>CM055825.1:12211131-12611314 GCA_029582265.1 Zoroaster sp. YZ-2022 | reverse complement strand
ATTAAACTTTGACTTCCGGTTTGGACAGGAAGTAAGGTCAAATTGGGGTCACCTTTGTGTACATATTTTTCGACAATTAATCTATACAATGGTGCAAAAAATGTCAATGTACATCTTGTGGTTGTTGAGATAAGATTTTTTTAAATATTAAACTTTGACTTCCGGTTTAGACAGGAAGTAAGGTCAAATTGGGGTAACCTTTTTGTAAATATTTTTTGACAATTAACAATCTATACAATGGTGCAAAAATGTGAATTTTCCTCATGTGGTTGTTGAGATATGATTTTTTTAAATATTAAACTTTGACTTCCGGTTTGGACAGGAAGCAAGGTCAAATTGGGGTCACCTTTTTGTAAATATTTTTTGACAATTAACGATCTGTACAATGACACAAAAATTGTGAATGTACCTCTTGTGCTTGTTGAGATATGATTTTTTTAATTATTTAACTTTGACTTCCGGTTTGGACAGGAAGTAAGGTCAAATTGGGGTCACCTTTTTGTAAATATTTTTTGACAATTAACGATCTGTACAATGACACACAAATTGTGAATTTACCTCTTGTGGTTGTTGAGATATGATTTTTTGAAATATTAAACTTTGACTTCCGGTTTGGACAGGAAGCAAGGTCAAATTGGGGTCACCTTTTTGTAAATATTTTTTGACAATTAACGATCTGTACAATGACACAAAAATTGTGAATTTACCTCTTGTGGTTGTTGAGATATGATTTTTTTTAAATATTATACTTTGACTTCCGGTTTGGACAGGAAGTAAGGTCAAATTGGGGTCACCTTTGTGTAAATATTTTTTGACAATTAACAATCTATACAATGGTGCAAAAATGTGAATTTACCTCTTGTGGTTGTTAAGAAGAAGAAGAAGAAGAAGAAGAAGAAGAAGAAGAAGAAGAAGAAGAAGAAGAAGAAGAAGAAGAAGAAGAAGAAGAAGAAGAAGAAGAAGACTATTTTTTGACTATTCAAAAGAAAACTTTATTTACAAATCAGACAAAAACAACAATACAAAATGTACAAATAAAAGAATAGTAAACAATGTTTTACCAAAATTAGTAGTTTACAATATAACTGTAACAATAACTAAACTAGGTTTACATTGTTAACAAAAGTAACAACAAGGATACATTTGTAAATGAAGAACAATAATACATTTATAAATTATAATAACAATCGACAATAAACAAAAGGTTGAGTAGAAGAAAGGAAGAAAAAGAAAAGGGCTCCTCTAAAAGGAGACTACAAGCACCAAGGTGCAAGCAGACTCCCCGAGGAACCCCGGGGTGGGGAGCCACTGGCATTACTGGTGTGGGTCTTAAACCCACTCCAGCGGCTCCCAAAAGGAAAGAAAAAGAAAAGAGCAGAGAGGACCCCACTCATGAACAGTAGCATACGCCTTGCCTCCAATCAGAGAGAGATTGGAGTAGCTGTTCACAAGGTGGGTCGAAAGGGGGAAAGGTGGACCGAGAGGGGTCAGACAGTAGGATTAGATCAACCATGTCAAAATATCATTATCAAAAAGTAAAAGGGCATTATTGCAGGACCATTTTTTTTGAAAAGTATTAAGGTCGTTGCATAAATTATAATAGGTAAATTCAAGGAGGATTTTATTTTTCAGCCGATGCTGCCAGATGATAAGAGGGTCCGAAAAACGGGATGTCCTATATAAATAGTAAATTATGTTTTTACAACTGATGATGAGGAAATTGGCAAGGCGAACTGCCTCCCTGCTGCGACCTTTAGCGTGCGGAATCAGTGCCCAATAGATGTCAAAGTTGAGTTGAAGAGACTGCAGAAGACGGTTGATGAGTGAATGTAGAAAACTGAGGGCGGGCTGTATTGCTGGGCACATAATAAATAGATGATGGATCGACCCCTTCTCTCCGCACCATCCGCAGTAAGAAGAGATGTCCGGATTTAGATGATGGAGGACAGCAAGGGAGGGTAGAAAATTATGAAACAGTTTAAACTGTACATCACCCTCCTTTTTAGAAGTTGGTAGTTGGTAGATTTGTTTCCATTGAAGTTTAATTGAAGAGTCGAGAAAGCAAATATTTTTCCAGTGTGTAGACGAAGATGAAGAATCAGAATTTATTTCTTTGTTGAAAATGACGTAGAGATTTTTGGATGGTGCGGAGAGTCCATTTTCAGTCAGAGGTAAATTGAAGATGACTGGAGAGTCGGGACGAAAGGAGATATTTTGAAGTTGAGAAAATGGCAGACGACATCCCTCTTCGTGGAGAAGCAGAGGAAAGTTTTGGATTAATGTCAAATGTTGACGCCGAAGGTCGGATTGTAGAAGACGAAGAGAGGGAGGACGAAGTCCTTGAAAAGAAGCGTGGAAAGTTCGGGGGTCGATCCAACGGCCGGTGTTGAAATCCAGGAGATGACGAACAAGTTTGATCCCGCACGCCGTAAGCCGCACAGGAGGAGACGCATCACCATCAGCTGTAAAACTAGCAAATTGGCTATTTAAGGGTAAATTTAGGACATGGTTGATAGAGACTGGTTGCGTTTCGATGCGAGCTCCGGACGCCGTCCAAGCACGCAAGATCTCACTGTAATAAACGGGGAGACTGGTATAAAATTTAGGATCAGTTTTTAAAAGGAAGAGCTGGTAATCAAACCCAAGTTTTTTATATTGTTTGAGAAAAAGACTGACGAGAAAAAAGGCGGGATGGGAGCGTAGGTTAAGAAAACGCTGGATGGTGGTGAATCTAAAAGTGAGAATGCGTGCTTGGAGGCATGCAAGACCCATTCCCCCCCTGTCGGGTTTTTGAAAGAGAACTTGTTTTTTTAAGTAGTGTCGTTTATTGGACCAGACGAAATCGACAAGAATGTTCTGGAGTTCACTTAGGACATTTTCCGGAGGGGAGAGAACAGCCAAACAGTGAAAGATTTTAGAAGCGGCGAGCTGATTGGCTATGATAATTTTGCCCTTGAATGAAAGTGAAGCGGAAAGTCTAGACCAAGAAGAGAGAGTTTTATTTAATTTGTCTTTACATTTCTCCCAGTTTTGTTTAACGTAATTGTTTGTGTTTCCCAAGTGAACCCCTAGAAAGGGAAGCCCCTCACTATTCCAAGAGAAATTAAGTGGTTTGTCGTTTCGTCCGGTCCAGGAGCCGGCCCACAGACCCTGGGACTTTTGTGTATTTAAACTTGCAGCAGAGGCCCGACTGAAGAGGCTATACGCCTCTTCCACCTCTTTGAAGCCCGAATCGGAGGTGACGAATATGGACACGTCGTCTGCGTATGCCGACACGGCGCACGAAAATTCAGTGCTCGGAAGGTGAAAACTAATATTAGTTAATTTTGTTCTTAATTTATTGAGTAAAGGCTCAATAGCGATTGTATAAAGTAGGCCCGAGAGTGGGCATCCCTGTCGTATCCCCTTTTCAAAGGAAAAGGGGACAGTCAGGGAGCCACAAACTTTTACAAGGCTCTCGGCACCTCCGTACAAGATTTGTAGATAAGAAATAAAACGAGCACCGAAGCCCATGGCTCTCATTGTATTAAAAAGATAGCCGTGATCAACATTATCGAAGGCTTTCTTCTGATCAAGGTTGATCACGGCTAGAGGAACATCATTTGAGTTAGAGTAGAAAATTATGTCTCGAATGAGATTAATGTTATCATAAATCGAACGTCCTGGGACGCAATAACTTTGGTCTTCTTTGATGACGCTGCCAATGGATTGTTTCAGCCTGTTGGCAAGCAACTTGGCAAAAATTTTATAATCAGTGTTTAGAAGGGAGACAGGGCGCCAATTTGCGATGTCGGCCAAGTCTCCCTTCTTAGGGAGCAGAGTGATGACAGCTCTACGAAAAGAATGAGGTAACGACCCAGAACAAACAGAAGATTGCAGAACTGAAAGAAAGTCATCTTTTAATATAGGCCAGAAGGATGAGAAAAATTCGGATGTGAGTCCGTCAAGCCCGGGCGTTTTGTCTTTGCCAAGTTGCTTGACAGCGAGGTTAAGTTCTTCGAGAGACAGAGGACTATCAAGGTCCTCTGCATCATCGGAGTCTAGTTTAATTATATCTGTTAATAAATAATCGAGGGCACTCTCGTCAGTTGGAACTCGGCTGTAAAGTGTTTTATAAAAGTCGCGGATATGCGCTTTTATATCACCTGGGTCTTCGGAGACAAGACCAGAAGGGAGACGGATATGAGAGATATGTTTAGAGAGGGAGTTTGATTTCTCAAGATTGAAGAAATAAGTGGAGCACGAGTCAGTCTCATTTGTATGTTTAAAACGAGATCTGACGAGAGCGCCCTGTGCTTCAGTTTTGAGAAGATAGTTTAAATTGTTTCTTTGTTCGGCAAGGGTATCTCTAGTTTGAGGCGTTATGTCTGGCGCAGACTGAAGTTCATCAATTTTTTTGTTTATTTCTAGAAAAGCATTTCGTTTTCTTTGGCGATTTTGGAGCCGTACATTTGGCTTAAAGATTTAATGTGCGACTTCCCGAAGTCCCACCAAGAAGCGAGACTAGGGAAGTCGCACTTTTCGCTTTCCAATCTGTCCAAAATTGCGTTATGATATTGCGATAATATTTATCTTCAAGTAGAGAGTTATTAAAATGCCAATAGGCGCTACCCTTCCGATTTTGGGAGGGGAGTTTAATAACAAGGGTGACCGCAGAGTGGTCAGACAAAGAACAGGGAACAATATGACATGTTTGAATGGATGACATAATACTAGAATGAACGTAAAAACGATCCAGCCTGGATTTCGAAACGCCACACACGCTGGAGGGATTGTTTCTATGCCAGGTGAATTTTTGTTCTAATGGGTTCAGTCTGCGCCAGGCATCATAAAGAGACAATCCATTGACAGCGTCTTTTAGAGCCATGGACACTTTATATCGGCGTTCGATGGGCATACACAGACGATCAATGGCCGGGTTATCGGTACAATTAAAGTCACCTCCAATTATGACGACACCGTCACCGCAGCTGGAACAGTGGTCCCGAAGGGAAATAATAGCATTAATGGCATTTTGGTCATTCTGCGGAATTAAAGTATTATAAATATGATAAGTAATGTTTTCAAAGTTAATTTTTGAGTACAAAATATACCCATCAAAAACGGCACAAGAAGATAGAATATCAATATTATTATTTTTGATTAAAGTAGTGACTCCCGAGCCTCGAGTAGGGCCCGGGGAGCAAAAAGGGGTGTGGGACCACAAGTTCCAGCAATGATTTTTTTCGTTTAACGTGTACGTTTCTTGTAAAAGAACAATATCCGGGTTAGAAATAATTTTTTCCACATAAGTTTGAAAGGAGGCGTTCAGAGTGGGAGCGGAACAGCCTCCGGTGTTTAAGGTGAGCAGTGACAGTGCCATCATAAGGGCAAACAAAACAGAGTTATGGGCACACATAATGAAAAACAAAGAAAAACACTAATGAATAGAAAGACAGAAAAGGAGACAAAATTTATTTATTTAGAGTTTTTACAAGTTTCTGGATCCTCTGCTGCATGTTTTTATTGAGCAGGGGATTGTTACGTAAGGGTTTTAATTGTTTTACTAGACCGGGAATATTGTTAGTGAATTTTCTGGCAACTGATTTAGGTATTTTACGAGCTTTTACAGAAGACAGGAAATTAATAAGTTCAGTTTCAGAGAGGGGGCCTTTGGAGATGGGAAGATGCTCAGCCAGGAGATCATCGTCTGTCTGAGTATCTTCCCCCCACATGGAGTCAGTGTCGGTGTTTTGTTCCATGACGGTGGAGGATGGAGTAGGGGAAAGGGGAGTCTGGTAATCTAGAGCTTGGGAGGGAGGGGGAAATGCTCGTCATGGGGCTCGACACCCTTGCAAGTTTTCTGGGTGGGGATGGTGATTTTAGTGTGATTAGGCGAACTTTGGAGGGGGTCGAAGAAGTTGCTGTGGGTGTCTGTTTTCCTTTAGAAACAACATCAGAAAAAGTTCTCGTGGGTGCAGGTGGCGAGCCCCATACGGAGAATTGTTTATTGGTGGGATTTGGAGTGGAGGGTTGGGAAGGGGAAGCACCAGGCGTGAGAGATGGGGTGGCCCGATCTGTGCTGCCACTCGGCGCGCTCGCATCCGCCCCCGCTGAGGACTCCTTGGAGTTTCCAGCGGAGGAGGAAGACGACGCCCGGGTCAGCACATCACCCCCGATGGAAGATCGGGCGGCGGCCGAGCCAGGCGCATCGGACGCGGGCTCGCTTGAGCCCGCGTCCGGCCGTCCAGACGCGGGACGCGCAGTCGTAGCGGCAGCAGGATCGGGCGGGTTGGGTTTCGACCGTTTGGGAGGATGTTTGGGGTCGGATTTCTTATTGTGCACGAAGATTGGTGGTGGGTTTAGGGGGTTGGAGGTTGTGTCATCATTTTTGTCATGTTCATCGGAATTTTTGTGTTTTTTGCAGGAGCGGCTGATGTGTCCAAACTCAATTAAAACACCGCACTGACTCCGTAGATAGAAAGACACGATAATTGACATTGCAAAAAGAGAAATTAATGTGGTCGGGAGGGGTTATATTTGGATTAAAAAGAACCTGTACCTGTCTTCTGAAGCTCATAATGTGGGTTAACTCTTTGTTTTTAAATCCCAGGGGAATGGGTCGAATTTGTGACACTACTTTACAAAAAGAGGAAATGTTGCTGACAAGGACCGAGTTTGGTATTTCAGGATAAACATTAGATAGTATGAGACGAGTTGTGGGGCGAACGAGTGGAGTGAGCTCAAGAAAGGAGTCACCGTATTCTAAACCTTTCTGAACGGCGTTGATTACTGCCTCCCTCGAGTTTAGGTAGATTGCGATTCGGCCATTTGATATTCGGGAGGCCGAAATCACTTCTTTTGGGGGTATATGTGCAGTAAATGCGTCTACGTATGTTTGTACAGATACCTTGTCAGCAGCATTGAAAGAGACGCCATTGTTCCTGGTGACGCGATAAGGCTCACTCATGTCCTGAACAATGGGTTTCGCAGGGCCAGCCGTGCTCACGCTTGGCTGACCCCTTTCAATTGGTGATGCTTGACTGGTCATGGTGACCAGCCAGAGGCCGAAAATAACCAAAATAAAACGAGAAAATTACAGTAAAATACACTTAAATTATAGAACCCGACAGTTTGAGGATGGTCTTGCAGGTTCTATGATAAATACTAAAGAAGAAGAAGAAGAAGAAGAAGAAGAAGAAGAAGAAGAAGAAGAAGAAGAAGAAGAAGAAGAAGAAGAAGAAGAAGAAGAAGAAGAAGAAGAAGAAGAAGAAGAAGAAGAAGAAGAAGAAGAAGAAGAAGAAGAAGAAGAAGAAGAAGAAGAAGAAGAAGAAGAAGAAGAAGAAGAAGAAGAAGAAGAAGAAGAAGAAGAAGAAGAAGAAGAAGAAGAAGAAGAAGAAGAAGAAGAAGAAGAAGAAGAAGAAGAAGAAGAAGAAGAAGAAGAAGAAGAAGAAGAAGAAGAAGAAGAAGAAGACTTTTTTTGTACTTTTCAACTGGAACTTTATTGCCTCAAAAACATTCTTAAAACAATAAACAACCTAGAGGGGCAGTTCCAACTGATATAACAACATTACATTACTTAAATAAACAAATGTTACATATAAATGGCAAAAACAAAGTTGGCATAGTCGCAAATTAGATCAACCAGGTGATTTTGTTTTCAACGAAGGTAAAAATGGCGTTATTTATGTTCCACTTTTCCTCAAAGGTAGGTATGTTGTTCTGGGATTTTTAGAATAAGAATTCGGAGATGATTTTGTATTGAATGCGGCTGCGCCAGATAACGAAGGGATCGGAAAAGAGAGAATTTTGATATAACCAATAAATAACGGACTTTAAACTAATAATGAGGTAGTTAGAGAGACGGACGACCTCGCGTGGGCGACCTTTAACGTGTGGGACGAGCGTCCAGTACAGGGTGAAGTCAAGCGTTAGGTTTGGGAGTAGTCGTTGCAGCAGAGTGTGGAGAAGTGTGAGTGAAGTCTGTATGGCCGGCCACGTTATGAAGAGATGGGTTATGGTCCCTTCGTCGCTGCACCATCCGCATAGATGGGAAAAGTCAGATTGGATGTGGTGTAAAACTTGTAGGGAAGGCAGAATATTATGGAGGAGTTTGTATTGGATATCTCCTTCCCTTTTGGAGGTTGGAAGGTGATGAATGTTTTTCCACTGAATGTTGATTTTTCCGTCGATGTGACCTGTTCTATGCCAGTGGGTGGTGATTTTGCTTGGAAAGTCGTTGAGTTTTTCGTTAAAACCTTTATACAGGATTTTTGTGGATGCTGTTAGTCCGTCCGTGTCGGCCATGACTGTGATGTTGTGAGGTGCGGGAGGACCATTGTTCTCTTCCAAGTTTTTCCGGCGTGGGTTGTGTCCATTAATGTCGAAATCTCTGGATAATGAAGAGATGAGGTGTTGAAAATTCTTGAGATCCTTGGAGAGACATCTGGTAGATATTCTGACGGTTGTTGATTTCTTAAAATATTCTGGAGGGTGCCAGGATCCGGTGTTCATGTCCAGAAGATCCTTGACGAGCCTGATCCCACACGTCGCGAGTCGCCGAGCGAGGGCGGCCCCGTCTCCATCTAACTCATTAAAGAAATAACTATTAATTGGTAGGTTAACAAAAGAAATGAAATCAGTGGGGAGTGTTGCAACTCGAGCACCTATCTTTAACCAGGCACGCATTAATTCACTGTGGAAGGTGGGGAGGTGCGGGAAAAACTTGGGGTCAATTTCTGTGGTAAATAATTCGATATCAAGCCCAAGGTTACGGTACCGCCTAAAGTAATAACCGATGAAATAAAAGGGTGGGTTGTCGTGGGGTTTAGAAAGAAAAATACGTAGTAAGTTAAAACGAAAGGTGAAAATGCGTGCCCGGAGACAGGTGAGGCCCAGTCCCCCTCTGTCCTGATCCAAAAACAAAATACTTTTCTTAAGCCAGTGTCTTTTCCCAGCCCAGACGAAGTCTGTCAGTTTTTCTTGGAGTTCATCAATGAGTTTTTCGGGTGGAGAAAGTGTGGCTAGGATATGAAACAGTTTGGACGCGGCAAGTTGGTTGGCTACGAGGACTCGGCCTTTAAGAGACATTGTGCAGGAAAATCTTTTCCATCGCGAGAGACATTTTTCGATTCTCTCGCGACACATAGACCAGCTTTTTTGAACGTAAGTATTTGAATTGCCTAGATGAACTCCAAGAAAAACTAACCCTTCGTTATTCCATTTAAAACCGAGTGGTTGGTCTGACCTAGAAACCCATGATCCGACCCATAATCCCTGGGATTTGTCAAGATTTAAACGAGCAGCAGAGGCTTGGCTGTACAAATTGTAAACGCCTTTGACAATGTCGAAGCCACGGTTTTCGGTGATAAAGACGGTAATGTCATCTGCGTACGCGGAGATGATGAGGTTTCTGCCACTGTTACATGGCAGTTGAAGACCACTGTCGGAAAGTGTGTTGCGAAGGGTATGTAGGAGAGGTTCGATGGCGATCGAAAACAGTAGGCCGGATAGTGGGCACCCCTGTCTGATTCCTTTTTCAAAAGGAAAGGGGGAGGTAAGCGATCCGCCCACTTTTATCATGCTCTCTGTATTAAAATACAACAGCCTGACATAGGAAATAAAACTTTGGCCGAAGCCCATCGCTTTCATGGTTTTGAATAGATATCCGTGGTCGACATTGTCAAAGGCCTTTTTCTGGTCTAAGTTTAAAACAGCTAGTGGGATGTTTTCGGAATTACAGTACATTAAGCTGTCCCTGATGATGTTGACATTATTGTGGATGGAGCGCCCCGGCACCGAGTAGCTTTGGTCGGAATGTACTACTTGTTCGATAATATTTTTTTGCCTGTTGGCAAGGACTTTGGCGAAGAGTTTGTAATCGGTGTTCAACAAAGAAACTGGGCGCCAGTTCGCTACATCCAGTAAGTCACCCTTTTTTGGGAGGAGAGTTATTGCAGCTCTCCTGCAGGAAACCGGTAAAGATCCTGAAAGGATGGAATAATTAAATAAGGAAAAATGTCATCTTTAATGACGGGCCAGAAATGTTGGTAGAATTCGGACGTGAGACCGTCCAAACCGGGGGATTTGTTACAACCGAGTTGTCCGACTGCGACGTCTAACTCTTCGATTGAGAAAGGCCTATCGCAGTCTTCCGCGTCGCAGGGGTCAAGCGTGGGGATGTTTTGAAGCAGGCGCTCGCTCGCTTCCTCCTCGGTATCCGTGCGACAGTACAAGTCCGTGTAAAAATTGTGAATATGGGAGTTAATTTCACTCGGATTTTCAGTAATTTCCTCGGAGGGAAGACGGATTTTGGAGATGTGTTTCGCACGTGAGGTGGACTGTTCCATACCGAAGAAAAAGCTAGAGCAGGTGTCTACTTCGTTAATGTATTTAAAGCGCGCTCTTATGAGGGTGCCCCGAGCTTCTTGTTCATACAATGATGTTAGGGCTTCCCTCTGTTCCTTGAGAGCGAGTTGAGTGTCAGGAGACAGATGTGGCGAAGACTGGAGCTGCTGGATGCTTTCATTGAGAAAACGGAAAGATTCTCGTTTGGTCTCGGCATTTTTGGCGCCGAACATCTGCGTCAATTGTTTTATGTTGCTCTTGCCGAAATCCCACCAAGCGTGAATATTGCTAAAGCAAGATTTTTGGGATTGCCATTGTCTCCAAAAAATAGAAATGCTGTCCGTATAATCTTTGTTTTTTAAAAGGGAGTTATTGAAATGCCAGTGTGGACTACCTCTCCGTCGAGAGGAGGAGACTTTCCAATTGATGATTACTGCGCTGTGATCGGATATAGCGCAGGGAATAATTTTGCAGGACACCACTGATGGAAAAAGATCATTAGAAATATAAATTCTGTCTAGTCTCGCCTTGGACATATTGTGATCTTCTTTGCACGGACCATTCCTAAACCAAGTGTATTCGCGCTTGATGGGATTTTGTCTGCGCCAGACGTCCCTGACACTCAACTCATTCATCAAGTTTTGCAGCGCTTGAGCGACTTTAATCCTTCTTTCAGAAGAGGTGTGAAATCTGTCTAGACTGGGATTAATAGTACAATTGAAATCACCGCCAACTATTATGTAACCGTCACTAAGTTCAGTACAATGAGCCCGGAGAGCATCAATGCATTGGAGGGCGACATAATCCGTTTGCGGAACTAAAACATTGTAAACATGATAAATGGTGGAGTCTAACACAATGTTATTGTACAGAATGTGATTTTGAAAAATTGTGGAAGAAATCGAAATATCAAAATTACAATTGTTTTTAAACAGGCTAACGACCCCTGTCCCACGGGTAACCCCCTGCGAGCAATGGACGCGATAGGGCCAGTGTTCCCAACACGAAGAGTTTTCGTTTAATTTATACGTTTCCTGCAGGAAAACAATGTCGGGGTTATGAAGAGTAAAATCGACGTATGTTTTGACACTTATATTTTTAAGTTCCTCGTAGCACCCTCGGGTGTTTAGGGTAGCTATGCTTAGTGCCATAAGAAAAACAACACAAATATTCATTTTTTACGGGTGATGAGGGGTTCATCAGGGTCCAGTCTTTTGATGAGTAGCCTAAGCCTCTGCTGCTGGTGTTTGTGGAGTAGGGGGCTATTCCTCATGGGTTTGAGCTGTTGTACTAGCCCTGGGATGTTTGGTGTGAATTTTCGCGCGATCAGACACGCCTTTTTGCTTGATTTCACGCGCTTTAGGAAATTGACCATCTCACTGTTATTTAGGGGGCCTTTGGGAATATGTAGATTTGAAAACTCGTGAAGGTCCTGAGAACACTCGCTTGTGTCGGAGAAGACGGATTCGTGTTCGCTCAGTTCTCCTTCTTCCATCGGGGTAGATGGGGTAGGGGAGTTAGCGGGGGAAGGGCGGGGTGAAAGGAAAGGGCGGGGTGAAAGGGAAGGGCGGGGTGCAAGGGAGGGGCGGGGTGCACGGCAGGGGCGTGGTGCAGGGGAGGGGAGGGAAGAGGTGGTACTGGCCAACAGAGGGGTAAGAACTGTAGTCGTATCCCTCGCCGCGGATTTCTTTTGTCGCTTTTGGGAGACAACCGTGGAGAACAGAGGGATGTTTTGTCGTGAGGGGGCAGGTGGGGACCAGAAGGGTCGGGGCATTGAGGTTTTGTCCCTGGTAGTGTCGACTTCTGCTTCCAGTGGTTGCGATGAAGACGTGTGTGAAGACGGGGCAGATGACGGTTGCTTCGTGGTCTCCGACGACTGTTTAGTGTTGGGAGGGGTAGAAACGGTGGGGCGAGCTGGGGAAAGAGACAGAGCAAGGCGCTTAGGGCTAGGCCCAGAGGGCAATTTGGACGTCGATGGGCGGGGTGATTTAGAGGGGCCTGTTCTTTCTGGGGTTTTGCTGGCTTTGGATTTTTTCGCAGGGTGTTTTGGGTCGGATTTGCCTTTGGAGTGGATGAAAACTGGAAGAGGGGCTAGTGGATTGTCATCTGATCTTGGCTCGTTTGGGGTGTCTGGTTGGGTGGGGGCTGTGTTCTTTTTACAGGCTTTACTGAGATGGCCGATTTCCCCGCAATTGAAACATTTGGCCGATTCCGTCGAAAGGAACACGCGATAATTCACACCATTATTCGTTAGGTTGATATGGCTAGGGATTGTTATATTTGGGTCGATTAGGACATAGGCTTGTCTTCTAAAGGACACTACATGGGATAGATTAGGCTCCTTTATCCCTAGAGAAATGGGTCGGATCGGAGATATAAGTTTACAAAAGTCACTTATGTTATTCGCAAGAACGGAGTTGGGGATTTCTGGGTATACGTTGGAGAAGACAATGCGAGTGGCAGGTTTAACCAGGGGGGTTATTTCAATGTATTGGTTATTGTGGTCAAAACCTTGCAAAACGGCTTCTTCCACATTGATTCGGGAACTCATGTACACTGCTATGCGCCCATTGGAAATGCGTGAGGCCGAGACAATGTGGGCATTGGGCATGCATTTAACAACGGATTTGAGGTAATAATTGTTTAGGGGGATTTCTTGATTTGTATGGAAGGCAACTCCGTTCTTGCGAGTCATTCCAACAAAGGGGTCGGAGGGCACGTTATTGTTAGTTTTCGCTTGACTAACCATAATGGCTAGCCATGGCAAAAACCAACAACGAAGGAGAAAAATTCAAACGAAAAAAACTCCTAAATGCGAAAACAATAATAATTTAAACAGAGCCTAAAGCAATCTATAAAACATAAGAAACACACTGGTAATAAATATATGGACAGAGGGGGACTAAAACCCTTACAAATAACAGTCAAAATCAGAGCTCGAGTGTGCAACACTTACCCTGTGAAGAAGAAGAAGAAGAAGAAGAAGAAGAAGAAGAGGAGGAGGAGGAGAAGAAGAAGAAGAAGAAGTTAATTAAAAAAAACGAACAAAAACAAGAGGTGTTCGCGCTGTCGCTCGAACACCTAAAAAAAAACAAAAAAAAAAAACCGAACAAAAACAAGAGGTGTTCGCGCTGTCGCTCGAACACCTAATAATGCCCACACGCGGGTCTGAGGCGAAGCGTTCGGAGACGAGAAACCGGAGGCTTATTTGGCCTAATGAAGTTCCGTTACTTTTTATGGCCCGTGAAATTAAAGCTACTTATAACCAAACCGCAATCGGATGAAAATATAATTATCTTTTCAAATACATGATGATTTAATTCGATTGAATGTTCCACTCTCAATTACAAATAAGGGTATTTGAAGAAACAGTGTCGTCAATATTACAACAAAAAAGAGTTTCTTCTAAGGCTGTGCCGGGTATCCGGATACCCGACCGATACTGTCATTACCCGGTTCCATTTTCGGTTCCAATTACCCGAAAATGTTAAAAATTCGGACTTAACATTTGAGCGGTGCCAACAGAAATCTGTGACTCTTGAATAATGTAATGTTTACACTTTTTACAATTTTATTTTGTCAAGAAGAGATTCAAAAGATTACACTAGATAACGTCTTTGTAGTAGGGCCTATTTTACGGACAGTTTCCACACGCTTTCATCCAACTGATTCAGTGTGATACAATGTTTGCCTATTATTTGCAGTTATTGGATTAGTGCATGTTTTATGTCTACACTGGGAGTGTGTGCCATGAACTGTTAATAGAGGGGATATTATTATAGAGAAAGTCCACATTAATTGTTGCGCTATTAATAAAAAAGTGTTGTTGAAATTGAAAATTAAAACGGGTATCTGGGTATCCGTGGTTTCTTGATTTCGGATACCCGGTTCCAAACATATCCGAAAACGCACAGCCCTAGTTTATTCCCTTTAATTTAATAAATTAATGAGTATTTCCCACATACGAGTAAATAGAGTAAATAGATCAACTGCGGCTCTGTCCTTCCCCTTCATCTCGTCTTCATTCCTGGCAAGGAGAGCCAACTCAAACTCCTTAATCTCCCGCTCAATATCATCCTGCTAACAAACAAAATATTTGATTGAAAAATCTTATTGAAATTCATTTATTTATGAAAATTGGTGGTAATTTCTTGTTAACACGTTAAATCCCTATATAAGTAGGTAAACACCTACTGCAATTGACGTTTTTATTAGGTGTTCGGATCGGGTCAAGCCCAAAAATCTATTGAAATGTTCGAATTTAAATTTCAAATACCTATCATGAAAATGTAAAAACTCGTATAATGATGTCAAAATTACGTAATCTGTGTCGAATTGCCCTAAATCAAATGGAAATATTTTGTATAAAAAAAATCACGAGAACTTGAAATCAAATATATTCATACACAAAAGCAGTAGGATATTTCAAAGCGAAAATATAGTCTTCCCAAGATAATGTATTTATGGATGTCGACATCCTGAAAGAATTTGGCTGCAAACTTAAATTTCGATCCGGGAAAACCCCCAAAAATGAAAGCGCACCACATTTTTCTGTCCTCAATCTTCTAACGCGCTGGGTAGGGTTGCTTTTGGAATTGGTGCAGCAACATTTGACCTTATTAAGGTAGGTGCTTTCTTTGCACAAACTCATACGATACATTATCTTGGGATGATGACATATTCATGATAAGTGGACGTGATTTAGGTTAATGTAGGCCTACCTAGTGGTATTTTATCACCGTTTTCAATGCTGTATTTGTAACCATGGACCCACAAAACATAACAGTTCATAAAAATACCGCGTCTTGACCAGGGTGGGGTTTTATAGATACTGTGGGCCGTGGACAGCAGCATGGATGACTTGTCACTAGCTCAGTGTTGAATGGCTGGGCCACCGGTACGTGCTCACGGACCGGTCTGGTCCAGGCCATCTACGAAGAGCCAAAACCGGTCTGGTTTATTAGGTCATCAGCCAGCTTGAAGGAGACAATGAGAATAGTTGTATAAACTCAATGCCTTTGCTGGTCAAGGCGCGTCGTGTCAACGCACCATGGCACTGGCTGGGCCATGGTGTGTGGCAAACGGTTAAGGCTGATGGAGGGTGACACACATGTCGGCAGAAGAGAAGCAGACAAAGACAAAGCCTCCGGCTAACCTCTTGGTGGTATTCAGATGAGTGTGAAAAATATAGGGGTGAACCCGGTCTTATTACAGAAGTTACACACCCAAACCCAAAACTTGTTTGTGTTACATTCCCTATATGGACAATATTTTGTTCTCGTGTAGTTTAATAAGAAAAACACATTCTTTAAACCATTGGCATTTGCACTGAATATTCTTTTTGGAGCGGATTTTCTCAGTCTTTCCCTTGATTAATCTACTCCATTTTGCGACATAACGACATTTTATACTAAAATGCTTTCGTTTTGAGAAAACCGAGATTTTCTAATTCGTGAAAACCTGGTGTAGGCCTAGACGTGTGTAAGTCCACATAACGTCTAAAGAACCTATATTGTGTGTGCATATTTTGTTTCAGGTCCACATAGCGTATGTAACGCTCACTCAACGCATTCCGCTGTCGTAATAGCGATGCCAAATAAACTGTATAATATACCAAAAAAAACATTTGTGTACTAAATACTCTTGGACAGTGCACATTCTCAAGACTTACAACTAAGAACAGAATTATGGCCAAATGCCTTAAAGAAACTATACTTATCTGCATTAAACATACATCAAGCAAGATCCTGCGACCATAAAAACAGGGTCCTCCCACGCCCGAGTCAACGATGGTTTAGAATTCTTAGTATACACAAACTATGACTGTGAAACAAATTCACAATACTTCATTATACTCACAATTATACAGTAAGGAAATCTTAAAGGTACAACATTGGTAATGTCTGCAATTGCGCAAAACTGCTTCTATGAGTGTGTTTACTTTCCTTGAATCAAGATGTGCATTAAACAAAAACATATACATTAAACAAAATGGTCGAGGCCGAACCTATTATATATGCATCCATTATATGAAACTATATACATAAAGCGCAGTGGAGTGTCGTTGGGTGGAGTGTCGTGTCGTGGAGTGTCGTGTCGTGGAGTGTCGTGGCCGAGCGGTCTAGCTTACCGGACTCAAGTTTTGGTGTTAGCAGCAGAATGTGGGTTCGAATCCCGGCCGTGATACTTGTGTCCTTGAGCAAGACACTTAACCATAATTGCTTCTCCACCCAGGGGTTAAATGGGTACCTGTGAGGGCAGAGTTGGTTGATTAGCCATATATGCGCTGTAATGGCAGCAATTGAGCTGTATACTCCCCAGGGAGCTGAGATGGTTTCAGGAATGATTTATGAGCCTTATGAGCAGGGGTAATAATATAATGCGCCTTGAGCACCAATCAGTTGGTGGATACGTGCGCTATATAAGTCCACACATTATTATTATTATTATTGCACGCGACCCCAAGTAGAAATCAATTATTACAAAACACTGTTAGGCAGTAGCATTGAATCAAGACGCACGCAGCAACCCGGAACGCAATTTCTACGATAAATGAAGTGGAAGTATCGTTCGGCGACGATCGAAATATGGAGCCATATTTTTAAGACAATCTAACACGGTCACTGGCTCAATGCTACGATAAAAAACATCAATTTGAAGACACTGTTAAAGCGGGAAAATAGTAGCCAATTAAAAATATGCACCAATCTGGTGAAGCCAATGGGAGTGTGTAAGTAAACAAAGGAGGAATTAGTGAGCCAAATAATAGGACGGGCTGCATGGTAGAAGCCCTACCCTACATCTGACCGGGGCTTGATCCGGATTCAAGTTCTGGTGTTAGCAACATAATGTGGGTTCGAATCACGGCCGTGACACTTGTGTCCTTGAGCAAGACACTTAATCATAATTGCTTCTCTCCACCCAGGGGTTAAATGGGTACCTGTGAAGGCAGAGTTGGTTTGCTCTATATGCGCTAGAAATGGCAGCAATTGAGCTGTATACTCCCCAGGGAGCTGAGATGGTTTCAAGAATGATTTATGAGCCTTATGAGCCTTATGAGCAGGGATAATAATATAATGCGCCTTGAGCATCACTTAGTTGGTGGATACGTGCGCTATATAAATCCACACATTATTATTATTATTATTATTATTATTACTCGGCAGATATGGTTTGGCCTCTGACCTGGCCCCATAGAGCAATAGATAATTGGCATAAGTGGACCGCCCACCAACATAGGGGCTGGTTAGCTCAGTTGGTAGAGCGCTCGTACGGTAATCGAGAGGTCGCGGGTTCGAGTCCGGCATCAGCCAATTTTTCTTTGCTCGCGAACCGTTTATTATATTTCAGGTCAGTTTCTCCACATAAATCTACTTTGTGTACAACCACATAAAAGGCTTGTGTCCCGTTAATTGTGTGATCCCCGCTACTGCCGTTACCCGGATTGTATGCATCTGACCGGGGCTTGATCCCTGGCTACTCGGCAGATATGGTTTGGCCTCTGACCTGGCCCCATAGAGCAATAGATACGTTCTGTTGGGCTACCATTACCCGACACAATGGGACGGCCCGGTTTACCTGCCTTGTGTATTGTGGGCAGTAGATAGAAACGGGCCGTACGAGGATCCTGTGGAATGAGATAGTTAAAGGTATCCTTGTTAATACCGTTACAATTATTAATTTTGACGAGGGTGTCAGATATTTCTTTTGCGAAGGGGTGGGTTGGGTCAGTATCACATTCTATATAGTGATCAGTGTTATTAAGTTGTCTAAGGGCCTCGGCTGTGTAATCATCTCTGTTCATGACCACAACAGCAGACCCTTTGTCAGCCCGTTTTATGACAAGGTTCGTAGCTTGTCGGAGTTCACCGATGGCGTCCCGTTCAGCACGGGAGAGGTTGCTGGCACATCTAGCAGGAGGTTCCCTGTGAACCTCAGAGTTGACTGCGTTGATATAGTTGTCAAGGGCTGCATCCCTATTCTTAGGGGGGTACCCATACACTTTTTTCTTTGAAGCGGTTGCGGCTGGGGGCCCCAGAGGGACTGTCATCTGGGGTCTCGTCGTCTGTGGAGGGCTCGACGTGAAATAATTCACGGAGTCATAGTCTGCGGTTGAAGTGGGCTATGTCCTGTTGGAGTGAGAGTTGATTATGCTCCTTGGGTGTGGGGCAAAACTTAAGACCCCTTGAGAGCAATTTAACCTGGGGATCACTGAGTGCAGTATCAGACATCATCAGCCAGCTTGAAGGAGACAATGAGAATAGTTGTATAAACTCAATGCCTTTGCTGGTCAAGGCGCGTCGTGTCAACGCACCATGGCACTGGCTGGGCCATGGTGTGTGGCAAACGGTTAAGGCTGATGGAGGGTGACACACATATCGGCAGAAGAGAAGCAGACAAAGACAAAGCCTCCGGCTAACCTCTTGGTGGTATTCAGATGAGTGTGAAAAATATAGGGGTGAACCCGGTCTTATTACAGAAGTTACACACCCAAACCCAAAACTTGTTTGTGTTACATTCCCTATATGGACAATATTTTGTTCTCGTGTAGTTTAATAAGAAAAACACATTCTTTAAACCATTGGCATTTGCACTGAATATTCTTTTTGGAGCGGATTTTCTCAGTCTTTCCCTTGATTAATCTACTCCATTTTGCGACATAACGACATTTTATACTAAAATGCTTTCGTTTTGAGAAAACCGAGATTTTCTAATTCGTGAAAACCTGGTGTAGGTCTAGACGTGTGTAAGTCCACATAACGTCTAAAGAACCTACATTGTGTGTGCATATTTTGTTTCAGGTCCACATAGCGTATGTAACGCTCACTCAACGCATTCCGCTGTCGTAATAGCGATGCCAAATAAACTGTATAATATACCCCAAAAAAACATTTGTGTACTAAATACTCTTGGACAGTGCACATTCTCAAGACTTACAACTAAGAACAGAATTATGGCCAAATGCCTTAAAGAAACTATCCTTATCTGCATTAAACATACATCAAGCAAGGTCCTGCGACCATAAAAACAGGGTCCTCCCACGCCCGAGTCAACGATGGTTTATAATTCTTGGTATACACAAACTAAGACTGTGAAACAAATTCACAATACCTCATTATACTCATAATTATACAGTAAGGAAATCTTAAAGGTACAACATTGGTAATGTCTGCAATTGCGCAAAACTGCTTCTATGAGTGTGTTTACTTTCCTTGAATCAAGATGTGCATTAAACAAAAACATATACATTAAACAAAATGGTCGAGGCCGAACCTATTATATATGCATCCATTATATGAAACTATATACATAAAGCGCAGTGGAGTGTCGTGGAGTGGAGTGGAGTGTCGTGTCGTGGAGTGTCGTGTCGTGGAGTGTCGTGTCGTGTCGTGGAGTGGCCGAGCGGTCTAGCTTACCGGACTCAAGTTTTGGTGTTAGCAGCAGAATGTGGGTTCGAATCCCGGCCGTGATACTTGTGTCCTTGAGCAAGACACTTAACCATAATTGCTTCTCTCCACCCAGGGGTTAAATGGGTACCTGTGAGGGCAGAGTTGGTTGATTAGCCATATATGCGCTGTAATGGCAGCAATTGAGCTGTATACTCCCCAGGGAGCTGAGATGGTTTCAGGAATGATTTATGAGCCTTATGAGCAGGGGTAATAATATAATGCGCCTTGAGCACCACTCAGTTGGTGGATACGTGCGCTATATAAGTCCACACATTATTATTATTATTATTAAACGCTGTGCACACCCCAAGTAGAAATCAATTATTACAAAACACTGTTAGGCAGTAGCATTGAATCAAGACGCACGCAGCAAGCCGGAACGCAATTTCTACGATAAATGAAGTGGAAGTATCGTTCGGCGACGATCGAAATATGGAGCCATATTTTTAAGACAATCTAACACGGTCACTGCCTCAATGCTACGATAAAAAACATCAATTTGAAGACACTGTTAAAGCGGGAAAATAGTAGCCAATTAAAAATATGCACCAATCTGGTGAAGCCAATGGGAGTGTGTAAGTAAACAAAGGAGGAATTAGTGAGCCAAATAATAGGACGGGCTGCATGGTAGAAGCCCTACCCTATACATCTGACCAGGGCTTGATCCCCGGCTACTCGGCAGATATGGTTTGGCCTCTGACCTGGCCCCATAGAGCAATAGATAATTGGCATAAGTGGACTGCCCACCAACATAGGGGCTGGTTAGCTCAGTTGGTAGAGCGCTCATACGGTATGCGAGAGGTCGAAATGTTAAGTTAACACAATTATAATAATTATTAACTAGTCATTATTTTGATATCGTCTACACAGAACAGAACTAAATGTCCTTGGTAGCGCTAACTTAAAGTTGTTGATGTTTAAGTAGGCTTACCAATCAATGCATTATTTAACGGGGAAAATAATTACTCATCGAGTTTTGACATGTTTCTGCTTATGATGATGCAGCTTTCCCTATACCTTAGGATTAACTGGGTTGTTGTCAACCATAACTATGCACACAATAGTCAGATGCTATGTGGGCGGGGGACTAGACCAATGCAAGACAACATTAAAGAAAGAAAAAAAAACATTAACGAAAGGACAATTAATTAACACAGAGATAGTAAAATATACATTATATACACACAACTAAAGAGGAGATAACATCCAAATCACCTCAAGAAACAGGCAATAAAGGTAATTCAATTGTATGTAGAACAATGGGAAGAGAACCGATATGTTTGCTGCCACCAGCGTTCCAAATGTCTCCCATTGCAATAACAAATTACAATTGCGTCGATCACTTCGTTTACCAGGGTCTACATTTGGAATGGGCTAAAAACATGAGGACGAGGTTGTATATTTAGTCATTTTTGTAACAGTTTGAAATGCGCATGCAAGAAATCACGTGAGTGACGCGTGGCATCCTAATACTCCACTCATAATATTATGCACTTACCGCTGTCGATGTCCATCCATACTCAACCATTTCTGTACACCATTCGACTGCTACCCTATCAAGTCTATAACACGAGACTACTGGCTACACGCAAGCTACGCATCCAGAAAATGGATCTCTTTTATTGGATGATTTTCATTGTCATTTTGCTGTGTGGTAAGTCCTTTCTTTTTATATGCCCGAAAAAACTGTTGATTATTTGATATTTATTGTGTAATTTTTATTATTATTTTAAACTTGTTTTGCTATTGGAATAATGGCAAGAGTAAGACATGAGCGATATCTGCGTGTGTGTGATAGGCCCTACCGAAACTGTAGATTCCTGCCGTAAGCCAAAACGAAAACCCCGATTGGGATAGGTACAGTGGTTTATATTGAAATAACGAATTTCCTCAAAGTTCTTTTACTTCAGTATATTTGTCTGGATTTAAGAACCACAGATCGTCAATGGATATAGGTGTCTCGTCAAAAAATAAGGAAGAACAGCTGATTTATATCGCAATTTCCTTATTTTAATACAAAATACTCCAAAAGGCACATGAAAAGAAATTAACAAAATATATCAATGACAAGAGTATAGTAAACTCACGTTAACTTTTTACCAAATGATATTGAAGGAAAACGTGTTTTTAAAGGCCCTTATGCTCCTTTCAATGAAAAGTTTCAAATCAGAACCAATCGACCTCAAATAACCTATAGGCATATACTCAGTATACCCATATGTATAAAACCAAACCTGTAAAAGTTCAGCTTATTTCATTGTGTCGAGTTATAACTCACCACCGGTTCTTCTCAGAACCAACAACTGCGGTATATTACAGAGATTCTTACAAGGTACTACTTCTTACTGCTGCCGTACTCATGTACTGTATATTTAGGTGTTCGTGCGACAGCGCGAAATTGTTCGTTTTTAGGTGTTCGGTTGCACACCGAACACCTCTTGAAATTGTGCGTTTTTTAGGTGTTCGAGCTACACCTCTTGTTATTGTTCGTTTTTTAGGTGTTCGTGCGACAGCGCAAACACCCCCTGAAATTGTTCGTACGACACAAATTTGATACAACGCATGGGGAATGAATTAGTATAGTTATATTGAGGGAGGTCAGACCTTTTAAAAATAATGTTGGTAATGTCATTATATCGTTTCGGTTTGCGGTAACACCATGTGTTTATCTCAACTAACGTGAAGCTGAGGTACAGGTTCTGAAAAGAACCGTATCGTGCAACTCGTATCTCAACCTTCGTTAAGTGAGAAAGGTTCAAGGGAGAACCAATTTCGGGCAACTCGTTTTTCTCTACTGTCATTATAGTGCTAAAAGAATGAAATCTGGAAAAACATCAAATAGCAATTACAGCAAATTACACTGAAACAAAGGTTATTATATCATAAAATTATATCTCCTGAACCAAGAATGGAAAACTCGTAATTATGTGATTTTTTTCTTACAGACGTGTACTAAATGTGACCTTTACTTCCGGTCGAAATTGGAAGTTTAAAATTCAAAGAATGTTAACGGACATTGGTACACGTTTAAAGTAAGCATGCGTTCTACCGGTAGTTGTAGAAGCAGACAAATTATAACACAATTTTAATATGACCCTGGCGATAAAAAAGTAGTGTAATTTTATTTAGTGAGGTCACACCTTTTCAAAAATATTTTGGCAACGTCATCAGTTCTATAAAAAAAAACAGACCTTGAACTATGTGACATTTCGTACACAGACATGACCCCAATCTGACCTCTCCTTCTGGTCAAAACTGGAAGTGAAAAAATATTCTGAAGCACTTTTATAGGGTCTGCAGCCAACATGATATGGTATTTGGACATGCCTTAAGTGGACAAAATTACTATTGACATGTGACCTTTTTTAAAATGTGACTGATGACGTCATCACCTGTCACAGTGCCCTCTGGTGGCAGGTTTAGGAAAATAATAATTTTCTATCTCAAAAACCATAGGAAATTTGAATATGACTTTTGTGAATAAAGTGATTAGTGACATCTTATCTTTTAAAAATATGTTTGATGACGTCACCAAAGTTCACAGCGCCCCCTAGCGGCATTTTTAAAAAGGGAATCATTTCCAATCTCAGATATTGAACCAAAGCAGGTACTAACGTTATTTTTTCATAATCATGCAGGTACTAACGTTATTTTTTCATAATCATGAGGAAGTTTTATTGTGTCATATATATGACCTTCAAATCATCTGATCTGACCTTTACTTCCAGTCTAAACAGGAAGTTAAAATTAAACACATTAATTCTAACGAAAAATTAGGTCTTTTGAATATGAAATTGATATTGTTCTAATAAAAGATGATACACCTTTGAAAAATATGATTGACATCGATGATAATTTGATTGAACTGGAAGTTGACACGAACACCGTGTGCTTGTTCTAACAAACACTTGAGCTGTAGTTTCTTCCCCGTGAAACTTGTCCAACAGAAAAAACATAGTTAACAAGCTCAGAATAACTTCATATTTTGCACTTACAATTCTTGGAATTCCTAGATTGCCCTAACAACGACAACGTAAGAATATCACCACTAATTGATTTTCTATTTAGTTATTAGTAATTAAATACATTCCGCCCTCAATTCCTCAGACTGAACGGATGTTATGCATGTGTGCCTCGTGTACGTGTACACGTGTATTATATGCATCATCTCGCATGCAATTCACTGCACTGCACTGTGCATAAGTACAATAATACAGTGTACATGTACAGTATACGGAGTGAATGCATGTTCTTTTTCTCCTCTAAAAGGTTTTTTGTAAACACCTTAAAATTACCTAGTAAAATTAAGATGTTTCATTGGCAACGTGTTTCAGGTTGGGAAAATTTATGGATTCTTCAAGAAAAGGCAAATCTAAAACACAATTTATAAACACGAACCGCATACCGTCGTTTACAAGCGAAATGTATAAGAACCTCCGACGAATTACCTCATTCCCAGAGCATATGAGCATCCTCGTACCCACTGCTCAAGAATGCTAATAATTATAAATAATGCACAGATGACAAGAATACACATTCTTTCATCGTCTAAACAGATTTATTTTATTTTATTTTCGAAAAGAAACGAGTTTGCATAATTCCCACGTTTGCAAACCACCTTAATATACACATGCATTTTATGCACCCATCTCGTTGTGCGTGTACAATACATAATACAGTGTACAAAGTTTAATAATTAAAAAAATCATATCTCATGAACCAGAAAATCTTTTTTTCACAAGCTTTGCATCATCTTGAAGATCTTGAATTATGTCACATTTCGTTTACAGACATGACCCCAATCTGACCTCTCCTTCCGGTCGAAACCGGAAGTTTAAGTGAAAAATATTCTGAAGAACTATTCCTTACATGTACATAATATATTAAGTACAGCGCGGTTACTTCGCAATCTAGCTACAGCTATACACCACGGTCGCCGGCCACACACTGTTGCACGTTACGTAACACATTTTACATTAGCATACAATGCACAAAAACATGTTGTGGTGTGGACCGTGAAACGTAAATAGATCCCTCATTAATCACAAAAGATATATTAACAATCTTTGCATCATCTTATGGACCTCGAATTATGTGACGTGTAGATTGTTACGCAGACATGACCCCAATATGACTCAATGAGAATAAAATGACTGTAGTGACATCTTATCGTTTTCAAAAATATGTTTGATGACATCATCACAGATCAGAGCGCCACCTAGCCGCAGTTTAAAAAGGGCAACATATTCCCATCTCAGAAATTACTGAACAGAATTTCACAAAATTTAGTACAATATAAAACACCCAGTGTACTTGATTTCGTGGTACACTTAGTAACGTGTTCAGCTTTGCACATTATATGTAATTCAAATTATACATTATGAAAAACCATATCTCCTGATCCAAAATTAGTAACGTTATTTTTTCATGAATACGAGGAAGTTTTATTGTGTCAGATGTATGACCTTCAAATAACCCGATCTGACCTTTCTTCCGGTTGAAACAGGATGATGATCCGCATTTGCAAAATATGATTGTAACATTATCGATGATAATTCGATTGAACCGGAAATTCTCGCGAACACCGTGTGTTTGTCCAAACAAACACTTGAGCTCTAGCTTATTATGTTTCTGGTTCTTGTTTTCAGATTACTTTGGGATGGATGTCTTGGCCAATGTTTGCTACCTAAGTCAACAGCCTGACCCACATCAAGGAGGCAAACTCCGCTGGGTGATGCCGGTTGAGTATAAGGATCGCTGCACTTGTACAATCTTCATGCCTGGTGGATGGAACATGAATCCACCATTGGGGTCCTACAGCCCCTATTTCATTGATCAGCCTCTTTTCATTTACCCTAAAAGTGAAATCTTCAAGATGTTAGACTGCTCAGGTGAGATTGTCTTTCATCAAGAACGTCAAATTACAACAACTTAATATAACAATTACAATTATTATTACAATAAAACTGTATAATTGTATTTCGGTGTATATTTATATTTCAGTGGAATTATCCATTATTGGCAAGCCAACGGAACAAATTTCGGCATACCGCAGCCAGTATAGTTCGTCTAAAGCTGTAGATGGTATAGGTGTTACAGCTACTAACAATGGAGACTGCACACATACAAGTACGTACTGCAATTTATTATATTTCAACGTTTAAAGTATTGTCTTAGAATTCGGTACGATTGGAAAAATCGAATGGAACACTTTGTCTGGCGGAAACGGGTGTTCAACGGTTCTGTGGGGTTCACCGGCTTAATCATTCTAAAAGAAACATTACTTTTTTGAGAACCCTATATTTTCCTTTGGGTATATCAAAAATGTCCATGCACACATTATAAACATCTGTCCATAATGTTAAATAGCATTTTAAAATTATTGAATCATAACAGGCGATGACGGTGAAATTGATCCATGGTGGAGAGTTGATCTCGAAGAAGAACATTGCATTGGCATGATCACCGTCATTAATCGTGTTTTCTGTTGCAGTAAGTATTTGGATAATTTTTGCATTATTCCCAATTAAAACACCTTTAGAAACTCTAGAGATTATAACGTGACAGTAACAGTGGAACCACGCCCCCCCGCTCACAACCTAAGAAAAACATAAGTTCCTTAAAAAAAAAGTTTCTCCCAAAAGTCCTGGTGCCTGTGATAAATCATACAATCGAGAGTTGAAACAGCGTCATGTTGAATTTCCAAACAGTACTATTATTAGGAAGAAATATATATCAATATCTGTGTTTTTAAGACTCTATTACTGCTTTGAATGTCTAAAATTCGTTGGCACTAATTGATTATACCTGGAGTACAGCAAAAGCAAACCAGATTTGAAAGCTGATTCATTTCAGTCATCACGGATGATTATTATAAGAAATCCAATTCATTTCAAATACAAAATAAGACGACGTATTCGCTTCCATAAAAACATAATACATTATAATTATTTATCAGAAAGAAAGCTAAATTCATTAATACCTAATATATAATACCTATGAGAAATAAGTAACAACCACTGCACCACGGTGTGTTCATAATCTTGTGATAGAATTTAAAAAAAATAGTATGCACCTAATTTGCAGTACTTTATTAGTTGATAATTAATTTAGATCATTTGTCCACCTTAGGTGAGCGTTTGACACACGGGGTTGCTCGGGCTGGATTAAGCGCCAACATTACCAACAACAAAAAATGCGGCTCACCGGTCACAGCTGAACAAGCTGAACCGCTTGGTGGCGTTATTGAGTTTGAATGTGACCCACCGTTGAGGGCTCGTTACGTGGGTGTAGACATACCAACCTCTAAGCTTGAAAAGCTTCATCTTTGCGAGGTGATGGTCAAGGAATTTCCCCTTGCAGCATGTAATGAGCAAGAGTAATAGACTATTAATCGCAAATATACGTGCGCGTTGCATCTCGGTCTAGCTGGCGATCACACTTGTCATTTTCCCCTACGTACGTTACTCTGTAGGGGTAGAATGTCGAACCCACTTTTTCCCGTTCAGTATAACCAATAATGTAATCTTACCTGCTCAGTAAGATGGTGAACATAATATGATGATGGACATATACTTCAAATTATTCCAGAATATTTGTTAAATGAAAAATCAGGCATTTTTGGTATACGATGACTTCCTCAGTCATGTCAGTCTGATCTTGTCAACAGTGGCAACTATAATAGGTTTTTTTTCTAAAGGGGGGACTTTTTTTAGAAGGGACATATAGTCTGAAAACCATCCTAAAAGTGGATTTTAATGATAGTATTCACTTTCTGTATCCCAATAAATCGATAGATCCTTTTTATAACTGGTTAGTGGTTGAATTTTAAAAAAAAACATTAAAAAGTGGCGGTTGGATACGAAATTTTTTCCCTGTGTTATTAACGTTATTAAACTGAACACAGCAAATCGAAACAAGCATTGCTAGTGTTGCAGTATTTTGTCGTTAGCTAGACCAGCATGCATTACGCAAATGGGTTTGCGAGTGCGCACTATGGTATTTGCGAAGAGGTCTATGGGACAAAATCAAATAAATATGCTATGTGTTCTGTTTAGTTATAGCTGAATTCAGTATTGCTTTGCAGTCCGTCGAGTATAAGATGTGCTTCTAGTTCATTTTAACTTTACACTGAATCGATTAGACATATTGCTATTGTAGACTTTTGTGGCTATAATAATTGTTTAAATATTAGACATCAACTAAATTTATATACTCAAATTATCGTCTGCTTCAGGCGATGTTGGATTTTTTTAAATTAGAGTTTTTGTATAGTTACAAGTGTATGTATAATGTTGTACATCTTTGGTAATTACACTATTACAAATATAAACTTAAAACTTACATGGTTCTAGACATCCTGAAATATTTGCTTCTGACATTATAACACATTTAAAATGAATCACAGCTGCACTAGAATGCATACTCAATCATCTCAATGCAAAGCTTCAGGTAACATTCAGGATTGGTAATTCAAAAATAACACAACTTTCTTTATTTCAGTGTCTGAGGTGCAGTAATTTTGGTGAACATTATTTTCAGTTTGAATTTAGAAAAAAGGTACTCGTTCCTAAATTCCATGACAGAATGAATACAACAACATTAATATGAATGTATTTTTACTATTTTTCGTGAACGGAACAGGTAATAAACTGAAACTTTCACAGGTTGATTGTTTCATGTATATTTTGATTCAAAGAGAGTGAGAGCCCAATCTAAGGTTTATAAGTAGTTTTACCAACATGACCGAGTATCATACTTTTTCTTTATAAGAACAAATATGTTTATACATTGAGATTATTTGTATACATTCTTATATGGAAATCAGGTGTTGATGCATTTCTGATTTGAATTTGTATTCATGTTTTCTACAACATTTATATATAGCATGTATCTGACTTGTTGAAATGTTATGCCCCATCTTGCAAGTTACGTTCCAGTGAATTTTTTTTGCTGGCTTGGGTGACAGATCTTTTGAAGTTGTGGCTCCACGCCTTTGGAATGATTTGCCTCTGTACATTCGTGAATCTCAAACTGCTTACTCCTTCAAGAAAAACTTAAAAGCTCATCTTATGTGTATTGCCTATAAGGACTAGGCTACTAACATTCATTAATGCATTTTTTATCTTTTGTTTAGTATTATATTGCATTTGCTATTGTATTGTTATGATATTGCATGATATCTTGTTTACTGTAAAGCACCTTAAGCACTTCTTGGTGGATATGTGCGCATTATAAATCTTCTGTATTCTTCTTCTTCTTCTTCTTCTGTATGTATGCATGTATGCATGTGTGCATGTGTGCATGTGTGCATGTATGCATGTATGCATGTATGCATGTATGCATGTATGCATGTATGCATGTATGCATGTATGCATGTATGCATGTATGCATGTATGCATGTATGCATGTATGCATGTATGCATGTATGCATGTATGCATGTATGCATGTATGTATACGTGTATGCATGTATGTATGTATGCATGTATGCCAGTGGCGGACCGTCAGGGGGGGCTGGGGGGGGGAAGCCGTCCCCCGGCCCGGAGGGGGGGGGGGGCCCGGACCCCCTCCCCAAATTTTTTTAAATTTATTTATTTATTAATTTTTTTAACATTCTGGTGGAGGGGGGTGGGGGTGGGGGGTGGGGTGGTTGGGGGACCGGGCCCGAGCTGGAACTTACACAAATCAACCGGGCCCTTTCTTTATTTTGAGCTCCCCTGAAAACATGAAGTGTAATCATGACGGGTCTCTCGGAAATCACGTGTGGTTAGGGAATGATGCCTGGGGGGGCCCGACCGTGCGCTCTGCCCCCCGGCCCGGCGGTAACTTGTTCCGCTACTGATGTATGCATGCATGTATGCATGCATGTATGTATGCATGCATGCATGTATGTATGTATGTATGTATGTATGTATGTATGTATGTATGTATGTATGTATGTATGTATGTATGTATATGTGTATGTATGTATGTATGTATGCATGTAGGCATGCATGCATGTATGTATGTATGTATGTACATGTATGTATGTATGTATGTATGTATGTATGTATAACATATCAGACAGAATAACTTCTTAGGATGTTGAAAAAACAATACAATTCTTTACACTGACAGTCAATCTTGACTTAACTCTAAATCAATAAATAACATTCTCAACTTACAGTTTTAACTGTGGCTCCCTGGGTGTAAAATACGGTGTGGATGTCGTAGGTACAGTTAGACATTGCCAAAAACAAATTATCACCAAAATATTCTCCCCTCATGCCCCAGCTGCTAAAAATCGTTTGGCTATCTCCGACTGCTTTGTTGACGTCAACCGACGCTTCAGCCACGCTATTTGGGCTATCGCTAATTACAAACTGAAACTGTGGGACTTCTGCCCATACTGACCCACTGCAGCTACTGCTCTCTCGAAAGGGCTACCCACATATTCTCTCTTAAAACGGACCTCTCACAAAATTCTCCCTCGACATTCCTTACATATTTATTATACCAGTAGTTTCTACCTTACTGGAACCATTGTGTGTTCCTTCCTCCATGGTAAAACAAAACAATTCACAATGCCTGCAAATGAATAAAATAAATCTCCCGCTGGAACATTAAAGGAGTCATGTAGGTCCCCGCTCTAAAATTGTGCATCTAATTTACATCTAATTTACATTCTAGTTTGGGGCGGAGATATTCTGCTGTGATGTACCTGGTGAAAAATATCGCCCTCATGTGACATGTTTTGAAACACCACTTTGGTATTATTTTGAGAAAATATTTGAATGAGTAAGCCTAACTTATAATTATGCCAGGAGACGAGAATCTGTATACAAAGATCTTCTTTGTAGTTGTTTGTAAGTATGATATACGTGCACCATTTTATGTTAATTGAGTGGAACATAATTTATTAATGTTTTTCTTCTTAGGCCAAAAAGAACTCTCCGGTTTCTGGTCATAGGGCGGCTTAAAAATCGGTGCGGTGACGTGTTTATTTTTTAAACAACGTGATACATCTATACGCGGTTATTGGAACAGACCAAATTTCCCATACATAAAGTATGGTGGCTAAGAGAGGCCTCACAAATCGGGAAAATGTTCATACCCGTATGTGAAAAAGTCGTTTAAAACACAGCACAGCAGAATTCCAAACGATCCAGCAATTTTGGATATCGTTTCACACCAAAAAAAAAGAAAATTAAAAATGCCAATGGGCGGGTCCGAGGCGCGCGGAGTCTAGAAGCCAGATACTTTGTTTTGCCTTAGACGTATTTAGAAAAAATCCTTGGTAAAACAATAAAATGTAACGTTGATTCAGTCATTCGTATTTAATAAATTATAGTAGTATGTGGCACCACCAAGTGTCAGCATGGTTATTTATAGACCACGCAACTTGGCAACCTCGTTTCTATGGTGATCGTACTCTGGTATTATAATACTCCATCCAGTTATGGTCCTTGTTCCCACCCTTGCCAAAAGCTTCACTGACCAATGACGCATGAAATTGATTGAAACGCCCGTAAAGATGGCCGAGTGTGTTACATCAAGTGAAAACTATGTAAAACCTAATTTTCACCAAAAAATGAAAAGTGGGCGAATTAAATATTCATTTGTTTTGGAATACATTGTAATGACAGTTGCAAACAGATGCAGTTTGTTACGTCATTACTGATCCACGCTAACGTAGATTGAAAGAACACATTTAGAGTTAGACATTAAAACACAAACACTATTTAGAATGCAAAAATAATTATGGTTTATTTTTCTTAAAGGGTAACATAACGATACATAAGTTACAAAGATAGAAAATGTTACGTAACATTAGATATCAATCAATCAGTAGTCATTTATATAGCGTCAAAATCAAAAAGTTTGCTCTAAGGCGCTGAGGCACAGAATGAAGATTGTTAGTAAGTCTCCTGAAACAGGCGAGTTTTAGGGAGTGTCTTGAAGGTGTGGAATGAACATGGTATCTCTGATATATTCAGGAAGCTTATTCCAGATTTGTGGGGCCATAGACGGAGAATGCTCTATCAGCAAAAGTAGAAGAATGAGTTCTGGGCTCAATAAAATGTAGGGAACCAGAGGTATAGATGATCTAAAGTTGTCTCCGTTGAGGTCTAACGCGGAGCATTTCTGTGATATACTTAGGAGCTTGTTTAAAGTATGCTTTGAACATAAGAGTTGATTCTTTGAACAACTGGAAGATCAATATAAATTCATGAGATCATGTGTGATGGAGTCATACTTGCGTTTATTTAAAATTAATATAGCGGCAGTCCTTTGAACATTCTGGAGCCTCTTTTCCAGTTTCTTGCTGATAGCAATCAAGAGGATATATTTAGATACTAAACAACCAACGTGTTATTTGATAATGCTGATATACAACATCCTAAACTATTGTAATAAAGAACAATAAGTGACAATGTAAAATTATTGCAAATGCTTCACATGAGTTGAAATCAGACAGGACTCTGAAAGCACAAGGCAAATACAATTATTTCTCATGTGTAGAACACAAAACACCACCGCGCCCAAATCAGTGGTCCTGACACGCCCCCTAATTATAGCATTGGTCCCAACTATACTTGGGACAGGCCCAGCTGTGGTGTTGTAGGCCCAACTGGGTCCATCTATAGTTGAGCCGAAACATAATCTCCATCATTTAACACCGTTGAGAATCAGAAAACCAGTCGAATTTACAAGAAAGTAAACAAAGGAATCTTTTAAAAGGATAGTTAAACAAGCAGAAACTTGTAACACCAGATAGCAAAATACACTAAACAGTTTTAGCTAAATCAGTAATACTACACAGATGTGAATTTTTAAAGAAAGCTCTGGGATGGTAAATCAATTACCCTATTACTACGGAATAAATGCTAGTACGAAATATAACCCAGCTTAATATATTGGTCAACTGCAAAATCATTAAAAAATTGCAAAAACCTTGGTCATGAACTGTTCGATCAAATTATTACAAGTACTTTCAATGAGACAGGATGTTAGCAACAACTTAGCAGTATCCTGGAATCATTTCTTCTACTGTCACTTCACAAAGCTGTAGAGTTTCAGACTTGGAGGTGGGAATATCAACACTGATGTAACGCGCCCTTATCTGTACATCACACACGATATCGATGGTCCCACCATATTCAGCAGCTTGTTCGGCGGTCACTGCTTTGCTCGTTCGTAACGACGTCTGAGCTTTTCCCAGCACCAACTACTGCATTCGTTAAACGATCACCTGGAAATAAAATGTTAATATTTATTTATTTGTTAATTATAGTAGAGTGTACTGTTTGTATGGCTAAATTTATCAACAGTAAAATAAGCTAGAATCTAAAATCTGTTAATATTTAATTGGAGTATTGGTCTATTAAATTTGCATTATGTGAAAGTAAGGTCTTCATAAGAGTTGTTTGCTTTAATCTCATTTAGGAAAAACTTGTAGCTTTGCATGGTGAAAAGGATAAGTAAGACTAATTGCGGTGACACCATGTGAAATTCTCTATTGAGTAGTAATTAGTTCTGAAAAGAACTGGAGGTACAACTCGACGTTTTGATCATTCAGTATGCTCTGATTGTCATCAGGAGAAACCACTCAATAAAGAATTTCACATGGTGTCACCGCAATTAGTCTTACTTAATCTCATTTGTTATATTCAAATAATATATTAAAGCACATTTTTGTTTTTCCACAATAATAATGTTCGCCAGGGGTATCACACTAAAAACAAAGTGTAAAAAAATTGTATTTTGTGTTGTGTAAAACTGCTGGATACAAACTGCTGGATGTTGTATAACATTTGACTCAATATTGTGCAAATTGACGTTTTCTGCAGTATCCGGCCCTCACTTGTGTAAAATATGATGCACAACGAAAGGGTTAGAATAATATCCCTAAAAGGGTAGAAAATCAAACAGCACATCACCCAGGTTAGAATTTGAACTCACCAGGTTAAACGATAATTGTTTTACCCGGAAGCCGTGTAAAAACGTTTTTACATATGAAAACGGTAAAATAGTGGTACGAACGGGGTAAACTCATGGCCATGTGCATGCGTCGCGCAATCAATGACACATTCGTCGTGCACACACTAACGAAGATGGACGAAAAAACGCTCATAACGTGGGGCTTCGAATCTTTAATTCCTGTGTTCATTTTTTGTATTTTTTATTTTTAAATTTTTTGTATTTATTTATTAATTTTTTTAAACAAATTTGTTAGCGTCCATGTTCTTTATAACTTGTAGGCTAGCCCTACATTGGTTATTTTTCTTAGATTTCGATAACCATTTTCATAAAACACAAGTCATTTATATGTACAGTACGGAAGCGCATTGCTGCCAAATTGAAGGGTAAATTTTTTTTTTAAGTCGTTCGAACGACATAGTAAGTCGTTCGAACGAGATAATAAGTCGTTCGAACGACATACTAAGTCGTTCGAACGACATACTAGGCTAAGTCGTTCGAACGAGATACTAAGTCGTTCGAACGAGATACTAAGTCGTTCGAACGACATAGTAAGTCGTTCGAACGACATACTAAGTCGTTCGAACGACATACTAAGTCGTTCGAACGACATACTAAGTCGTTCGAACGAGATACTAAGTCGTTCGAACGAGATACTAAGTCGTTCGAACGACATAGTAAGTCGTTCGAACGACATACTAAGTCGTTCGAACGACATACTAAGTCGTTCGAACGAGATACTAAGTCGTTCGAACGAGATACTAAGTCGTTCGAACGACATACTAAGTCGTTCGAACGACATACTAAGTCGTTCGAACGACATACTAAGTCGTTCGAACGACATACTAAGTCGTTCGAACGACATACTAAGTCGTTCGAACGACATACTAAGTCGTTCGAACGACTTAGTATCTCGTTCGAACGACTTAGCCTAGTATGTCGTTCGAACGACTTAGTATGTCGTTCGAACGACTTATTATCTCGTTCGAACGACTTACTATGTCGTTCGAACGACTTACTATGTCGTTCGAACGACTTAAAAAAAAAAAATTTACGGCTTCCCAAAGGCTTGTTTGTACCATGATTTTGGCCCTCCTCCCTAACAAGTACCGTTTTCTCTAAGATTGAGGGCGCTGTTCTGCAGCCACCAGTCGGTTGTATTTTAGCTCCGTTCATTTTCATTAACGTTCTTTATTTTATGAAATTTATACCATCTTTTTAAACTGAAATACAACTGTTTGAATAATTTTCCAGTTACCATTTGCATTTATGTAAATATTTTGTCTCATGAAATCGAAAATTAAGTTGGGTAATTATTTCACCAATTGTAATATCATGACTATAATTTTAAACTTAGACGACTAAAATGTAATAGAATTGAATTGAATTGATGGAAGCCTTTTAGACAGGATAATTTCTCAGGATGGCTGATACTTGAACTAACTTCACACCAAGTATACGTTTAGATAATAATTCATACATTTGATGATCTGGCTATGACTGATGTCGTACCTTCCATTTACAGTATAATAAAGACAACTTAAAAAGAAATTCATGCCTTTGTGATTAGTTCATTTATTTATTCTACCACATACTCGACTGATACACACAATACTCATGCATTATTATGAGAACGGGAGTTATTATAACCATGGAGGAAGGAAAACATGGGCTTTAAGGAATCCATGAATTCAACCTCTGAAAGGTATAGCCTATTGCATTATGTCGTTGATTAATTAGAACATAGTCGGTACTGAATATGTAGGATTTGAAGCTTTGCATGGTAGAGATAGATATTATTAATTTCTTTCGGGTACACCATGTGTTAATCTCTTCTTGGAAGAAGTGATGGGTCTGAGAAAATCCGGTTGGTTTGTTCCCAACGTTTCAGCTAGTCTGCTCTAGCCGTCGTCTTCTGATGACGGCATGAGACAACTGAATATGTATTCAGATTTTCGTTTCATGAAATTAAGTTGGGTAATTATTTTACTTGTTGTAATAAAATGACAATACTTCAGATATAAATATTTTAATGGTCGTTTGATAAGCCTACGTCATCATCTTTACACCAAGCAAGTTTCATGTCATCATGTTCGGGGTTGCTAAGTGATGGGCCTTGAGTAAATGCTACCTCATTGGGAGAATAGGGTTTCAATCGGAACAAAAAAGCGAGTACATTGAATATGCATCTCAAGATTATAGCCCATGCTTCAATTCATTATTTAGTTAGTTTTAAACTATCAACTATTTGTAATTTGCTTACACATACAACAATAAAATATATAATGTAAAAAATATGTTAATTTGTCAAAGACTAATCTGCCTGAATAATAATTGTTTTTCTTTGCTCGTGCGCCTAAGATGTGCGCCTATGAAAAATGAAATTAATGGTTTACATTCAAAATAACGTTGAAGGCAATTCGTGATCGTTCCGGTTCGGTTGGTAATGTTTTGTTTCTGCAGAATTTCCATAGAACACTCGCCCTTATGCATTCTCATGCTAAAATGGATTTTGGACTGTTTACAGGGAAGGTACAACATTGGTAATGTTGAAAAAACTACTTTTATGAGTATACTTTATACTATTTTTGGATCAAAATAAACATTATAAGCAGCCAGCCTATGAAAGCTCAATGTGGAGTCCAATTATGAGAAAAGTGCGTAAAAGTTCACACATTTGTACATAAAAACACTTCAAGCAAGAAGATGCCATCCAGCACCTTTGTGTAAATGTGCACATTTGTTTATATTTTCTTTGAAATAAGAGCACCTCATAGAGAAATATTTTGAAATCATGTGACAGTTTACGTTGTTTTCTCCAAAACGTGAACGTCATTTGTGATGAATCGTTCATACAGGTGAGTTTCATGATAAAGGCTATTCCTGAAAACTAGAGGTTTGAAATAAACATATGTTTACAAATAACAAATACTTAGATCTTTAATTTCAACAATGCGATAACAAATAGACATTAATGCTCGTTAACACGAACACATGGGTTTCGGTTTATTCATGCACAACACTCCAGTTAAACGTACAGTTTCCCTCTGATTTCTGCATTTTGTAACAAGCATAACACGTACTTTATTCAACTAGTAATACGTCATAGTTGTATAAGTTTTCCAAGAAATGCTATGGGCAAAAGGCATGTGCGTCATTTCATGAGTGCAGTGATTGAAGTACACTATAGCAGCGCAATGAAATTGGCCCATAGTCATGAATGAATAGAATTATCCCACCAATACCACAATGTAATAACAATGGGCATGCACAAAAAGTTATCCAAAAAGCGCCCCAAATTTGCTAACGTTTTAGCCCGTGTTTTTGGCTGTTTCAACGGCAATTTCTGACAACTTTTCTGTGTCATTGGAACATTGATAATTTCCTTTTTAGAAAGGAAAACAAATGCTTTCAAACTACATCTTTCTCAAAATGAAATAACACAATGAAATAACCTGAAACTCTCAAAGATAGATATTTTATCAATGGTGATACACCCCATGTAACCTTGTTCAAGCTAGTTAAAGACCATACGTATTAATACAGTTTAACATGCAGTTGCAAACTAGTACCCAGACTGGTCTTTATTCTATCAAGAAAAAAGAAGTTTACGTTCAATAGAGATCGGTGGTTACGTTGTGCCGGAGATCTGACGTCACGCTTCGATGGTCGCGTACTCTAGCTACATACCAAGGTCAAAGTTGAATCTCCCAAAACTGAGAGGCGTCTTTCACGACCCTGGAAGCGTTAATATATAAATATCCACACAAATTCAAGGAATATAATGTGTAAATTTAAAAAAAAAATACATTTGAAAGTTTAAACATGTTTAAAATATTATGCTGAACATTTTTTTTAATGTGCTTTAAAAAAAAATAGGATTTAGCCATGGATGATGAATAAATTGGACGATATACAGTTTACTGTGCCATGCCAACATGCCACTGGTTGCAGTATACGAGAACCATGTGGTATAATAATAACAATAAGCCTCCAGTAGAAGGGGATGGGGCAGAATACCATGTCACCTACTGGATAACCCAATTGGGGCTTGTCAGCAAATATCTCAAAACATATACAAGGGCCTATGTATATATTGTTCATAAAATGGTAAACTGTGGCAATATGGATCCTTCAGGGACATCTTGCCGAATTGCATAATAATTCATGCGCCCTCTGTTGTCTGTTTGACCCTACTAACTGTTGTACAATAAACCTGTATCTTTTATCTTTTATCTCGAGCCTGTATCTTTTGACATAGTATAGTACACTGACTCGAGTTTATATATAAGTGTAATAAATTTTAATTTCGCAGACTTGACACACTTTTGCTATACCACGTGATTCGGGGTAAGATTTTGCATAGTAACATAAGAGAAGTCCAATATTTTAATTTCAATTAGTGTGTATATTTTCAATTAGTGTATGTTTTCAATTAGTGTGTATGGTGTAAAGGAACCCAGACTTTCCCGAAATGGAGGTTACTATGCGAAAACTTGGCCCAATTCACGTGGCAAAGCATCAACATGTAACGTGTGTAAAACAATTTGTAATTTTTGTTGAATTAAGCCACATAGAAATGGGCAAATTAACGTTTTGGGGACACACGAAACAAATCGATGAGTCAGCCGCGTTATGCCAATCTTCGTCACTCTGATTGGCTCAAATCCACGTCGCGCGTCATAAAAAACAGCTGGCAAAAGCTGACACATACGGGCTGCTCTGATTTTGATAAAGCCATGTCTTTACCATCCGTTAATACACCATACGTGATTACGTTTTGTCCAATCAGATTGTCTAAACTGTCTTGTGCATTTATAAATGATACGACAATTAATAAACGGGAATCGATCAATACATTGACGGACCATCCACTAATTTAAAGGGGGATTTAAATCCATTTTTTATTTACAAGAGGGATAATTAAGAAATAGTTAGCTCTTTATAAATTAACGTTTGAAATGTTTGTTTGGTCTATCATTGTATATAAAATATTTTCGAAAATTCCAAATTTTTCAATAACAAAAATAGTTTGAGCAATATCATTCAATAATATGAAGGCGAAAAACATGAAAATGAATTGGACGTCCCATAATGCTTTTATACACAGAAAACCATAAAACGAATTATTAAATTTGGGCGGGGGGACCCCACTGGTATGACAGTGGTGGGCTTTGATCTGGTACCACGAAAGGTTACAAAAGGCGGGGCGTATTTGTCGGGGGACATATTGAGAATAAATTGGGTATAAATTGGGTGTGGGGATGTTGGAGAGTTTCACCCGGCGTGATAGATGCTACCAAGTAAAAGATGACATTTTCTGAACTCTTTGAAAACTGAGCAGGGTGCTGCAGTGAAAAGCTTACAAAAGTGAGGGCGACGCCTTGTTAGTAATTGTGGCTTGGTTAATGAGGGGTTGGTTTGTGGTGAGGGGGGAAGGTTAAGTGATTCCACAGGAAGACTTGCACTAAGCGGCCTGTACTGAAAATTAAAATGTTTTTACATAAACTTGATGTTTTCTTTTAAGTTCCCTGAAAAATCTCCTTCACTATAAAATCTTTGCAAATTAATGAAAAAACATGAAAAATTATTTGTCATTATCATTATTTTTATTTTAGAAGCAACTATAAAGTACAATACAAATTATACAAGGAGTAGGCGCGTATGCGTCCGCACCTTTGAGCGCGTGTACGGACAGCACTGGTCCCCTGTCTTGATCCTACCAAGGATAGAAACAGGCTCTGGTCATACCCTTCAACTTCAAGGGATTTCAATGGATATGTTGTGCCCATTGATCTCCATGATATTGACTGTAATGGAGAGAATGTAACACGACTAAGCGCGCATACATCTGCCATTCAAATATCGGTGGAGATATTTTGGGCGTGGTGGGCACCCATCATTGTGCAATAGGTCAAAGTTTATGAATGGGAATAACAGTTTGACTAGGTCCTTAACGCCTGTGACCATGGCTAAACCGGTCATTAACCTGTGGTAAAGACTGCACGACAAAATGATATTCCCTTAATAATGTACACAAAATCGGGTGATGCACACCTATATAAATACAACAAATCTTAATTAATGCATTGTTTTCTTGTTAAAGTATTGGCCCCGTCCATGGCCATATGAGGGCGCCATCGCATATGATACAGTAGTTCGCGGAGGGCATTTTGTATTGTAAGCATTAAGCACTATTTTATATGGACGGCTATCAGTGAGCAAGAATTGTAATCATGGTTAGCAAGAGATTCTGTCCACAATTAAACATTACACCAGAGATATTTAAGAGGAATATATCTTGGTAAAGTATGTTGATTTTATCAGTGTTTTCACTAATTACAGTTTTTAAAACAAACATTGAATTTTTTCAGTTTTATTTTGCACTGGCAGCCGTCCATAGTTTGGCAACCGTAAACCGGTTCAATTCGCGTGCGCTACTGGCTAGTATTAACGGTTACCAGGGAAGATCGAGTTTCACTTTTGAAAATGTCTAACAAAATGGCCGCTGAGATCAGGTAGAAATACTCTTTATACTTAATGAGATCAGGTAGAAATACTCTTTATACTTAATGATAAGTGCAGCAAGAGGTTAAAAACATAGGAAAAGGTATGAGATTTGGAAAGTAATGGATTTCCAGTTTGCATATAAAATAACTCTTAGTGTGATATGTTTGTACAGTAAAGAGGCTGTAAATATCACCACGTGAAAGCCCAGAGGGCTAGATGGCTATGATATACACGAGGCGAATGGGATTGGTAATTCAAAAATAACCAGATAGTAAACGTCGACGTAAAACTTTCCTTAGTATAAGGTGATGATGGTATCAATTTTGTCTGAGGTACTAAAATTTTAAAGAAAAAAATCAATAACTTCAAGATGTTCTGTTTCCTAAATTCCATATCAGAATGAAAAACTTAAATCTGATTGAATTCTCACTATTTTCACAGTGTAATAAGCTGAAAGTTTCATTTTTGAAAATTTTTAACAAAACGGCCGCTGAGATCAGGTAGAAAATACTTAATGATAAGTGCAGCAAGAGGTTAAAAAACATAGGAAAAGGTATAAGATTGGTTGATAATCTAATGCTCTCTTGGTTCAAAAGAAATAAGCATATTCGTAGAAACATTAGCAATGATGTACCTTCCCGTCACAACGAAAAAAGCAAAGTATGGCTGCATTGTATACGAAACATATCAGGGAATGCACAACATTGGTACTGTCAAAAACATGTGATCACAGTACACAGTTTTACATACAATTTAAAGTTAATTATGGTATATAAATACTCCTTTATATATTTACATTTGATGTTCACATCGTTTAATTAAGTAAAACTATTCTCCCAACTTGCATATCGAATAATATGAATGTACCACTATGTAGCTCATATTTTCACAAGTTGTTTGTTTAATGCGTATGTTGATAAAAATAAAGTAAACATACAATCTATAGCTTTGCCAACATAACCAATGTTGAAGCCTACTTTTCATTTTGAAATATATAAGTCAGTTTACTGAGTTTAAAAAAATGATACCAAGAGTTACTGATTTTATACCATGGTGCTCTTTCTCAATGTCTGCACATGCTCTTTAGCCTTCTCAGAAATGACTTCGAACGTTTAAATGGTCGTTCCACTGTGTCCTCTTTAAACGTACTTGATTGATAGCGGGATTTCCACGCCACATCGGCGACTTGACCAAATAGTCTGTTTACGCTGCGCACTTTCTTTGCGTTGCATTCGACATACCTGACGATGTTCATGTAGTCTATAAGTCTAAGTTCGGCCTCGGCACTACTTATGCTATCAGGACACTTCTGGTCCGATTTGGTTCCAACAACCAAGATTGGCACTTCAGCTTCGGGGCGTTCGTCTTTAATCTGCTCCAAGATTCGAAGGACCTCCTTGAACGAGTCGGGATCCTGCAGAGAATGCACCAAAAGGAAGACGTGGCCGGTGGAGATGTACAATTTGCGCATGGCCGGGAAGTCGTAACTCCCAGAAGTGTCCAAAATTTCGAGTCGACACCTACTGCGTCCCTGCGATGCATACCCCACGTAGGAATCGCCGACGGTAGGTTTGTAAGTTGTGTCGATATCTCCTCGGAGGAACATGGACACCAGCGCTGACTTCCCTACTCCAGTAGACCCCAGAACAATCAGACGGAAGGATTCTGAATTTGTACTTTGCGGCTCCATCGCGGGTTGTTCTTGCAGAGCTTGACGGGGAGCGGATAATGCAAAAATGACAGTTAGACTGATATCCTCAAGTGTTGTTCTTTTCTTTTCCTTGTAGAATCAGTATGTGCTGTTTCAGCTTAAGATAGTTGTACCAAGCTCTTATCTCAGCTTCCTCTCTCCTCGTTTCTGTGTGGTTATCGGCTTGATCCAGGTTAAATACAGGTCCAGAGTTGGTACTCGTCCGTCACAATGAAAAATTGCAATATGCCTTCATCAAGAACCGTTTGACTGCAAAAATGGGGTTTCATGCAGGTAACAGGCTGCTGGGGACATCATTAAAATATAAGAACGACTCGTTATGTGTTGTTATAGGGCTTCTCTTGGAGTTCATAAACATATATCAATGGAGATAGCTTTTACAAGACATTGGACAGGAGCAATTCCATAAAATTGAAGAAGGAGTAGGGGGAATCGCATACATCAGTGAAACCATGATTTAATTTACCACATATCTATTGGATATGAGTGTGGCTACTTTCTGTTGAAAATCACGAGGGTCTGAATAACAGTTGCCAGAAACTCTGCCTTAAATCATATCTTCATTTTGGAATGTGGCTATTGCATAATGTACACGAAATAATTAACCAAGTTTACTGCCAATTTATACAGCATTATCAGTTTCAATTGTCTTTCATCTGAATCCATCCAAAATTGCAATAAAAGGTTGGCTTTTTCATCATTCTTGCATTGATGTTTTCGTCATTCTAAGACACTGTGATATTCGACATAATTATATACGGTTGGTATGAGCGAAACCAAGGTTGTAGCTCAGCACAATAAGACATCTGGTCCAGACATATCGAGAATCTAGGCAAGTTTATGAAGACCGGCTAAAGAGCGATCGACCCTGGATTACTACCCAAAGATGACCAGTACTTCAGACTTCAGAGAAGCTATGAGACGTGCCTCAGGTTGATCTCCCCTACTTATAGAATTCAGATCCCTAAGAAAAAAAAAGAGTCTGTAAAAAAATGTGCCTCAAGTTGCCCCCTGAAAATCCTGGTACCGCCCTAATTGAACCAAAAGTTTATTTTTAGGAAAAAATATTTCAATTCTGTTTTCTTCATATTATAATGCATGAGTGAAATTACCGAAATTATGATGAAATACACTGGATGATCTAGTCTTGGACACTCCACTAGACCACTACAGCACCATGATGCCACTCTTAGTAATGGTATGAAACTATCACCTCATTCATTGAAATTTGAAATCATCTTCCATCAGACATGAATCCTAAATTGTCAAAACACCTCTACTTGCTCAGGGTAGGATCGCGGTAGTCCTTTGGATTGGACTACCCTGAACAAACAGAGTAACGTCACTGATCTCAGATTCTTAGCTAATTTCAGTTATGATGGGAATCATGTAGACTGGTCCCTGTCTTTATCCTATCAATATAGGATAAAGACAGGCTCATGGCGTACCGTTCAAGGGGTTTCATTGGATATGTTGTGGCGAAGATCTCACGTCACGCTTCGAGGCTCACGTGTAATTCAAGACCCTCAAAGTGTGACGTCAGATCTTCAGGCTAGGAGTCATGTTGCTCCCACCGTAGACTGGTCCCCTGTCTATATCCTATCAAGGACAGGCTCCAGGCGCACCACTCAGAGGATTTCAGATTTTCAGCACAACGCGTTGTGCTGAAAATCTGACATCACGCTTCGAGGTTTGCGCGCGCTAGCTACCGACCAAGGTCAAAGTTCAGCATCGGGAAAAATATGGCGGCTGCACGGACAGGATCTAGCGTAATTCACGCGCCTCTAGCTTGGAGCATGACGTCAGATCTTCAGGCTACTCCCACCCCCACTTTCAGGCATCAGATGCAAATATTTAGAACCCTACGCCTATCCCTCTCGTCCTGATTATCGATTTTAGGGGAAATGGATGCCATCACTACCCTCTGACGTCACTGACGTCACAAGTTCCTTCACGGGGGCGTAAATGGTGCCGAACGGCAATTATTTTGTAAATTTGATATAACAAGTACCGTTTTCTCTAAGATTGAGGGCGCTGTTCTGCAGCGACCAGTCGGTTGTATTTTAGCTCCGTTCATTTTCATTAATGTTCTTTATTGTATGAAATTTCTACAATGTTTTTAAACTGAAATACAACAGGCTGAATAATTTTCCATTTTCCATTTGCATTTATGTAAATATTTTGTCTCGTGAAATCGAAAATTAAGTTGGGTAATTATTTTACCAATTGTATCTATTTGTAATTTGCTTACATCGTGTTTTGATACTGAAATACAACTGACAGAATAATTGTCTATTTTAAACTTAGACGACCAAAATGTAATAGAATTGAATTGAATTGATGGAAGCCTTTTAGACAGGATAATTTCTCAGGATGGCTGATACTTGAACTAACTTCACACCAAGTATACGTTTAGATAATAATTCATTCATTTGATGATCTGGCTATGACTAATGTCGTACCTTCCATTTACAGTATAATAAAGACAACTTAAAAAGAAATTCATGCCTTTGTGATAAGTTTATTTATTTATTCTACCACATACTCGACTGATACACACAATACGCATGCATTATTATGAGAACGGGTGTTATTATAACCATGGAGGAAGGAAAACATGGGCTTTAAGGAATCCATGAATTCAACCTCTGAAAGGTATAGCTTATTGCATTGTGTCGTTAACTAGAACATACTGGGTACTGAATATTTGCATGGTGGAGATAGATATTGTTAATTTCTTTCGGGTACACCATGTGTTAATCTCTTCTTGGAAGAAGTGATGGGTCTGCGAAGACCCGGTTGGTTTGTTCTCAACGTTTCGGCTAGTCTACTCTAGCCGTCGTCTTCTGATGACGGCATGAGCAGACTAGCCGAAATGTTCAGAACAAACCAACCGGCTCTTCTCTGAGCCATCACTTCTTCCAAGAAGAGATTAATACATGGTGTACCATAAAGAACTTAACAATATACTGAATATGTATTCAGATTTTTCGTTTCATGCAGTCGAAATTAAGTTGTGTAATTATTTTACTAATTGTAATAAAATGACAATACTTCAGATATAAATATTTTAATGGTCGTTTGATAGGCCTACGTCACCATCTTTACACCAAGCAAGTCTCATGTCATCATGTTCGGGGTTGCTAAGTGATGGGCCTTGATTAAAGGCTACCTCATTGGGAGAATAGGGTTTCAATCGTAACAAAAAAGCGAGTACATGGAATATGCATCTCAAGATTATAGCCCATGCTTCAATTCATTATTTAGTGAGTTTTAAACTATCAACTATTTGTAATTTGCTTACACATACAACAATAAAATAATATAATGTAAAAATATGTTAATTTGTTATACAAATCTGCCTGAATAATAATTGCTTTTCTTTGCTCGTGCGCCTAAGACGTGCGCCTATGAAAAATGAAATTAATGGTTTACATTCAAAATAACGTTGAAGGCAATTCGTGATCGTTCCGGTTCGGTTGGTAATGTTTTGTTTCTGCAGAATTTCCATAGAACACTCTCCCTTGTGCATTCTCATGCTAAAATGGATTTTGGACTGTTTACAGGGAAGGTACAACATTGGTAATGTTGACAAAACTACTTTTATGAGTATACTTTATACTGTTTTTGGATCAAAATAAACATTATAAGCAGCCAGCCTATGAAAGTTTTAGTTCAATGTGGAGTCCAATTATGAGAAAAGTGCGTAAAAGTTCACACATTTGTACATAAAAACACTTGAAGCAAGAAGATGCCATCCAGCAACTTTGTGTAAATGTGCACATTTGTTTATATTTTCTTTGAAATAAGAACACCTCATAGAGAAATATTTTGAAATCATGTGACAGTTTACGTTGTTTTCTCCAAAACGTGAACGTCATTTGTGATGAATCGTTCATACAGGTGAGTTTCATGATAAAGGCTATTCCTGAAAACTAGAGGTTTGAAATAAACATATGTTTACAAATAACAAATATTGTACATTGCCTTTAATGAATACTTATTAAATACTTAATTTCAACAATGCGATAAGAAATAGACCTTAACCCTAACTCCCTAGACAACAAAGCCAGTTGGAGGATTTTGAAGGATTTTTATTGTTTTAGTACATAGGGAGTTAGGGTTAATGCTCGTTAAAACGAACACATGGATTTCGGTTTATTCATGCACAACACTCCAGTTAAACGTACAGTTTCCCTATGATTTCTGCATTTTGTAACAAGCATAACACGTATTTTATTCAACTAGTAATACGTCATAGTTGTATAAGTTTTCCAAGAAATGCTATGGGCAAAAGGCATGTGCGTCATTTCATGAGTGCAGTGATTGAAGTACACTATAGCAGCGCAATGAAATTAGCCCATAGTCATGAATGAATAGAATTATCCCACCAGTACCACAATGTAATAACAATGGGCATGCACAAAAGGTCAATCAAAAAGCGCCCCAAATTTGCTAACATAGCCCGTGTTTTTGGCTGTTTCAACGGCAGTTTCTGACAACTTTTCTGTGTCATTGGAACATTGATAATTTCCTTTTAGAAAGGAAAACAAATGCTTTCAAACTACATCTTTCTCAAAATGAAATAACACAATGAAATAACCTGAAACTCTCAAATATAGGTATTTTATCAATGGTGATACACCCCATGTAACCTTGTTCAAGCTAGTTATAGACCATACGTATTAATACAGTTTAACATGCAGTTGCAAACTAGTATCCAGACTCGTCCCCTGGTCTTTATTCTATCAAGACAAAATACTACGTTACGTTCAATAGAGATCGGTGGTTACGTTGTGCCGCCGGAGGCGTATTTGTTTTTTACACCGCAGCGACGGGTTTTGTGCGCATTTCGCCCTTGTGTCAAGACTGTGAACCCATTCAGCACGCATGCGCGCGAAGGGAATTTCGACACGCAAAAAAAACCTACCATCAACGGAGAGGGAATGGCTCCATGAGTTCCACTGCAGAGCGCCATGGTCGACTGCAGCTTGGAGTTTTCTATCGTCGCGCGCCTAGGGTTTCGTAGTCTCTCTCTCAAGACCGGAATTGGCACTTTTACTGCACAAAACCCGTCGCTGCGGTGTAAAAAACAAATACGCGTGCCGGAGATCTGACGTCACGCTTCGATGCTCGCGCACTCTAGCTACTAACCAAGGTCAAAGTTGAATCTCCCAAAACTGAGAGGCGTCTTTCACGAGCCTGGAAGCGTTACGTCTGATCTTCGGGCTAAATATAGTATGCTCAGCTCAGGGGACTTGCATGTTTTAGGAGTCATTATCTATAATATATAAATATCCACATAAATTCAAGGAATATATGTTGTGTAAATTTTTAAAAATACATTTAAACGTTTAAACATGTTTAAAATATGATGGTGAACAATTTTTTTAAATGTGCATTTACTGTGAGAATGTGTTTTAGGATGAATTATTGTGTGACTTATAATGCAAAACTACGTGACAAAACCACACTTTGATTAAAATTAAGAAATCGAAAAAAAAAAAAGGACTTAGCCATGGATGATGAATAAATTGGACGATATACAGTTTTACTGTGCCATGCCAACATGTCACTGGTTGCAGTATACGAGAACCATGTGGTATAATAATAACAATAAGCCTTTAGCAGAAGGGGATGGGGGCAGAATACCATGTCACCTACTGGATAACCTAATTGGGGCTTGTCAGCAAATATCTCAAAAACATATACAAGGGCCTATGTATATATTGTTCATAAAATGGTAAACTGAGGAAATATGGATCCTTCAGGGACATCTTGCCGAATTGCATAATAATTCATGCGCCCTCTGTTGTCTGTTTGACCCTACTAACCGTTGTACAACAAGCCTTATGCCTGTATCTTTTGACATAGTATAGTACACAGACTCGAGTTTATATATAAGTGTATATTTAAATTTTGATTTCGCAGACTTGACACACTGTTGCTATACCACGTGATTCAGGGTAAGATTTTGCATAGTAACATAAGAGAAGTCCAATACTTATACTCTGTTTTCAATTAGTGTGTATGGTGTAAAGGTACCCAGACTTTCCCGAACTGGAGGTTACTATGCGAAAACTTGGCCCAATTCACGTGGCAAAGCATCAACATGTAACGTGTGTAAAACAATTTGTAATTTTTGTTAAATAAAGCCACATAGAAATGGGCAAATTAACGTTTAGGGGACACCGAAACAAATCGATGAGTCAGCCGCGTTATGCCAATCTTCGTCACTCTGATTGGCTCAAATCCACGTCGCGCGTCGCACAAAACAGCTGACACATACGGGCTGCTCTTATTTTGATAAGCCATGTCTTTACCATCCGTTAATACACCCCACGTGATTACGTTTTGTCCAATCAGATTGTCTAAACTGTCTTGGGCATTTATAAATGATACGAAAATTCATAAACGGGAATCTATCAATACATTGACGGACCATCCACTAATTTAAAGGTATGATACATCATTGTTGTTTTTTTGAAGAATGCATTCATTCCAATCATCTAGTTTTCAAAATACACATCATAAAACTAACCGTTGAAAATTTCATCAAAATCGGTGTTCACGTTTTCGAGAAAACAGCGAATAACGGATCATTACCAAAGCTATATCATACCTTTAACTATAGGCAAAGAATAAACTAGGATGTTACCACCTCCAATAGTGGTTCGGGATTCTTCTTTGAAGTTGTATCTGCAACATTGACGGATTTGCATAAATAAAGCACGGGATGTACTTGTTTTACATTTAAAAATAACTAATTACTAGTACAATAGCATTTAGGGCGCAAATTATTAGGAACAACAAGTAATAAGGAATCATTTTGGGGACGCGTAAATCTCGGGTGATAGGGGTGGGATTTAACCCCATTTTTTATTTACGAGAGGGATGTTCCATAGGATCATATCCCTAATTTGTACGCCCAGTAAAAAATAATTAAGAAATAGTTAGCTCTTTATAAATTAACGTTTGAAATGTTTGTTTGGTCTATCATTGTATATAAAATATTTTCGAAAATTCCAAATTTTTCAATAACAAAAATAGTTTGAGCAATTAAAATGTGTCAAAATCGATAATTATTTTGGTCAAGGTTTTTTATTTATTTATTTTTTGGGTGGGGCGTGGGTGGGTAGGTATGGTTTGACGTTCTGGGGTTGTCACATTTTACAATATAAACAGACACCCCGGTCAGAACGTTTTGTTGTTTAGAAACAACTGCTTAGCGAGATGATTGGGGTTTGACTAGACTCAGCGAAGACCCGCTGAGATCAAGGGATCGGTCGGTCTGGTTGCCGGCTCGTGGTTCCTCACTGTACCGCAGCATCTGCGGCTGACCCGACGCGGACAAAACGAGCACATTCCCGACATGCATGCAGATGTCTTTGCCGCTACGCAAGAGCTCAACGACGGAGTCCTGGTCGTGGTCATTGTCGAGAACCTGGTCTCCGCAGACGAGGAACACTTTGTCCACGCTCATGTTCTTCTTCTGCGCTAGCATCTGCTTCAGTTGGATTACAGTGACTTCTGGTTCCACGTCTAGCTTGATGTCGATGTCCGTGGGGAGAGTCTTGATGATGATAGGGCACGTTACTTGTAGAGTGGCACCCTCGTCGATATTGTAGTGTGACAAAGTGCGGTGGTCATCCAGCAGTTTGTTTTTGTAAGAAATCTAAATGTAAAGCAAAACAAAATCCCATTATTATCTGATGCAAACGTGGGTTTACAAATTGTCTGAATATAGTTTTGTTTAAAGGGAGTGTACAATATTGGTAATAACCCAAGAACAAACTGAACGAATTATTGTCTTAAGGCTTACTGTATAAGAATATAGTGATGGTACGAACAAATCTTGAGAATTTATTCCGTCTGACATGTTGTCACTTTCGAGGAAAAGTGAATAGAAATTAATATCTAAAATTTATCATGGCCGTGATCAATTTCCACATTAGAATGTACACCAACAAATCTGAATGTTTGGACAAAACGTAATCACGTGGGAGTGTATTAACGGATGGTGAAGACGTGGCTTATCAAAATCAGAGCAGCGCATATGTGCCAGCTGTTCACCAGCTGTTTTGTGCGACGCGCTATGCGGATTTCAACCAATCAGAGTGACGAAGATTGGCATCACGTGCCTGACTCATGTACTTTGGAAGTGTTTCGTGTGTCCCCAAAACGTGAATTTGCCCATTTCTATTTGGCTTTATAGAATAAACATATAAACGGACATTTATGATTGGGAATAAAAGCTTGACGCTTGGTCTTTACCGCAGATGAAGGACCTCGCGGAAGAGACAAACTTTTTTTCTTTTAGGCCTATTATTTTTCATAGAACCCTTTGAATTGGCTTTGAATTTAAATAAAATAGGAGCAGTTTCAGCTTTAGAATTGGAAGGATAATGCAAGATAATTTTGTATGGTTACCCCGCCCTAAACTTTTTTGCGGGTGGGGTAATCGAGTTTTCAGCATTGCCATTGTACCATTCTGACTACCTCTGGTTCAAATAATCAACTCGGTAAATATAATTATGAGGCATGTTGGAATGTGCTAGTACCTTAATGTGATCTGGCGGTAATCTTGTCTTCTCAAATATGGTAGCTTTGATGTTAGCGAGGGTGTTTATTTCATCTGCAGTGATCGAGAGCAAGGTGGTGTCGGACAGCTTAGCTATAACTGCGAATCTAAGCCTCAAGTCCAGCGTTGCGTTCTTCCGGATGGAGTAGAGCTGGAGTGAGGCGTGGTTCTCAAGAAGGACTTCCTTGTACGACAACTGCTGTTGGTGTGGTGGTATGCCAGTGTATTTGTAGATACGGCATTTGGCCAAGGCAACGGTGTCTTCCTGTGAAAACTCAATGGTGTGGGTCGGACCACTGCTGTTCTTTACCTGTAATAGAAAGAAAAATTCAGTTATAAAACTATGAACATTCAGACTTTTTACTGGCTACACAAAATCCGATTGTTTAAGGTGTAGAGATTGGTAATTAAATAACTAATAATATTGTTTGAGCTCTAATTTGAAAGTTACTTAGGTATCAATCCTTCGCTGGGAATTATGATCGCACATTTGTTGAAAAAATACCCAGGCTACGGGACAAAACCTTAAAAAACTCACTTTCAGTTTGATAAGCTCCCGTTGACTCAAAGGCGGCGATCCCAATCTGATTTCAACTTTGTATTTGGTTCCTGCATCACTGTCGCTTGGTAGTGCCATGCTGTCTTGTAGGGGCTGACCATCCAAATACAGCTTTTGCCAACTGGCAGGTATCCCTTCCTCTCTCTCCAAGAAGTTCTTCAAATCCTCCACGGTCTGCAGGCCAGCAGCTTTGATGTCGAAAAAGCCATTGCTGGACGGTTTGGCACTACGGGCTCCCTTGAGCGCGATTTCATAGCAGCTTTCCATCTCTGGCTCTTTGTCGGCTTCCAGGGTGTCACTAAGTGGAACAGAGTCCACCTCAGTCCGCCGGTCATCCCCATCTCCGAAATCACCTGCTTCCGATTGTTCCCCGCGTTCTTGCTTCTCCCGACGAGCCCTCTCCGCCATTATCTCCTGTTTCTTAAGCTCGACCTCACGGCGCTGCTGTTCGACCTCTATCCAGCTAAGGAGCTCTTCGCGCTTCTGCATTTCTTCGTCTTTCTTTTCCAACTCCTCAAGGCGATCCTCCATCGCGTACATGTTTTCATTTTGTGGGAAAGTAATATGATAATGCTCAGCTTCCCGGTTAAGTAACTCCTTGTCCCGTCGTATCTGCTCAACCTCGATCATTCTCAAAGCACGTTCCATTCTTTCTTGTGCCTGAAGGCGACAGTCTAGGACATCTTGCAGACTGTCTAGTTCTTTCTTCTTAAAGATGAGCCCCTCTTCTCTCTCAAGTAGCTCTGTTTCTCTCTTTTCGTTTTCTGTCGACAAGTTACTTATTTCTTGAGCCTTGGCCTCTAACTCGTTTTCCCATTCGCGCTGTTCCTGTGCCATTTCTTGAACTTGTCGTGCTTTCTTTTCCAGGAGGTTTTGCTGGTCTTGCAACTCCTCCTGGCTTTCTTTGATCTGTAACGCCAACATGGCCAGGCGTCTGTCTTTCTCCCTGAGACTCTCTTCACGCTGCTCAAGTCTTTCACCGATGATTTTGACGTCTTCTTCTGCCCGGGCCACATTCTGCTCTTTTTGTTTCACCTGGCCTGCCATCTTACGTTGCGATGCCTGCATCATTTTTATCTGCTCTTCCAGCCGTACGTTTTCGATTTCCTTACGGCGTAATTCGATCTCCTTCTTTTTGAGGGCGCTCTCTTTCTTAGTAGTTTCAACTTCCTTTTCAGCTAGCAGCGACTCCTTCATCTCAATGTTGCTTTCCCGTTCCTTTATCCTGTCTTCTCTGACATGATGCTCGGCGCTTCGGCGATCCTGTCGATCTCCACGGTACGTTACATCTCGTCCCTTCATGTCAAGCGAGTCCTGTTGGCGCCTGTTGAGCAGGTTCCGCTGCCGTTGCTCTTCCTCCCGGCGCTTCAACTCAGCTTCCTTAGACGCAAGATAAGTCTCCTTCTGCTCCAACATGGCCATGCGTCTCCGCATCTGGCCTTCCCACTTGCGATGCTGATCCTCAAGCTTTTTTCGCTCCACCTCAGTGTCAGCGACACCCGTCTCCAGTTGTTGGCGGGACTCTGCGGCCTGCTGGCTTGCCGTTTCGGCCTGCGAGATGGCCGCGTCTCGCTCCGACTCGGAAAGCACTAGCTGGTCTTTCAGCCTCTTGATTGCTATGTTGGCTTCTGCTGTTGTCTGTATGCATTTCTCCAGCTGTAACGACTGCTTTAAGCTGTCGCTTTGTGATTCTGTAAGATCCGATTGAAGATTTGTCAGCGACTGCATGACGTCTTTTGATTCCCCATTCTGGGTGCTATGAGGAGACCCCCTCATACTACTAGGAGAAGATGGTACAGATGAGCGGAAACTTTCAGCGCTGTGCTTTTTACGTTTAGAACTGGAACGACCTGGAAATTCATTTAAAAATAAAACAACAAATTCAAATTTAAATTCATTTAAAAATTCATATCCTCTATTTATGATCTAATCATTTATGAGCAGCAACAGCAGCAACAACATCAGCAATAGCAAAATAAACAACAGCATCTGCACCAGTATCAGTACCGACACAAGCCCCAGCAGCAGTACCAGCACCAGCACCAGCACCAGCACGCACACCAGTACAGCATTGTAGTGGCAATTAGTACCAGCAGCACTATCAACACAAGTATTCGCACTAGCACCATCATTTTGTAGGTGTACTGTTGGACTACTGGCAGTCGGAATATTTGCTTTATCATTGTCAACTTACTCTTTGGGGGTACCACGATGTTCTTCAGCTGTTCCCACAGACTGTTGGACAAGTGTTGGAATGGATCCCGTAAAATCTGAACGATATCAAAAAAATGACCGTATTCGTTGATTTGGGGGAGAATGGCATTGAACAGGATCTCGGCCTTGCCCTCCGCATTAGTCTCACGCTCCAGCTGTCGCTTAATGGCACTGGACAAGACCACTCCATTCGATGCCTCCAGCTTTTGCACGAGCCTGTCTGGGTCGGCGGACACGTCACTGATGAAACATTTGCGACAGCTTTTGAATACGTCAACGTAGCTACCGGACACAGCTGCAGAGTTCGATTTTGTTTCTGCAAAACAAAACAAAAACAGGCGAAAATGAGACATGGGCTAATATAATACAGTTTTATTAAAGACCCCAGCATCTGAAAGGGTATTAATTTGTATTGGCCCCGTCCACGGCTGGAAATATAAGGGCGCAATGCAGACAAAACTGCGGCTGTCAGGGCCGTTGTCATGGATCTTGCTTTAATTATTAAAACATTGTGCGCCATTTTGTATGGACGGCCATCAGTGAGTAAAGATTAAAAAATAGTCAAGGCGCACGCGGCAACCCGGAAAACAATAACTGAAAACGCGATTACGTTTTTGCGACCCTGACCAGAAACATGTTTGGGCTCCGGTCATTGGTTAAGCGTTTCCGCGAGTTTGGTTGTGCTGCGATGACGTCATTGTTCTGACCAAACGTCAACCGAAGTTTGTGATCGGTTATGCTTGGTTTGAAGATGGCGGATTGTAAAAAGTAACGGAAGTTTATTTGTTAAAAACATGATGGAATGATTGTTCGTAAACAAGCGTATATTTTAAGTTTATTACTAGTACTCACGAGTAAAGTTCCAAAAAATTTATTACAAAGGGCCGAATAAATAAAAAGTAGCATTTGCTTACAAGAAGAAGCACCTAGAAAAAGCAATTGCTTACCAAGCAGAAGCAAAAGCAAAAGCAATTGCTTAAAAACGTATAAATAACAATTTGCTTTGACTAATAGCTTTTTCTTTATCTTGCCTAGCAAATGCTTAGGTCAACAACAATAGCGGTATTCATTCCTGAACATTGAATGAAGGAAAGTTCTTGCGATTTATGAATTCATCCCCGAACTGTCCACTTGGCTTTTCAGTACGTACATGAGTGCAGTCGATGGCCCCAAGCGTAAAGGGAAACCGAGCTTATCAGCCCACCGTTGCTTTGCGTCCGTCAGATCAGCATTAGACACAGGAAATGTTATCCATGTTGGGCGTTGGGCAGATATGCAGTCCAAAGTACTTGCAACGTATGTACTTATAGTGGGCTGGGTTATCCCCATCACCTCTGCTACTGAGGTCAGGTAGCCTGGATCTGCTAAATAACGCAAAGTTGTCTCCATGCGCTCCACTGGTGACAAGCATCCACCACGTGTCTCATGCCTTTCGGGCAGAAATGTTTGTGCAAGCCAATCAACATTTTCCTTATCAAATCGAAACAATTTTCGATAGGTGCCAGGAGATGTCTCAGCACGATTAATCCTGTTCTTATACACCTTAGGACCTTCTCTTACATGCATGAACATGGTGCTCACAGTTAAGCATGAAGGCGTGAGTAAAAGATCAAGCTGGTATGGAGGAGCTTGCAAAACTACGAGCAAATGCTTCTGGTTACAAGTAAAAGATTTTATTTATATGTTTTCAAGCATTTGCTAATTTGTAAAGCATTTGCTTACAAGAAACAAGCTTGTGCTTCTGCTTATAAGCAGAAGCTTTTGCTTATGAACAATTACTTAGTTTTATTTATAAAAATTCAAGAAAAAGCCTAGAAAAAGCAAATGCTACTTTTCATTTATTCGGCCCATTGTATATTTTGAGAAACGTTGATGATTGAACACGTCACAAACTGAAAACAATTTTCTAATTACGTTCTCGTTTTTGCGTAGCTATGCCGTCTTGTTTCTGGTCAAGAATTTGACATCAGAAAGAAGTTTCTGTTCGTGTTCGCCAAAACACGCCCCAGTCCGTTCCCAGGCCGCTACTACCAATCGCTGTAAGCAAAATGTTGGGTTAGTACATGAAAAAAATTATCCTCCATTTACCATAAATGACCCACCTAAGGTCAACTGGACGGTAACTTACAAATGAAATTAGAAAAAGTTGGGTGTTTCAATTTGTTTCAGTGAAGGATTCATGCATCATCTTATTCCAGGATCCAGATGGTTGTAAAATTGTTTTTAAATCTTGAAATAATAATATTTAAAAAAATATTTTTTAAATAAAATGGTAACATTTGGAGAAGCTCTCAAACAATCAATATTCTTGAAAGACCAATAAAATGGAAGGTGGTTAACATTTTTAGTACTTTAAATCTTTGAAATGTGTAAAAATGCTGACAGCATAGAAAAATAAAATCACAGATGTTCATGAAAAAAGTTGAGGTCATGTAAATCCCTTAATATATGTATCTAGTAAAATCACTGGTTAAACAACTTTTTCCACTTTCACAGGCACTAACTTTCCAGTAAATCATACAATTTCACTCTGAATTTTATTTTTGTAACAAGCATGACCTAGGTAAATTCATGCAACTAGTAATACGCCAAGTTTTCCTAGAAATGCTAAGCGCATGCAAAAGAGAATAACGTACACAGCCGATAAATAAGTGATATATAAATAAGTGATAAATTCATTACCTAAAGCATTATGTATTAGCATTTATAAAGAAAACATAAGACTGCAGATCGGACTGGTAAAGGCTCTCGGGGCGTGCGCTATTCACTTGTGTGGTCTTTTTTCGTGTGTTGTGTCCCGGGCGCGTTTTTTTTTTTTACACCGCAGCGACGGGTTTTGTACGCATTTCGCCCTTGTGTCAAGACTATGAACCCATTCAGCACGCATGCGCGCGAAGGGAATTTCGACACGCAAAAAAAAACTACCATCAACGGAGAGGGAATGGCTCCATGAGTTCCACTGCAGAGCGCCATGGTCGACTGCAGCTTGGAGTTTTCTATCGTCGCGCGCCTAGGGTTTCGTAGTCTCTCTCTCAAGACCGGAATTGGCACTTTTACTGCACAAAACCCGTAGCTGCGGTGTAAAAAAAAAAAACGCGACCCGGGCTGCCGTGTGGGCCTTGACTGAAGGCTAGGTTGGCAACAGATTGTGCCCAAAATAATACATTTTATGCCTTAAATATTAGAGTGGGATATATTCATTTTGTTTTGGTTATGTAAGTTGATTTATTAGCGTTTTCAATAATTGCATAGTATTAAAATAAAATAAAAAAATCATGAATGGTTTTTGTTTTGTTTGCACTGATGGCTGTCCATAGTTTGCCAACCACCGATTAATAGTTCGCGTGCTCCATTCTAGTGTTGTTGATTACCAGGGAAGAGTTCTTCAAAATGGCCGACGAAAATCACTTGTTTCAGGTAGAACAAATTTCTCATACTCAATGATAAGTGCAACAAGGTGATCATAGGAAAAGGTACGGTATTTGGACGGCATGGGGTGAGAGGATGGAGTACAGTATTTGGCGTATCTGGTTTGCTAATCTATAACTTTCCGCTTTGTAATTTATAACACCTGGTCAAACTTATTAAGTAATTTGCATCACAAATTGTTCAGAAAAACTTTGTTAAAAAAACCAGTATTCGGCTGCTGAAGGGAGGATCGGTGCCGACACAACACTGACAGTCAGTAATCGGCACCGTGACCGTTTTCGGACTCAAACCCGAATCGAAAATCAAACTCGACGGCACACATATCACTCCATAATTTCCTTTGCTAAGTCGTCTATTGAATGGTCAAATTCGCCCCTATATTAACCAAGAATCATGAAAGATGTGTCTATCAGTAAAACATGTACACGTAAATTGTACGTGTACAGTGTACACTAACGCAGAATCTCGATTAGTTTGTTTTCTGATTTCGAGAAAAAAAGACAGAGGTTAAAAGAAAATGGCCTTTTGAAGAATTTAATATTATGAGGACTTTATCTCTTGAAAAATGGAGAAAATCTGTAACTATACGTGCATTAGAGTATCGTCGGTAACTAGTGTTTGGACGGTTAACCTGTTAAACGGTTAACCAATCGAAACTGCACTAAACGTTTATAAATTTGCTAAGCAGTTAACTTTTGGAAGAATTTGCCGCCCATTTTGTTGTTCTAGAGCCGCATTGGTTATTAAACAGTCATTGCGGGAAGTTTATTGATGTTTTTTTCATTGAAAATGTATACAAATTGTGCCATTTGCCCACGGCCTAGCTTGTGTGGCCATCACGTGCCGATTTTCGGTTACCCGGTAAACCGACCGTAAAACATTCGGTTAAACGGTTAGCAACTAACCGATAACTCCCAGCACTATTGGTAACACGTTATATTAAAAACAAGCTAAGTTATCCTATCATGATCGGGTTAAATCACGGAAGTATGGGGAACATGCAAGAGACTGTTAGGCCAAAAAAAGTCTCCAGTTTCTGGTCATTAGTCGTTTTTTTTTTTCTTTTTCAAAAGGAATATAGGCTACTACACTCACTGGCCAAAAGTACTGCAACATGCTCACTTTACAGTAACAGGTGAGATGATCATTTAATCCGATTTCATCGATCGTGTATTACATAGCAAGAACAGTAAAAAAGAACATTGACTTCAAAACACAGGCACTGTCAAGAAGTCTTAAGTAGTGTAAATAAAATAAAATAAATTATTGTAACACAGTTCTCCAAACTGAACTTTGGTGTGAATTTCAATGTTGCAATACTTATGGCCAGTGAGTGTACGTGATACAGGTATACGCAACGACCAAATGTCCCATATACAAAGCATGTGGATAAGAGAAGGCTCACAAATCGGGCAAACATTCATATCCCTATGTGAAAAAGTTGTTTAAAACAAAGCAAGGCAGAATTCCAATCGATCCAGCAACTTTGACTGCAATTGGACATCATTTTATAGCAACAACAACAAAAATAAATAAATAAAAATAAATAAATAAAAATACCGACGCGCGGGTCTGAGGCGACGCGCGCGGAGACCAGAAACCGGAAACCTTTTTTTTGTGGCCTTAATGATGTTCTCTAAAACACTCCTCATGATAGGATGAACGAGTCTACTCAAAGTATTGGTCAATGTTCCAGCAGAAGAGGATCCTGAATTGATCATCGCTTCTTGTGATGTTGAGAAGTCTTTATTTCAATATAGGAGCGTTCTACCAGCCATGTTTTTAAAGATGTTGGTTTTTCTTTTGTGGGGAGTTAGATCCTATTTTCCAGACTTGTATTAGTATATGGGAGGTCAGGTCAAAAGCATACGTGTCAAAATCCCAAAAGAAATTGGAATCCAAATGAAGACGTTTGAACGAAATGATGTTTATAATCAAGAAGAAACAGAGAAATCATAGATAGTGAAATATACAAACACCATATACCCCAAGTCGCGACGATTCCCCTTTTATAAATTCTTAATCATTCCCATTCTCTCATCTATGCTTTATTTCCATTTTGTCTTTTCCATTATGTCTCGTGAAATGTGTGTAAAACCCACCCCTTGTGGTTGTAAACTACATCCGGTAAATGCTTTGTGATCTGAGTCTGTACTATTGGGCCGAATAAATAAAAAGTAGCATTTGCTTACAAGAAGAAGCACCTAGAAAAAGCAATTGCTTACCAAGCAGAAGCAAAAGCAAAAGCAATTGCTTAAAAACGTATAAATAATAATTTGCTTTGACTAATAGCTTTTTCTTTATCTTGCCTAGCAAATGCTTAGGTCAACAACAATAGCGGCATTTATTCCGAAGGATTGAATGAAGGAAAGTTCTTGCGATTTATGAATTCATCCCCGAACTGTCCACTTGGCTTATCAATACGTACATGAGTGCAGTCGATGGCCCCAAGCGTAAAGGGAAAACCGAGCTTATCAGCCCACCATTGCTTTGGATTCGTCAGATCAGCATTAGACACAGGAAATTGTATCCATGTTGGGCGTTGGGCAGATATGCGGTCCAAAGTACTTGCAACGTATGTACTTACAGTGGGCTGGGTTATCCCCATCACCTCTGCTACTGAGGTCTGGTAGCCTGGATCTGCTAAATAACGCAAAGTTGTCTCCATGCGCTCCACTGGTGACAAGCTTCCACCATGTGTCTCATGCCTTTCGGGCAGAAATGTTTGTGCAAGCCACTCAACATTTTCCTTATCAAATCGAAACAATTTTCGATAGGTGCCAGGAGATGTCTCAGCACGATTAATCCTGTTCTTATACACCTTAGGACCTTCTCTTACATGCATGAACTGGTGCTCACAGTTAAGCATGAAGGCGTGAGTAAAAGATCAAGCTGGTATGGAGGAGCTTGCAAAACTACGAGCAAATGCTTCTGGTTACAAGTAAAAGATAGGTTTTATTTATATGTTTTCAAGCATTTGCTAATTTGTAAATCATTTGCTTACAAGAAACGAGCTTGTGCTTCTGCTTATAAGCAGAAGCTTTTGCTTATGAGCAATTACTTAGTTTTATTTATAAATATTCAAGAAAAAGCCTAGAAAAAGCAAATGCTACTTTTTATTTATTCGGCCCATTGGGCCGGATAAATAAAAGTTAGCAATTGCTTATCTAGTAAAAGCTCAAGCAATAGCAATTGCTTAACAAGTAAAAGCTCAAGGTTAAGCAATTGCTTAAAAATGTATAAATAACCTTCTTCTTTGACTAGCACCTGTTGCTTGGGTGGGTTAGCAATTGCTTATGGGTATAACAATGATGGGAGGTCAGTTCCGATTAGCATATTGGTTGTATATGAGGCATGTGTTAGCAACATGGATGCTGCCGAAGAATTGGGGAGTGGTACAAATAGTGAGCAATCTTTGAACGAACTGTTCGTTAGTATAATCAAAGAGTACCCTGTTCTAATCGAGAAAAGTCAGTTGCCGGGGGTAAAAGACATGAAGGCAAATGCACTTAAAAACACAAATGTCAATTGCTACCAACACAGGTAAAGCCATGGATGAGAAGCAAATTTTGAAAAAGATAGCAAACATGAAAAGTCAAGTGAAGAAGAAAACAGATGGAATGCAAACAGGAAATAGGAAGATTGTTTTGGTTCCATGGGAACAAGATCTGTACAACATCTTCAAAGGGGATGAAAACCCGACTATTACGAAGATGCCATGCGCCATTTCTGCTGGTTTCAAACCAAGTACTTCGACTGCTGCTAGCCACTCAAATTTTCAAAATTGAACCGAAATAATTTCCGGTATCTGGTAGGATTGACTTCATCACGATTTATTCTTTCATTGTACACCTTTTCATGTTCCCTTACATGCATAAACTCGGCCATGATGGCAGGAGTAATGCAACATGCAAGTGTTAGCAAATGCGTAAGCTCCTCATTGAGGATCTTGTAAAAATATTAGCAAGTGCTACAAGTCATTAGTAAAAGGTCTGGTTTATTTATATGCTTCCAAGCAAGTGCCACTCTCTCTAGTAATTGCTTAAAAATCATAGCAATTGCTTTTGCTAACTACTGGAAGCAATTACTTGCAAGTAATTGCTCACTTTTATTAATGAAGATTTAAGAAAATGACTAGTAAAAGCAATTGCTACTTTTTATTTATCCGGCCCATTGTCTTGTCTGTAACTGAAAGTGATTTGTATTGGCCTAAGTAGATTGGTGCTCATTGGCGGATCCAGGGGGGCTAAGGGGGCTGTAGCCCCCCCTAAAATCGTTTTAAAAAAATTTTAAAGGGAGAGAAAAAGAGAGAGAGAGAGAGGGGGGAGAACGCACTCCCATTCCCACAGTGTGCTTTGTTTTTCTCTCCCTTTGATTATTTCATTGTAATTTTTGTAGCACTGAAAAATAATTGTTTTTGATTCTCAGCACCCCCCCCCCCTAAAAAATGTTCTGGATCCGCCCATGGTGCTGCATTATGTATTTATGCAGGAAAGAATTGCAATAATCTTAATAAAGCTAATTTAAACAAAGTTCTGTTATAATTAATTCACCCACAAAATTTGAGTTATATGCTAGTCTAGTGTTAAGAACGCTCGCCTTCCATGTATGTGGTAATTATAAAATGAATTCATGAAGTAAAGCCTTTATGTATAGACCTAATAGTAATTTCTGGCTGTTTATGATTTTTGTAAAGGAAAATAGTCCAAAATACTTAGAATACAAATGCATATTGGTTAGTGTACAATGTCAACTATTTACTGCGGAAACTTAAATCGCTGCCGGCATGACTTGGTCCTAACAAATTAAATATACTGCCACCAACGGAATTCATATAGGGTTATTCTCAACGGTCACGGACTAGGCGTTGCCATACAGTTGACTGATGAAAACATAAGCGGATCTTCAAAGGATAACTTTCCACGTATGCTCATTATCATTTAAGGGAGATATTTATTTATTTAATACATTAAATGGAGAATTAGCTGTTGCAAACTGCTTACCAACCTAAAGGACCTGTAATATAAATGCAAAATAATGGTTATTGGCCTTACGCTTCGAACCTAGCAGGTTCTTTCTCAAAGGCAAAATGGGACGAAACACATACATACATACACACATACATAAACACAAGACTGAGCAGAAGTAAGTTAGACGTGAAATTAACACAAAAGAATAAAGTACAAAAAGCAGTAATTTAATACATTGACATATGATTATCGATTTATCACATAATGGATATGGTCGCTGATCTACTCCGTTCAAATACAAAATAAACGATAAGGGATGTTCGCTCTCATTATATCATACGATATCATGGTGTGCATCGGATTTGTGTTCTGATGGCTGAGTCGTCAGAATGTGGTCGAATCCCGACCGCGACCGTTGCACTTGTGTCCTTGAGCAAGACACTTTATCATAATTGCTTGTCTCCGCCCAGGAGTAAATGGGTACATGTGAGGGCAGACTTGGTTGTTGTGTTTGATTAGCCCATATGCGCTGAAATGGCAGCAATTGAGCTGTATACTCCCCAGGGAGCTGAGATGGTTTCAGGAATGATTTATGCGCCTGATGAGCAGGGGTAATAATGTAATGCGCCTTGAGCACCAGTTTGGTGGATACGTGCGCTATATAAGTCTACATTATTATTATTACTAAATCAAATATTAACAACAGTGATGTAGTGCCTTGATGCTGAGCCTTGGCCTTAAGGCTGCCTTAAGGCTTGATTTTAGGGCCTTGGCCTTAGCCTTAAGGCTTGAGGGCAAAAGCCTTGGCCTTGAGGGTCAAAGCCTTGCAACTTTAGGGCCTTGCTCTTCAAGGCCCATCGATTTTTGGATTTTTCAGGTAGGCCCTAAATTTGTTTGAAATTTTGCTTTTCTACAAACATACAACTTGGAGTCAGCTGTCTGCAAAGTCTGCAGTATCTAATTTAATCATGTTTTACCATGGAGTAGGGAAAATATCCTAGATTTGTGTGTTGACACACTTTCACTTTTACAGCATCACATATTGTTACCATGATAGTACATTTTGCTGCTTCCCCCAAAACAAAGCTATAATAATTTTCTGTATACATGTACTTGTGGGGCCAGGGAGATATAAATTATACTTAACTTGCATACAGTTATATGGGGTAGATAGAACATTGATTTGTGCTGTGGACTGCTTTATTTATTTATTTATCGTATGGTTCATACAAAGTTAACATGACAAGGTTAGGTTATGGATCCAGTTTAATACAGACTGGTCGAGTTCAGTTAAATTTCCATCACATCTGTAAATAATACAGTCATGAACGATGTGATGTACAGTCTGGTCATCATGACCACAGGTACATTTAGCGTTGTCACTTAGTCCCATGCGGAGCATGTTATGTCCAAATCGGCCATGGCCAGTTCTTAGTCTGTTAAGTTTGACCCAGCAGTGGCGATGTAGATTGCATCCTGGTGGGTTGGTAGAAGGTGAGGGAATGTAGTTAAATATCCACGTCCTGGATTCTGATTCTTGCCACATATTCCGCCACGTGTTTAGTGCCCAAGTCTTTGGGTGCGATCCGGTGTTAATTTCTGGCAGTTTGTGGGCTTGTTGATGGAAAGGATTTCTTGATGGCAGTCGCAGTTGTGGTAGGGGTTTTTGATTGGTGTTTGTCAACAGTTGATGAAGCAGATTAGAGTCACACCCAGCGGCACGTCGCGCAAGAGCAAGGCATTGCTGCTGTCGTCTCACTTCATAAGGAGCAATTCCACTGACTACTGGAAGGCAGGGACGTGCACAGGGTTGTAGAGGGGCAGGGGCTCAGAGTCTGAAAAGGGCAGTGTAATTCCATGCGAGCGCGCGTAGCGCGCGAGCTAAAACATTTGTGGGCGTTTATTTATTAATAAAAACGCATAATATGGTTTTTAACATTACAATCAGATCAGATTATGTTGAAAGACGTATAGGCGCGCGCGGCTATGCGTGAAATCTAGTTTCGCGGAGGGGCACATGCAGGCCCGTGCACAGGAATAGTAAGGGGGATCTCTGCTGACCTAATATTTATTCTAATTTTATTCTATCCTGACATCTTTCAACTAGGCAGGGCAGTCTATGCGCAACAGGAACTTAATAATTCATTCAAAAAAAACAAAAACAAAAAACCTTGGGCTAAAAAGGGCACTTTTTATACTAGGCAAAAAGGGCAGGGGCTCAAGCACCCTTTGGGACCTATGTATGCACGTGCCTGCTGGAAGGTATTGAGTGGGAGTTGATCTGATACATCCTGAGATGATGCGCATGTGGTGTTGTTAAGGGCTACGTCAATCTTGCTGGTGTGGGTGCTCCTTGCCCATGCCGGTGCACAGTACTCTGCAACATAGTATACTGAAGCTATTGCTGAGATTCGAAGAACGTTGTAGTCTGCGCCCCTGGAAAGGCCTGCTAGTTGTCTAATGAGACAGTTGCGAGCGTTGGCTTTCTGTGCGAGCTGTGTGAGATGGCTTTTGTATGTTAGAGATCTGTCCAAAGTAACACCAAGATACTTGGGGAAATCATTATACGGGATGGTTGTGCCATTGCAAACGACTTTGATTTTGTAGTTAGCCAGTCTAGTTGCTAAACAGTTTTGTTGATGTTAAGTCGGAGTCTCCAGTTTTTGAAGTAACGGCTTAAGGATTCAATATCGGTGCCAAGTGTTGTTTCAAGCTTGTTAATGTTTTTGGCAGAGGTTAGGAGTGCTATGTCATCTGCGTAGATGTATTTCTTTGAGACAGTGGTTGGTAGGTCAGCAGTGTAAATGTTGAATTAAATCGGTGCGAGCATTGAGCCCTGCGGGACCCGTTTTTCAGGAAGCATTTTTTACTGGTTTCTTCGCTAACAGTCATTGTAAAGCTTCTGCAAGTGATCATTGTCATGAGAAAGTTTACTAAGGTTTTATCAGGTATGATTTTATGTAGTTTTAGGGCAAGACCTTTATGCCATACCGTGTCATATGCTGCTGACAGATCAACCAGTACAGCACCACTCTTGAGACCTTTTTGGAAGTTGTCCTCTATGTCTTCTGTGAGGAGTGTTACTTGGTCTGTTGTACAGCGTCCTGTATGGAAGCCGGCCTGCTCAGGTGGGAGTTGAGGATCCACAATGGGTTGGATACGATTGTATATTAGTCTCTCCATCACTTTGTAGATTATGCACAGTAGGCTTATTGGACGGTAGCTGCCCGGGTCTTCGGCGGCCTTGTCCGGTTTGAGAATTCCCATTACTTTAGCATGTCTCCATATTTTGGGGATTTTCTGAACTTTGATACAGGTGCTGAAGTAATCTCGAAGCCATTCAGTGGATTTTGGTCCAAGATTTTTGACAAATTCTGGGTGAATATAGTCTGGTCTGTTTTAGGTAATGCTAATATTTCTAACCATGATGGCCCAGAAAATAAAATTACTTCCATGTTACATAATAACGAGGTAACATCAGTTAAAAACAGCCGTTCTTAGATCCCCCTTTTGTTATACTCGGTTTAGATTAATGTGCATCAGTATGGAAGCAAACCATTCTTTTTGTTATATTTAAATGCCATTTAAATATAACAAAAAGAATGGTTTGCTTCCATACTGATGCACATTAATCTATGGTATCCACGAAGACCTGAACTTCTACTCAGTCATATATTTGTACGTGAAGTTTTTATTCTTACTTTGAGCGATTCGTTATGATGTGACATGTTTTATATTAGTAGTAATTTTATACTAGAGGGCCTTGGCCTTGGCCTTGGCCTTGAGGGTTAAGCCTTGGCCTTAGCCTTAAGGCTTGAGGGTCAAAGCCTTGGCCTTGAGGGTCAAGCCTTGGCCTTGAGGATCAAAGCCTTTGCTCCAACACTGATTAACAATAATAACTGAAGCCTTCTCCAAAATCCAGAATTGGCCTACAACAATATTAAAAACATATTCCCTATACTTTAACAAACAAATTTACGACACTGCAATTGCCAAAAACATAAAATTAACTGAACAATTCCGCTAGCAAGCACAGGCAGACTGACGAGCAGGCAAGCAATTGCCATCACCAAGCGGACAATTTTATAATTAGTATGTAATTACGTATACCACATACTTGGTCAGTACGCCTGACTACGCATTGAGGTAGTCATAGTAACGTATCATCACACACGAGTACTGCGTGTAGCATAATAGTCCGCAATAATTGACTATTTCATCACGCAGCGCTCGGTAATTTTCGTATTTTTTCACGATATGGTTTGATTAAGTTCACCAATGCATCCTGGTTTGGAACACGAACACGAATCGTCAGATTCAGATTCGACACAATATGTGAAAGGAGCAGAATATGTTTACATGCTATATGCATATATAGACATATAACATGCCATGGATATATATGCATATACCTCCCCCCCCCCCCACAAACACAAACACAAACACAAACACCCCCAGGTAACCATGTATATGGTGTAAACCGAGGACCTCCTATTGTCCGCTCTATTGTTCTCTTTGATGTTGGATTTTAACTTTTAAGGTATCTTCCATTTGATTTGTACGCGTTTTTCAACGAGGACTTTTGCAAACAAATAACCGCCAACCGAGGAACACAGGCGTAGCCAGGGGTCATGGCCATGGCCAGGGGTCATGGCCATGGCCAGGGGCCATGCTGCCAATCTAAAAAAAAAATTGAAAAGTTGCAAATAATAATGATAGGCCCGGCATGCCAGGCATGTCACCTAAAAATCTTTAAATAAACCAAAATCCCATTGAAACATTTACTATTTTAATTTGAAGCACACGGCGTCCATCCGTTATGTTATCTGTTTTGTGGCTGGCGTTGCATGGCCGTAGCAGTCAACAAAAATACGCACCCATGCAAAACACGTACCAGTTTTTGTACAGGCATGCACTGGCGGCGGAAGAGGGGGGAGGGGCAAGGGGTACTTCCCCCACTTTAGAAAATGCCCCGATCCCCACCCCTCATTTTTGAACGACTTTTTTTTTACATGTAGCCTTGTGTATTTTTCTTTGTAACCAGTGGAGTTAATTATTTTCTAAAACTATATCAACCAAATCTCCAAAAACGTTCACAAATCATCAGAGAATTTTGCAAACATTATTTGAAAATGGTTTGAAATTTCTCAAAATTTTCGTAATAATGTTTCAAACCCAAATGATTATTATTTTTGAGTCTTGCTTGAGGTGGGGTGGGCCTGGTGGATCAGTGGCGCACCCAAGGGGGGGGCTTGGGGGGGCTCGAGCCCCCCCCCCAAGGGCCCGCTGATGTTTTATTTTTTTTTAAAGAAGGAGCCAGGAAAGAGAGCAAAATCTGAGCCCAAGTCTTGTCTACAGAGGAGTTCGGCAAGGAGTATAGGGCAGTGGTACAAGGGATGGGGACTCAGGAGACTCAAGCTCCCCTCCAAAAGTTTTCCATTTATTCCACTCACTGTTATATTTTACGGCGTTGCGTATGCATGTGCATGTAAGCTTGAAGGGCCACCAGTATATATAACAAGCATTTTTACACATTCTCCCCCCCCCCTGCCATGGTGCACCCTGATCAGGGAGCAGCTTTACTTAATTTTATTTTCATTTTCTGTTGTCCGTTTCTCTTGTTGAGGTCGTTGACTGTCGTTGAGGTTACTCGTAAAAAACGTTCACAAATCATCAGAGAATTTTGCAAACATTATTTGAAAATGGTTTGAAATTCTCAAAATTTTCGTAATAATGTTTCAAACCCAAATGATTATTATTTTTGAGTCTTGCTTGAGGTGGGGTGGGCCTGGTGGATCAGTGGCGCACCCAAGGGGGGGGGGCTTGGGGGGCTCGAGCCCCCCCCCCCAAGGGCCCGCTGATGTTTTATTTTTGTTTTAAAGAAGGAGCCAGGAAAGAGAGCAAAATCTGAGCCCAAGTCTTGTCTACAGAGGAGTTCGGCAAGGAGTATAGGGCAGTGGTACAAGGGATGGGGACTCAGGAGACTCAAGCTCCCCTCCAAAAGTTTTCCATTTATTCCACTCACTATTATATTTTACGGCGTTGCGTATGCATGTGCATGTAAGCTTGAAGGGCCACCAGTATATATAACAAGCATTTTTACATTCTCCCCCCCCCCCCTGCCATGGTGCACCCTGATCAGGGAGCAGCTTTACTTAATTTTATTTTCATTTTCTGTTGTCCGTTTCTCTTGTTGAGGTCGTTGACTGTCGTTGAGGTTACTCGTAAAATTTAAACACGCCCGCATTATAATCAACTCCTTTCCAGTTTGTACACAATGGCCCAGGATTGGGTTTTAATTTACAAAGATTATGTGACACTCTTTTAGCAAACACCGATTGGATAATATTGGGATTTGGTTTTGCCGCCAAATTCGTGTTTGAAAAATTTAGCTCCGCCCGGAATGATCACAAACTTTACGTCCACGCAATGAAAGTATTTAACTATAGAAATCTTGCAGACGAAACAAGCTCAAGTTCTTTACATCAAGAGGAGGAAATTATATGGAAGGTAAAACCCTACGAGTCCGAATCATGCCATAATGTCTTCTTTTTATGACTAGAAACCACCAGGAAACATTTAACATGTGCCGTAGGTTCACTGACGAGCACGACTAGGGACATGGCTGCAGCCGCGCCAGCGGTTATGGTTTGGGTCAGCCATGTCTCTCCCCATTATTGGATTTCAAATAAAAATATGTTGAGCCCCAATCAAATCCTGGGTGCGCCACTGTGGTGGATGGTTAGGACAGGCCAACGTTAAGGGGAGGTCATTGGAATTTGTAATCATCCTTTGAAATTTACTTGTTTCAAATATTTTTCAACCGTGCATAATAATAAAGAAAAACCACTGACCAAGAAAAAAACACTTTTATAATTCTCTGTGAATAGCCTATCTGCATAAGCATAATCCTAGGAGTTGTTTGACCAGCATCAGAGAAGTTGCAATTTGTAACGCGCGCTAGTACGTTTACACACATAGGCTTTAAGAAATGATTACTCTCTTTTAATCAAAATAAATACATTGAAAATCAACATGAAGGGTTCAGTCGTGTTTTCTGAGATGGGAGCACTTCAACCAGAAAACATTTTTAGGATAGATGGTACATTTACCAAACTCATATCCGGTTAGCTTTTGGAGAATGATTCGGTAATTTTGGTTAATCGGGTTAACTATATTGAACCTTAACCTTAAAAGGGAAGCTTACAACATTGGTAATTATCAGATTATCAAAATATGAATTTAATTTTCTGAAAAATTATTTGAAATTATTTTGTCTAAAATGCTTTCATTTTAAAGAAAACAGGAATTATTATGTTGAATTTACAAAATTGAATTAGGGCAAAAATTGAATCAATTAAAAAATAAAACTGGACAAAAAAAAAACATGTTACAAGTTGTTGTTGTTTTCTCAAAAACGTGACCACCAATTGTGATACAATTTTCACATTTAGTGTTAGTGGTCGAATAATAATGAATTGAATTGTGCATTATTCCAATGCGCGCGCAATGGACCTGCGAGTATTCGTATTTGTATTCGTACTGGTGTATTCGTATACCAGTGTATTCCTTCCCAAATGAACAATGCCATGCTTAATTATTTCGACTATAGAGAAAAGAGTCATTTCTCTATGTTTTGACAATGATTTCAAAGCGCTTTCCCCTTTTCAACAGATGATCGATAATGCCGGTTCATCCTTCAATCACTCGATTGAGAAAAAAAACAGGGAATTATATTATGTCAACAGTGGTTAAAACAGGCGGCGTTTTCATTGTCAAAATAACTGGCGTGGCTTCGTCGTATTATACCTGTATAGCTACAACAAGTAATTAAATGGATTATACATCATTGCTGAATGTTCGAAACGCATCCACGCTTAAGAGATATGTAAAATTAACCTAAATGTAGAAATTTCAGCTTTAATATTTTGTTGTGTAAACATGAGAAATATTTTTTACCGAAGTTGTTGTTTTTGACCATAATTATAGGCCTAGCTACGTTTTGACAATGATTTCAATGCGCTTTCCCCCTTCAACAGACAGTAGATGATGCCGGTTCATCCTTCGGTTTAATACTCAAATGAGAACAAAGAAGAGAATTTTAATTAAATGGATTATACATCATTGCTGAATGTTCGAAACGCATCCACGCTTAAGAGATATGTAAAATTAACCTAAATGTAGAAATTTCAGCTTTAATATTTTGTTGTGTAAACATGAGAAATATTTTTTACAAGTTGTTGTTTTTGACCATATAGGCCTAGCTACGTTTTGACAATGATTTCAATGCGCTTTCCCCCTTCAACAGACAGTCGATGATGCCGGTTCATCCTTCGGTTTAATACTCAAATGAGAACAAAGAAGAGAATTTTAATTAAATGGATTGTACATCATTGCTGAATGTTCAAAACGCATCCACGCTAAGAGATATCGGTATGTAAATTAAGCGAGGAATTAGTCTGCATTTTTGTTTTCTATTTTTTATAAGTATAAGTATCCAAAGGGAGTATAGCACATAATATGCGTGTAGCTTATTGTTTTTGACCATATAGGCCTAGCTACGTTTTGACAATGATTTCAATGCGCTTTCCCCCTTCAACAGACAGTCGATGATGCCGGTTCATCCTTCGGTTTAATACTCAAATGAGAACAAAGAAGAGAATTTTAATTAAATGGATTGTACATCATTGCTGAATGTTCAAAACGCATCCACGCTAAGAGATATCGGTATGTAAATTAAGCGAGGAATTAGTCTGCATTTTTGTTTTCTATTTTTTATTATTTTTATTTTTAACAATATCGAATTGCAGCCAAAATTGCTGGATCGATTGGAGTTCTGCCGTGCTATTTTAAATGACTTTTTCACAGCTGGTGAACAGCTGACTCATACGCGCTGCTAAGATATTGATAAGCCAGTATACACCATCCATTAATACACCCCAACATGATTACGTTTTGTCCAATCAGATTGTCTAAACTGTCTTGTGCATTATGAATGGCAATTGTTTTTAATTGGACGGTCTCTTTCTCTTCATACTGATTTGATTTATCCTAATAATACACTTGTCTTTAGTTGGTATTATCTAATAAGTGGTATAGTAGAAAGCATATACAAAATAGTAGAAAGCATACACAGTATAAGTATCCAAAGGGAGTATAGCACATGTTGTTGTTGTTGTTGTGGTTTGAATGGCACTTATGGTATACAAACCGTATGCCCTTTGCGCCATGAAAATTTCTTATGCATTAATAACAAAATTCGTTTTGCGCCGAAGGCGCTCTCTAGTTAAAATACAAAGTATAGCACATAATATGCGTATAGCTTTAAATAGCAGACCCAAGCCCAAATATCTGTGAAAGTTTCAACCTTGTATTTCGCGGTCATTAAAGTGGGGCTCTAAGTAAAATATTAATAATTGACCTTTCCCAAGAAAACGTGAGGGTTATTATCTAAACCCACAATACTGTAAAAAGTCACTTTCTCATATTCAGAATACCCTGAGGTACACTGGAGCAAAACCAATCGACATCCTATGTTTAAAAAAAATCGCCTTCCCTGATGTCGCCCTTGCCAAGTCATACCATAAGTAAATAAAATCAAGTATTTTCCAAAGATGTTGTAAATGACACAAAAAGTCGGCGTTGTTGCATGTGTAAGTGTACTAAGAGGGAAATGTTTTCCTCCATTTGACCTTTAAATGTTTTTCTGAAATCTAGACAAAAGGAGTTCGGACACTAATTACTTTTTACAATATTTTTACCTTAGGTTGTGATAATATAATGTACGTTGTTAAGTTCCCTTATAAAATAACCTCTTTACAAATGGAGAAAGGTCAATTACTGATTATTAGCTTTAGCGAACAGCTGGTGTAAGTACATTCAGATTTAAAGTTTCGTATTGATTCAAACGTCAAATAATTTCTCAGGATAATTGATACTTGTATCTACTTCACACCATGTAAGATTTTAGAAGTCTGTTACCTGTATCTACTTGTATAGGTAATAGATTTCTGATAATAATGACTTAGTGTGATAATATGGTAGTTACAAATGATCACCGTTTGACTCGTGCAGTTTCTGAACAAAATATGAACAAGTCAGTGCTTTTCACAATGGCTAATTATAGAAGGTTTTTAATCGGAGACCTTAGCACAAATATCACTTGAAAATATTGATCAAAGCTTGTTTCCACGTTTCGTAAAATGCATTGGGGCATGTTTCAAAAGTGGTCACCCTAGGGGTCAAAAATTAAAAGTCCCTACAAAATAATGACAGTGTTAGATATTCAAAGCTTATATCCCAAATTAACAAGACGAATCATTGCTACTCTTGTTGATATGTTGTTACTTTATAAACCCCTTTAGGTTTCGATACAATTTTAATGTGTTCTACAGATTCCTGGAAAAAATAAATTCTATGGTTTCCGTCCGACATGTTGACATGGCCAGTTATTACGTTAATTCGTCAAACTCTGATGACCATAATGTGATTGTTCAATTAGGCTTACGTCGTGTTCTCTAATTATGATGTTGTGCAGTCATGCAGGGAAATAAAAGGTACCGGTAATGTACGTGCAAAAAAACCGTGCAATTGAATCATCCTTACGCACTGTTTTTCAACATGATAAATGCCCGATTAAAAAATTCCTGTATTCATCCCATTCATTTTGAATCGACTCAGAAGCCTTTTTGTGGATCGTGCTTATCAACGGGGTTGGGAGGTAGGGTGGAGATAAAGTAAGGCGAGTGTACAGCGCAAAGCCGAAAACTATGGGATCCGGGGCTCTTTGGTGAGCCTCGGCAGCTTTAGGGTTCTAGACGCTCTGCGATGCAATCTGGGGGCATATCTAAAATATAACATTACTATTATAGAGTGTCATAGGGTCTAATCTATTTAAGAATGATGCGAAAATATAGCAGAATTGTGTAACAAGTGGGGGTACAAAATAGGCAGGTGAATGCATTGGTCATTCCCCATATTAATTTAATATAATATCCCCACCCACGGTATTTATCCCCGTTGTGCTTACCAGCTGAAGATCTGTTCTTTCGTTTCACTTTGTCTTGGTCCTTGTCCTTGTGCATGAGCTCATTTGCCAGCTTCTCGTTGTCGTGCTGGCTTAGGACGTCACAGAATATCTCGAACTTATTGCTCTTGGAGATTTTGAGTACATCCACCAGTTTGTAGGTCTTTTCCTTGTTGGTTTTGAGTTTAAGGATGAGGTCCAGGATACCCTCGCTGATCACATCTCGCTCGACCAGCTCCCGGGCAATCACATCGGCGTCAATTGCCACGGCAAGCTCCGCTTTCTTGGAGTCCAACATCTTCTTGTGAGGCGCGCGATCCATTTTGATGGTGGGTTTGGGTATACACCGCAATATTCACTACCAGTATAGACGATCTGCTCCACCATAAGTCTGGCGAGCAAGTGGTGGTATGGTCTTGTGGTAGCGATTTTTACGTGTTTGGTTTCCATGACAACCAAACCAACCGGTTTGTTGTTATTAATATTTCCCAGTAATATGATGGGAAGAGGTAGCGGTAACCAATCGATACCAAGGTTACAGGCGATTCACCCTTGGTAACGCTATTATTGCTCTACAGCTAGCCATGAATATTACATGATACCTAGTCATGTGCGCCATTCTAACAATAAGAATTTAATATAAAGAACAATTAAATTAAAAAGCTTACGATGGTGTAATGAATTCTGTGAACCGTTTTGTTGTTTTCGTTTTTTGTTTTAAATGCTATGTGCATGGATAAATATATTTCCAAGTTCTGTTTATTTTCTGAAACAAGTAAGCCTTTAAAAAAATCGGCAGATATGGTTTGGCCTCTGACCTGGCCCCATAGAGCAATAGATAATTGACATAAGTGGACCGCCCACCAACATAGGGGCTGGTTAGCTCAGTTGGTAGAGCGCTCGTACGGTATTCGAGAGGTCGCGGGTTCGAGTCTGGCATCAGCCAATGTTTCTTTGCTCACTTCCCGTTTATATAGAGAGAGGAGAGAGGAGAGAGGAGAGAGGAGAATGAATATATTTGAATCAAGATACATGTATACAAACAAACCAATGAAAGTGTCAGCTCATTTAATAATGGTGGTTCACGAGAGAACAGTGAAAACGCATTCAGAGTGTTCGTATTTATTTTAATGTAGAATATAATGTCATTGAGCCAGAAGCAACAAGTAATGATTGACAACAGAAACTAAAAACATGATGTTTAATTGGCATTGGTTTATTTCGTATTATCTCATTGTACTGTTGTGCTCTCAGGAACATTATTAAGGGAAAGTATAACATGGGGAGCCGCGAAATGCTCTATTCCCCGCTGTTGTTCAACATGATAAATGCCTGAATTTGTGCTAATTATTATGATTGAATCCAACCTGTACGATCGATCAACTGGAGCCACTAAGTGGGGATTTGCCAGATAAAGGTTTGCTGGCTTTTCCCACCCAAAACGGTACAATCAGTTCGTGTATCTGGAGTCAGTTTTCCGCACTATGAACATTATACGCAGCGACAGTTCCGGAATTTCAGCGGAAAGGGGGGGGGGGGTGTTTGAAAGTTCAGAAATATCGTGTTTTTTTTCACAGTACTCTACTTCGGCCATGTTTATTAAAATATTTATAATTTTCACACCATAACTTACCATATTACATCCGTGAGCAGTAGTTTGCTCCTCCTTCCTACATTCATCAGTATTTATTGTCTTTTAATTTTGTTGTTTATTAATTAATTAATTATTTTTTATTATCGACTTTAGTTTTTTGAGGGAGGGGGAGGGTGTGTGTGTTTATGGTGTTAACCGAGGGCCTCTTCTTGTCTCCTTTGTTGTTGGACTTTTTAGGCATTTCCCATTTGATTTGTACACGTTTTTCAACCGAGGACATTTGCAAACAATAACCGCTAACCAAGGACCCATTGTTCCCTTTTGTTATAAGTCCTCGGTTTACACCATAAACAAACGCACACACCCTTTGGGCTCAGTTAACAAAATCATTGCACATTTTCCTCGGTATAGTTTTTTATAATGCGTTTAAAAAATGTTTTAGGACTAAAATGATGTTCAGAAAATTTCAACAGATTTCCCACATTCCCCTATTTATTGGCCCCCAATTTTACATCTACAAAATAAATTTCGCCAATCGAAATGTTTAAGACAATTAGGTTTACAATTAACGCATATTGTTACCCATAAAATCTAACTGTTTTATCCTATCCGTCATGCAAACCTTTCAATCATGTTAAATCGACAACAATTATTTGTCACTATTTCATTCACGCATGTTGGTTGTTTAATGTAGTTAGTTAGTTAGTTAGTTAGTTAGTTAGTTAGTTAGTTAGTTAGTTAGTTAGTTAGTTAGTTAGTTAGTTAGTTAGTTAGTTAGTTAGTTAGTTAGTTAGTTAGTTTTTCAAAGGAAGTTGGCACACCAGTATACTCGTGAAGGAGTTTCAGTAACATTACCAACGGTTGGAATTTTCCCTTAACAATTTTGTCTTGAAACCAATACACTTTCATTAGTAAACATAAAGTGAACAAAACACAATTACAAATATTATACAGATAATATGTAATGATGAAGCACACCATTTATAACCTTATTGAAATCCACTCATGATGAAGCACACCATTTATAACCTTATTGAAATCCACTCATGATGAAGCACACCATTTATAACCTTATTGAAATCCACTCATGATGAAGCACACCATTTATAACCTTATTGAAATCCACTGTTCATATTACAAATAATATATACATAACAGTGGGTTACCCAGGCAACACTAACAACATAATAACTTTAGTTGTCATCAGTAAGCATAGTATTTAATAGTTTATGGGGTTTTAATTTATGTAGTCATCACAAATAGCTTCATTTCATATAATGCTATTTTCTGAAGCAACAAAAAGTATACAAATAACCTTTAGCCCCGCCCCCCCCCCTCAAAAAATGTATCCGGTTTCTGGTCTCCATGCACGTCGCCTCAGACCCACGTGTCGGCATTTTTAACTTTCTTTTTTTTTTGCTATGAAATAATGTCCAATTGCAGTCAAAATTGCTGGATCAATTGGATTTCTGCAGTGCTGTGCATTAAACGACTTTTCACCTACGGGTATGAACGATTGCCTGATTTGTGAGGTCTCTCTTGGCCACCATACTTTGTATGATGAGAAATTTTGTACCCGCGTATACAATGTATCACGTATTTTCCCTGTTGGAAATTTAAAAAAATAAAATTAAAAAAATGGCCGAAAAAAAAAAAGCGTCACCGCACCGATTTTGAAGCCGACCGATGACCAGAAACCGGTCATTACTGTTGTGTCTCTATTAATAATCTACTGTTTACCTTTGTACAAACTTCCGATTTTTTCCTTAATTTACTTTGTATGTTGAATTAACTGTCGAATTTAATAGTACGTCAAAGGTGGGCTTGGGTAGATTAAAAATGTCACTGGTTTCCAATGACCTCCCCAGAACCTCACCCAATTCTAAACAATCTCCTCTCGAGTAGAAAAAAATCGGACTAAAAATCATAAACTTTTGAGTACAATAATGATTTTTGTTTTGAATTTTCGGGGAAATTCTCGGATATTTTTTAACTTTGGGGCAATTTGGGGACAATATTTAAGTTGAAACAATGGTAGGCCCGTCATTCAAAGTGCTACCAAGAAGTTTGTTAAATGATTTTGTTTGTCATATTGAGGGTAATATATACACACCCATCCCCCTTGGATTTACATTTTGGAAAACATTCATATACGTAGTTATACAGCAGCATGGGTTATATTCCTACTGACACGCAAAATATGATAATCGCTTCTGACTGTCACGCTTGATGGATAGATAGCGAGCTCTGCTTCACCGCTCCATTAGAATGATCACAATGACATAAACAAAAAAAATCAACGGTAAAGGTTATTTGTGTATTCTTTTTAGCTTCAAAAAATGACATGAAATGAAGCTATTTCTGATGACTACATAAATTAAAACCCCATAAACTATTAAATACCATGGTTACTGATGACAACTAAAGTTATTATGTTGTTAGTGTTGCCTGGGTAACCCACTGTTATGTGTATATTATTTGTAATATGAACAGTGGATTTCAATAAGGTTATAAATGGTGTGCTTCATCATTACATATTATCTGTATAATATTTGTAATTTTTTTTTTTTTTACTTTAATATGTTTACTAATGAAAGTGTAAAACTTACTTACTTACTTACTTTTATTTTGGCAATATAAACAATAATACAAAGAGATACATAAAAATAAACTGATTACAAACCAAGGATAGCCCAAAAAGCTGTGTATAACACGGCTTATTTCCATCGGGGTCCTTAAAACACACAGGCAAACAAATACAATACAAAAAGCTGTGTATAACACGGCTTATTTCTATCGGGGTCCTTAAAAACACACAGGCAAACAAATACAATACAAAAAAAGGCAAATAAAAATGTACAAGAAATACGAAGAGTAGTGATTAAAAAATAGACAATTTTTAAAAATTAGACTGTGAAGAGAGGTGTTTTTTCACTGCCCTTTTAAATTGATAATGATTGTTGGAACATTTGATGCTATTAGGAAGTAAATTCCATTCATGAATTCCGGTATAAAAAAAAGGTATTGCACTCAGGCCCTTTCATTCTTGGAACAACAAAATTAGTGGAACTACCCCTGGTAGAATAATTATGCATATCTGAAACCTTCCTAAAGTTTTGACAGAGGTAGTCTGGTGCCACTTCATGAAAAATTGTATAAACATGATTTAGCTTGAGTTGTATAACACGATCATTAACGCTTAGCATGCCAAGCTTGTTCAATTCTGTTTGACCAATATGTGATCTAGAATCCATGTTTAAAATAAACCGGACTAATTTGTTTTGTGTAACATGCAGCCTTTTTTTGAGTTTTACCGACAATGCAGAGAACCAGGATGAACAACAATAGTCAAAATGACATTGTATGAGAGCAGAACAAAGTGTGTTGCGAGATCTCTCATTTAAAAAGTTGGCATGTCTGTAAAGAAAATGCAATCTAGCACCAGCCTTTTTAATCACAGAATTTACAATGTTCTCACCAGTTAGACTCTGATCAAGTGTAATACCCAGATATTTAACTGAGATTGAAGGAGTAACAATCTTCCCATTACAAGACACTTCAAATTTATCAACGCTGCTTAATTTCTTCTTGGATCCAAAAAGGATAGACTCAGTTTTGCCGAGGTGCAAAGACAGTTTGTTATCAATCAGCCACTGCCTGCATGATTCCAGCTCCCTACTCAAACTGTCAGCTATAACTTCAGGGTCTTTACCAGAAATGAACAGGGCACTGTCATCAGCATACAGCAGCAAAGTAGATTGAACACTTATTTTCATGTCGTTCACATAGCAGAGGAAAAGTAGTGGCCCTAATATACTACCCTGTGGAACACCACGTTATTGACATTTGTTGTGATTCAACCTGATTAACACTGACAATTTGCTGTCTATTAGAGAGATATGATTGAAACCAATTAATAGACTCTGAATGGATTCCCATAGCTTGTAATTTGTGACATAAAATCACATGGTCTACAGTGTCAAAAGCCTTCTGTAAGTCCAATAACACCATACCTGTATAATTACCTTTGGCCATCTGAGAACGAATATAATCAGTTAAGTGAATCAAGCAGGTGTCAGTTGAACAAGAACTTCTGAACCCGGATTGTAAATTATAAATGAGGTTATTATCAGTGAGATATTTTTCCAATTGATTGTACACAGCTCTTTCCAAAAGTTTAGATATTGCACTTAGTACACTGACCGGTCTGTAATTGCCAACATCAGATCTGCAATTTGTTTTAAAATAATGGCCTATATTCACTATATAGTACCGGTATAGGCCAAAAAAGTCTCCGGTTTTTGGTCATCGGTTGGCTTCAAAATCCGTGTGGTGATGCGCTTTTTTTCCTTTTTTTTGGCCAACCTATGAAAGCTCATTTTAGAGCCCAAGTTAGAAGGGAAAAAATGTGAGAAAGCATTCACAATTTTTATAGAAAAAACCTGTTTTCAGGATGATTTTACCTTCGGACAATAATTCAACACCCCTCCCCTATATGAATTTCCATGTGTACAAAAACATTTAAGCCATTGGCCCCTCACCCCCCCCCCCCCCCCCCCCCGAAATGTTCAATTTCTGGAGAGTGGAAGGGGATTTTTCACGTCGAGCCGCAGGTGTTCAAATTTGGGGAAATACATTTCTGTATCAGCCACGCAGGTAATTAGTAATAATGAACATTCCCTTTAATTACTATAACTGACCCAACAACTCGACTTGAGAGATCACAACCATCATAGGAGTGACTGAGCTGTCTGCAAGATTCCCTAATGGTCAGGGAATCAGACCAATTGCAGTCACGATTGCATATTTACTTCTAATGCATTGTACCTCAGTCCAGAAGGCTTTCGACCAGAATTTGATTCATTGATATCACTGCTCTCACCCTGGACGGCAATACAAATATCCACAAATCTTGGACATTTATGTAAGGTGCATTGTAGACGATGTTTTCGGTGTTATAAGAACAGCATGTGAGTGGTGTTTACGGAGACTGAAATTAGGCCATGCAATTTTATAATCTCACGCATTGCAGGTATCGACTTGTTGTGTCATTATTCAGCGAGTTTTGCATGAACGTTTTGTTTGTTTGTTGTTTTTTATGTTCTTATTATTTTTTTATTTTTTATTTTTTTATTTATTTATTTATTTTTTTGGGGGGGAGTGGGGGTTCCATTAATTAAACATTGATTGATTATTAATATGCCTGGTATGAAATTAACAAATGTTATATTTTTGGAATATTTATTATTTTAGTAACAATCCTAGTGATGGAAACACAATGGGAATGAAGTTGGAATCGCCACACGTTTTTGCAAACACATTTTTAATTTTTTTTATTACCTATCATTATAATTTAGAAATCCATACTATTAACAACTTCATTGTTGGTACAGATGTCACATTATCATCACCAATGTATTAAAATATATGTGTAATATACATACATGAATATGCCTCATAAAAAATACAGCTCCTCAACAAATACAACGATTCAATATATCAAAGTCAATGATGATGGGGGGTGGACTAATTAATGTGCCCCTCCCTTTATCACTGTGCCTGTAAATGTACCATATGTAACCCCCTTTATTGGTAGTGTGCCCCTTTAATTGTCTTCCTTGATCTACCCTTGCATAATTAATTAAATCATCCTGAAACCTACTCCTGTGGCCTCAAGGATGTACATACACGTACATGTAGCTGTTGCAGATGTGTGTGTAATGTAGGTATGTAAAACTTGTAGCTTTGCATGGTGAAGAGGATTTAAGTAAGACTAATTGCGTTGACACCATGTGAAATTCTCTATTGAGTAGTAATTAGTTCTGAAAAGAACTGGAGGTTACAACTCGACGTTTCGATCAGTATGCTCTGATCGTCCTCAGGAGAATGTAGGTACGGCAACACCTTCCTCAAGCATTATAAGGGACAATATTGTCACGATCTGAGAAGACTTTCAACAGGGCATGGAACCGGGTGTAGTTCAAGATGAACACACAGACTGAAAATTACTGGCTCATTTATACAGCAGCAACGGTTATATGACCTTATCATGAGGGCTATTATTTTCAGTCACTGATGAGTTTCTCTAAAACTAGCACTCTGATTCCAAACCGTGTTGATCGTGACGATAATGTGCCTTTAACCCTCCTATGGTTTGACCTTTCAAAATCTGCTTACTGGCAAAATGGCTATCAATAATGTATGAACCCTTTAAAACCCTCCAGAATTTGTTGCTACTGAACTACCACACCTTTCAATACCCTTTGAAAGGTATTGAAACATTTCAACACCAGTTTGTTCAGAGAGTTGTTTCACCTTTCGAAACCTTTCATAGGTCCCTTTTGTCAGACAGTTTTCTCACCTTTCAAAACCCTTCAGTACAGCAAACTTGAAAGGTTTTGAAAGGTCTGACAATTCTATGGCAAACTGCACTGTACATAGGAGGGTTAAAGATTACACAAACTAATTTACTGAAGAATTGTACAGCCCATTGGTATTTAAAAATAAAATAAAATTAATGATGACAGATTTACATGAAACTTAATTGGTGTTAAGTTGATGACGGTATCAAACATTCCTTGAAATATTTCTGTCTGGTGTGCTAGAATTAATCGCATTATTTTACAAATTAATTTAAAAAAATTTTTACCAATGAGGTATACTAGCTTTGGAGATGTCAATTCCATGTTGGAATGAATACGAACAATCTGAATGCATTTTTTAAAACTTTTTCTCTCATTAACCCTAACTCCCTAGGCCCATTTGCTTACACATAACCTGAATCCTTCCTAACTCCCTAGGCCCATTTGCTTACACATAACCTGAATCCTCCAAAATCCTTCAGTAGTAAAGCAAGCACATGACATGTATGCACACATGTGTTTCTAATCTGTGATACATGTACATGTCCACTGACCCAAGCACTGACCTTGCAATCACTACAACAAACATGGATGTAAATGTACCATGGAAAGGCAAGTATGCCTAATAACCTCAATCCTCCAAAATGCTTCACTTTAGCAAAGAGCATGTAGCACATAACCTCAATCCTTCAAAATCCTTCACTTTGGCAAAGAGCATGTAGCATGTAACCTCAATCCTTCAAAATCCTTCAAAATCCTTCACTTTAGCAAAGAGCATGTAGCATGTAGCATGTAACCTCAATCCTTCAAAATCCTTCACTTCAGCAAAGAGCATGTAGCATGTAACCTCAATCCTTCACTTTAGCAAAGAGCATGTAGCATGTAACCTCAATCCTTCAAAATCCTTCACTTTAGCAAAGAGCATGTAGCATGTAACTTCAATCTTTCAAAATCCTTCACTTTAGCAAAGAGGATTTTGGAGGATTTCGGAAGGTTAGGGTTAACGACACAATGAAATAAGCTAAAACTTATTTCACTGGTTGGTTTTTATACAAATCTCTTGATTCTTATTAAGTATGGATGCATTTACAGACATTTTACCATAAGTGTATGTTGAAGTTTAAACAGTCCCCGAGTGCAATTATTTGACCCAAATCAAGTCAGGATGCTGTGTCATCAATTAATTTGCAATTGTTCTGGAAATAAATTTGTGAAATAACTTCTTTGAAAATAGGTCTTTCGGTGCAATTATTTGACCCAAAAATGATTTCAGGATGCCGTTTCATCAATTCATTTGTCACCTTCAACTATGTTCCTGCAAATTTGTGTGTGTGAAATAACTTCTCTGAAAATGTGTCTGTGTGCAATTACTCGACCTATAAAATTAATTCAGGATTCTGACAAAACGAGACAAAACTGTACTTTTTTTTTACACGGCAGGGTTTTTCATGTATGTTATCAAGCACAAACACTTGTTGAGTTGGGCTTGTATACGTTGCCATGACAACTGCTGAATGTCGGCCAGTTGCTGCAGCTCTTCCACAAGGATGGGCTCCCTTGAAATTTCATCTCCGTGGAGCTGTGAAGGCAAGACCAAATGCAAATTAGTGAAAAGTTCAAATTCTAAACCAACCATGGTAAATTAGAGCGGGATTCAGGATGACCCCCTAGCTCATCACTGTATTCATATGCATATATATATATATATATATATATAAACAACACTGAACAAACCATTTCCATCATAAAAAGAACCACCAGCTTTCCTAGTTGGAATGTCATGGCCAAGCGGTCTAGCGCATCAGACTCAAGTTCTGGTGTTGTCAGAATGTGGGTTCGAATCCCGGCCTGGCTGGTTGCGGCACTTGTGTCCTTGTAACCATAATTGCTTTGTCCTTAGGATGGGATGTTAAGCTGTAGGTCCCATGTACTAGATTATTAAAGTAATGCATGCACAAGAACCCAGAACACTAATCGTGGTGGAGTAGTGATTACCTGGTGTTTCTGGTTCACATAGAAAGTACCCTTGTTTACAGGTTTTCTCAGGCTTCTGAGCTACAGTGCTTAAGTATGCTTTTGAGGGATCCTTGGTTTCATTACCAGAAATATATAATAACTAATAATAATTTCATTTTGGATTTTTATTACATAAAAGTTAACATTTTCACCAGACCAGCGAATAACTATACCCACAGGCTTTGCCTCTGAATTAATTTTGTGTTAAAAATAAGTGAACACAAAAATCCATTTAACACTCCCATTGATTGCATTCATTATCATTCAAATTGAATGATATTGAATGCCAGCATGTGTAATGCTTGCTAAATGCAGGGGTGTGTTTTGAAAAAAGTAAAAAATCCTGAAAAATGGGTAGTGGGCCTTGGTGTCCCGTTGGTCTAAAGGACAAAGCCCCCTGAACCTCCTGGATGCTCAATTTTGGAGGATTTACATACTCTCAACATCCCCACAAACAAGAAACTGGAGGTTTGGACACAATACAGGCTACTTCTTTCTTTCTTTGGTTGCTTTTAAGGCAAAGCGAGATTTGTAAAAAAAAAAAAATCCTGAAATCAGGAAAAATCCTGAGAAATCACAGGCCTACAAATGGTAGTGTGGTGAACACATCTAAACTGTACATGGTTTCTACACAGCTTATCCATCATTCATAAACAGCCAGTTGTCAAATGGTACTGTGTGGTGAACACATCTAAACTGTACATGGTTTCTACACAGCTTATCCATCATTCATAAACAGCCAGTTGTCAAATGGTACTACTAATAATAATAATAATGTGTGGACTTATATAGCGCACGTATCCACCAACTAAGTGGTGCTCAAGGCGCATTATATCATTACCCCTGCTCATAAGGCTCATAAGGCTCATAAATAATTCCTGAAACCATCTCAGCTCCCTGGGGAGTATACAGCTCAATTGCTGCCATTACAGTGCATATAGGGCTAATCAACCAACTCTGCCCTCACAGGTACCCACTTAACCCCTGGGTGGAGAGAAGCAATTATGGTTAAGTGTCTTGCTCAAGGACACAAGTGTCACGGCCGGGATTCGAACCCACATTCTGCTGCTAACACCAGGACTTGAGTCCGGTAAGCTAGACCGCTCGGCCACGACACATCTAAACTGTACATGGTTTCTACACAGCTTATCCATCATTCATAAACAGCCAGTTGTCAAATGGTACTGTGTGGTGAACACATCTAAACTGTACATGGTTTCTACACAGCTTATCCATCATTCATAAACAGCCAGTTGTCTGGTTTTGAATCGTCAGTCAACTGGCTGCCAAATTATTGTTCTGAGAATGACGGTTGAAGATGCACATGGACATGTACATGTATCGCCTATGCTTTTCACTATTTCACTGGCACTTTTCTGAAATTGTATTTTTCACAAATGCTTTAAAATGACACATTTCTAGAAATAATCAACCCACTTGTAGCTCCACCTTCAGTGGCCTTATTGGCCTTGCATCGCCTTTTGCATTTAAAAGTAGAGATTTAGATTAATCCATGACTTCTGTGACCAAGGACAGTTAATAAAGAGTCCAATATTTTCCAGTTATAAATAAAAGTATTTGTTTTGTCATTTACAAAATAATGTTTTAGAACTTTTCAATTTATTAGTTCTAGTTAAATTGAAAAGTGAGATTGTGGTTCTGATAAGAACCTAGGATGCTCTAGTCATTGTAAGGAGACTGTTGAAATTTATAATGGTCTGTGGCAATCAAAATGGCTGTGAGATTCTTTGTATCTTGGCCAGTTTTTCAAAATGGTAAATGCTAGATTTTTAGCTAATTTGATTGAATCTCCTACGTGTAGCTACAAAGTTGAGGTTTTCAAAACTCTCTTATGTTAGTTTTACAGGTTTGTTGGCATTTACAGTTAGTAAAGTCAGTTTGTGTGTGTATGAGTTAGGTTTTATATACTATGGACATTGTACATGGAGCGTCACAGCCGAGTGGTTTAGTGCATCAGATACATGTACATTGTCAGAATGTGGGTTTGAATCCTGGCCATGACCATGTGTCCTTGAGCAACACGCTTAAAAGGACAATATTGTCACAATCAAGAGGGCATGGAATCTGAGTGCTAGTTTTAGATTAACTCTGTGACTGAAAATAATATTCCACATGATTAAGGTCATATTACCATTGCTGCTACATTGTACATAAATGACCCTCTAATTTTCTTCTTAAAGAGGGGCTCTAAAGTCAATTTCAGTTTTGCGATGCACTAATTTTCCAATGGAGTCCTTATGAAAGTGGAAAAAATATCACAAGTTACCTTACATTAAAACGGTGTAAAATGCCATTGTATTCGATACCCTTCCAGTGCGAAATTTGTTAACATCCAAAAACATCCAATGATGTCACATTTCAAATATATGGGTCTGTACATTTTTGTACAGGGAATTTTTTAGTTCATTCCCAACTCTCCAAAATGGCGTTGAATTTGACTTTTTGACGAACAAACAATTCCTGTATGGAATGTACAGACCCATTTATTGTTGACATCCAATGACGTCATGTTTCAAATTTCGCACTGAAAGAGTATCAAATAAAATGACATTTTACACCATTTTAACACGAGGTCAGAGACTTGTGATATTTTTTTCCACTTTCATAAGGACTCTATCTATTGAGAAATGAGTGCAACACAAAAATTAATTTGACCTGAGAGCCCCTCTTTAAACTAGGACACCCATTCCATGCCCTGTTGAAAGTCTGCTCTGATTGTGACAATACTGCCCCTTTAACTATATACATTGCTTCTCTTTACCCGGGAGTATAAATGGGTAAATGTACATGTGAGGGTAGAGGTTGATACTGTGTTTTGAAAAATTCTCTGAAGTACAATGTACACATGTACTACTGTAGCTTACATGAAGGCTGTATACTCCACAGGGAGCTGAGAAAGATTACAGGAATGATATTGGCCCAATGGCCAGGGGGGTAATATGTAAAGCACATGGAGACTAGTTTATGTGAAATACGCTACATAAGAATTAAATATTAAACATTATTAATATCATTATTAAGTTTCAATGTGGATTTCTGTCGTCAGATGACAGAAATTCAATTTGGAAATTGTTTGTCTTCTTTTACTCAAACCTGAGACACACATTCAACACTCGAGACAGAAACATTTCAAGGGATGTTTGATAAAAATCATGAAATTGACACAAGTATTACAGTAAGGTGTAATTATGTTTGTTTTTCTCGAGATTATCAATGGTGGCTTTAACAAATGGCTTTAAACTACATGTAACTCACAATGAACAGCCAGTGCTACCATGGAAACTAAAACAGCAGTTTTTCCTGTCACAAAGGCAATGTCATGCATCAATAAAGGCAATGTCATGCATCAATGAAGGCATTATAAATTTATGAATTACATGTAGCAAAGGATGCCATCAACAGGGTGAAATGTACAGTACATGTATGTACATGTAAATGGCAATTCTCTGGTAACAGAATGACGTCTATTCCTGACCCAGTCAACATTTGCTATCACTAATCTACATGTATGAGATGGCAGCCAAGATCCAACATATATATTGGACAAAAATGGAAAAAATAAACAATACAATGTACGTAATTCTCAACTGCTAGGCCACTTAAGAGAGGCTTAATATATGGATGAAGGATATGACATAAAACACAATAAAGGGGGCCACTTTGCATCCGTCACGTTAGCAGTTTTTCCAATGGTTGTTAGTTATTTTTAAGTACCTGAAACCGACCAAAAAGTGTTTCAACATGTGAATGGACGTGCAGGCTTATACTAGAACTAATTTGAGTTGATTTATTTTATTTTTTTATTTTTTTACCCTCAAATTTCCATAAAAATTGGACGGAAAAAGTTACCTCACTTTTCCGTCCATTTGTTGATGGAAATTTTAGGGTAATTAAAAAAATAATAGTAATAATCAACTCAAATTATCTTAAGGATAAGCATGCATGTCTATTCAAATGTTGAAATTCTTTTTTGGTGGTTTCAGATATTAAAAAAACCAATTACAACCATTAGAAAAACTGCTAACGTGACGGTAGGAAAGTGGCCCCCTTTATTGTGTTTTATGTCATATGCATTTTTCAGTTTTTAAATAAATTAAGAAAACTCTGTGAAGTTAATTAATTTTAAAAAGGGGTAATGTTTGTAGCATGTAGATTTAAAGGGTCGGTATCGTCACGATCAGAGCAGACTTTTGACAGGGCACAGGGCTCATTTATGCAGCAGAACAGTAATATGACCTTATCACGTGGGGTATTATGGCAGTCACTGAGTTAATCTAAAACTAGCATTCTGATTCCATGCCCTGTTGATCGTGACGATACTGCCCCTTTAAGTAAGATTAATAAAGTTCTGCATGTACATGAATGTAAAATAAAACAACATTTTTAATCTTATTTGAGAAAAAATAAATAAAAAATGCACTAAAATCATTGTGTGTATGTATGATAAGCAAATAATTTTAATTTTTACCCTTACACCGACGTACATGTATGTATAGTGCAGACGTCTTCACTAGTAAGCAGGAGGTTGTGAGGTTGAGCCCGCCCCCCCCCCACCCTCCGAGTCGCCTGTGGATTTTTTTTGTACATATGGGTAACTCCATGGTAATTCACGTTACCTTCATTCACTCTTGGACCATAATTAACTTTCTATATTTCAGTTGTCAGTTTTTTCACAGCAGTTGCATTATACCCAGACGATGCTCAGCACACAATAATTAATTTCAGTTACATGTATCATGTACGCTCGAAGAGACAAATGCTGGTTATTCACATTACATTTTTCAAACATGCATAAAACGTTGCGTTTTCTCTTAAATATAACGTACATATAACAAAATTCTGAAATTATTAATTTGTGCTGCGTAAGTAAGGTACATGTATAATGCAATTACTGTGAAAAAAACTGAGGAGTGAAATATACAGTATGGCATTAAGAATGGGCCCAAAACCTCAAAAATGTAATGTGATTGACCATGGAATTGCCCATACATGTACGTGAAGTGCCATGGTCGAGCGGTTTAGTGCATAGGATTTGTGTTCTGATGGCCGAGTCGTCAGAATGTGGGTTCGAATCCTGACCGCGACCGTGGTTACTTGTGTCCTCGAGCAAGACACTTTACCACAATTGCTTCTCTCCACCCAGGAGCAAATGGGTACCTGTGAGGGCAGAGTTGGTTGTTGTGTTTGATTATCCCTCTATGCGCCAAAATGGCAGCAATTGAGCTGAGATTGTTTCAGGAATGATTTATGCGCCTGATGAGCAGTGGTAATAATATAATGCGCCTTGAGCACCAGTTTGGTGGATACGTGCGCTATATAAGTCCACATTACTATTATTATTATTACGTACATACATGTAAACCAGTTGATTGGTTGAATCCTGCTAACTAAAGAGTTTCCAACAGTATAATTAGAATTTACTGCGAGTCCCTTTTAGAACACAGTACAATTACTTTAACAATAGCCAAATGGTTATTTTATTAAGTGACCTTAACTTGCACCATAAAAGATATATCGCTTGTGCTTATTTTACATGTATTTACCGACAATTTTTGTTTTAATCAACAAAAACATTTGAAATTAAATATTTCCCTTACCAATTGTCAAAAGTTTGGTTAAACAGTTATGAAGAGACAAAATTAATGAAAGGGACACATCATTATTATTTATGAATATATTTACTGTAAAACTATGCTACTCTTGATTATTTGATTCAAAATGTTTTTCTTTCCTCAAGAAAAAGGAAATTACCAGTACCGGTTGCAAAAACATGGGTGATAGATGTGAATACTGATCAGATAATCAGTTGTTGAAAATGTAATAAATTTCCACAGAAAATTGCTATGAGGGGGAGGAGACGTTTCTCCTTCATCAAAGGCTGATTTAATGACTGTTACTAAGACATATACTGGTCAAAACGTGACCTGAATTACTACAAGAAAACATATAAATGTAGGTCAAAATTAATGATCCAACGATAGAGTAATTAGTATTAATTTGTATTCAGCCTTTGGCAACATGTAGACAATCGTGCAATATACACAAACTCATTGCTCACAATTACATGTTGCGTGGCCACTGACTATGTCATATCAGTGGCAGAGCTTCCAACAATTACTTAAGGCTTTATAATTAATTTGACTATTCTCTGTTGGGAGGAGTACCTTACATGTATTTGTGCTTTGAGAAAATGTAACAATTGAATATCAATTGTTATGTTAAAAATGTTGACTGAATTGTGTAGTTCGTACTACAAAGGCCCATTTTTCTGTGCATGCCGATTTTTAGTACATGTATCTTGCTTTTAAACCTAACTCCCTAGGCCCATAATAATAATAATAATAATAATAATAATAATAATAATAATAATAATAATAATAATAATAATAATAATAATAATAATAATAATAATAATAATAATAATAATAATAATAATAATAATAATAATAATAATAATAATAATAATAATAATAATAATAATAATAATAATAATAATAATAATAATAATAATAATAATAAATTGGACTTATATAGCACAGGTATCCACCAACTGAGTGGTGCTCAAGGCGCATTATTATTACCCCTGCTCATAAGGCTCATATAAATCATTCCTGAAACCATCTCAGCTCCTGGGAGTACACAGCTCAATTGCTGCCATTACAGCACATATAGGGCTAATCAACCAACTCTGCCCTCACAGGTACCCATTTAACCCCTGGGTGGAGAGAAGCAATTATGGTTAAGTGTCTTGCTCAAGGACACAAGTGTCACGACCGGGATTCGAACCCACATTCTGCTGCTAACACCAGAACTTGAGTCCGGTAAGCTAGACCACTCGGCCACAACACTCCATCTTGCTTTTAATAATGGATATTTAAAGGGACAATATCGTCAGAATCAACAGGGCATGGAATTAGAGTGCTAGATTTGGATTAACTCGGTGATTAACTCGCATGATAAGGTCATATCACTGTTGCATAAATGAGCCAGTAATATTCAGTCACTGAATTCATCTGAAATTAGGACACCGATTCTACGCCCTAAAAAAAAAAATCAATGGATTCTACGTCCTGTTGAAAGTTTGACCTGATCATGATGGTATTGTCGCTTTTAAGAATTGTTTCAGACTGTACATGTATGTATTGATTTGAATAAAGTGGGTGAGGCTAAGTGTTGACCACCTGGTGTGAAAAATCTTTCTAGAATTCTTTTTGTCCAGGTTATACTTTTTGACGTTGTATTTTCTTCCTTAGCCCTCCTATAGGTTTAACACTCAAAGACACTCAAAATTTGTATGTCTCTCTTAACCCATTGACTTTGTGCAGTGCACTCAAATACATGCAAGCACATGTGGTTGTGATAGGAGGTCAAACCCAAAGACACTAAAAATTTGTATGTAACTCCCAACCCATTGACTTTGTGCAGTGCACTCAAATAAATGCAAGGACATGTGGCTAGGATAGGTCAAACCAAAACCACTCGACAGTACATACAACAGCTCTGTGTGACTCTGTGGTTTGACCTACCAATTGGCAATGCAACCAAAAATTCTCAAGTGACTGTCTGTGGGTGCGGTGCTTACTGGGCCCAATTTCAGCCTGGGCATAGGAGGGTTATAAAGTTAATATTGTGCATATATACATGTACATGTACATGTATGTGGTAATTTGTGTTTTTTAAATGGATTTTTAATGTTAAAAATTGAAAACAATGTTTACAGTTTAAAAAAAAAAAATGGTATCATTGGGAGCTCTAAAAACATTTAATCAATTTAATCAATATTATATATATATTTTTTGCCAAAAACATTTGAAACTTTGACGTGTGTCAAATTAATAGATTACTTTTCATAACCATGATACTTACGTTTCATATTCTCAATAATTTTCCCACTACTGACCAAGTAAACATCACAGAATTAACCTGTTCGCGTCGGAGGCCGTGTATACACGCAATTTTTTTTTGCACCGCAGATCGGAGAGCGTCTAAACACACCATAGGAAACTCCGGAATATTTGTATGCATGCTCGGTTGAGCCACGCGTGTACGGTGACATGCTCGGAAGACGTGGCCATGCGCTGTGGAAGCTTCCATTAACGTGTGTGTGGGAAAAAGAAACCCGCACAGGGGCCCAGAAAAGCTTTTTTATTCCCGACGCGAACTGGTTAAAGAACATATCCATTTTGAAGATACATAGCTCTTTCAAAAATCAATGCAGTTTGATGTTATGCCTGTATGGCCTTAGTAATTGTCTATGGGAGGGATACATGTATGCTATTGTTTCTGAGGCATGCTATTGTTTCTGGGGGGGGGGGTTGTCCCCCAATAGTTTTTCGGGGGTCGGGGGAGGGACAATTGCAATGTACCCCCAAAAGTTATCACCACTAAAATATCTACTCGGAGCTACTACCGAATACCCGAAATTGGAAATCTTTGGATATCCGGGTACCCGTAAACAATTTTGTAAAAACATGTACTCCTGAATGTATAAATACTCAGGACTGAATGTATAAAATAACCAATGTGAACACAAGTTTCTCTTGTTTTATTAGAGTAACAATAAATGTGGACTTACTGTAATAATTTACCGTCTATATTAAAAACGACTCATAGTATCCTCATTCCCCACACAGATACAAAAAGAATTCATGTGTCCCACACTCGCTCTAATCTAATAACTGCGAACAATAGGCACAAATACCAACTCGTGATATAGCAGTCAACTCAAAACAAGTGTCTAGCACAAAACTTCAAAAACAAAAACTTAAAACTGTGTTTATTTTTCACGTAGTCGAACCCCACTTGCTTTATGTGAGTTGTAAAAGTCATACAACATTACTTAATATGTCAATCCAGCACACCAGGGTATATAAACGCATTTTGCAATTTCTGAGGCTGGCGACTTTGGGGTAGCCAAGTGGTAGTTAGCCAGGTGGCACCCAAGTTATCCGCTGGAAATACCAGTCCATAGAACAGGCTGGAGGAAAGCCTTCCTGTAAATAGTATTACCACCTTGATGAATAAGAGTTTTATCAGGTCGAGGTTGAAACACTTCACAGTCCACGTATACAAAGGCAGGGCGGAAGTGCCGTATCATCTTTCAATTTCACTGTATTAAATCCATCTGTTTTGTAAATATTATTAATTTTTGATTTAATTTTGCCCTACACTGACGTGTGTACAGCACTGCATAGGCCTACTCAGTGCTTTCCGAGTGTCTGTGAAAAAACTTCACAGGTGACTCGGGTGGGTTTTGAACCCACGACCTCCTGCTTACTTGTGCAGACATCTTAACCTCTCGACCACCGAGCTTGCCCGATGACGATTGGCCAGCTAGAATCATATATAGCAGCGGGTTCCGCGATATTTATAGTTTGATGAAATCCTTGCGTTGGGTGATAAACAATTGATGTAATTTTGCCCTACACCGACGTGTATATTATTATTATTAATTTTGGTTGATCATATTGTATTCTTTGTTCGGCAGTTCAAACTGTGTTTTTGCATCCCTTTCATGTGTGTCCGTTGTCCATTGGTATATTGGTCTGAGCTGGGTGGCGCAAGGGTCCGCTTTATGACAATAACCCTTCAAATCAGTCAATGAAATGCCAAGTGACTTACCTTAACGAATAGTGACATGTACGCTTGGATGAGTTCAAAATCAGCATTACCCTGAAGACATCTGCGAAGGAAAAGAAGAAACTGCTTCATGGCCTCTGTTGAACCGCCCCCTACAGGGGACAAACTGCGTAGTTCAACATCAATTTCAGACGGGGAGAGGGTCTTGAGGAGTGCCATAATGTCCTGGACTGTAAATAGGCAGATTATAGACAACAAATAAATCTATGAATAGGGTTGTTCGTCTGATGGTTCATTGCACCAAGTTGGGGCAAGCTTTGTGATAGGTGCACTCATAGTAAGGATAATGAATGGTACATCTACATACATAACATGGACACCATGTCACAAAGCTTGCCCCAACCTGGTGGAATGACCCAAGAATGTGCACTCATAGTAAGGATAATGAATGGTACATCTACATAAGGACACCATGTCACAAAGCTTGCCCTAACCTGGTGGAATGACCCAAGAATGTGCACTCATAATAAGGATAATGAATGGTACATCTACATACGTAACAAGGACACCATGTCACAAAGCTTGCCCTAACCTGGTGGAATGACCCAAGAATGTGCACTCATAAGGATAATGAATGGTATATCTACCTACATGTACATGTACGTACATGTAACAAGGACACCGTGTCACAAAGCTTGCCCCAACCTGGTGGAATGACCCAAGAATGTGCACTCATCATAAGGATAATGAATAATACATCCACCTATGTGTACGTAACAAGGACACCATGTCACAAAATTTGACCCAACCTACAATGTATACGATTGACCACCATATTCCCATCTCCATGCATACCACCAATACAAAGATACTCATCCTGCGCATATTTACATATACATGTAAGCACATTGTATGCTCACAGTACCTCAATCTCTGCATTGACAGACACGAGGACACAGCGCATAAGTTTCCTTGTGACAATTTGGCCTGCTTTTCTAAAACATCATGAGAGGAACGGTTGTACAATATATGGTTCCTGTTATAAATTAATTTGGGCATATTTTACTGTTTAAACAAACTTTCGACACCTAGTTTGTGAAATATCTCACTTCAAATGATTTGTTTTTTCTTTCTTAAAGAAAGTAATAGAACAAACCTTGTTTGTAAATTTCTGGTAAAATAAACAAAACAATTAGAATACATGTACATCTTTAACCATAACTCCCTAGGCCCATTTGCTTACACATAACCTGAATCCTTCCTAACTCCCTAGGCCCATTTGCTTACACATAACCTGAATCCTCCAAAATTCTTCAGTAGTAAAGCAAGCACATGACATGTATGCACACGTTTCTAATCTGTGATACATGTACATGGCCAGGGACCCTCCCTGCATGCATAAAGCAATAAACAGTGCCCACTGACCCAAGCACTGACCTTGCAATCACTACAACAAACATGGATGTACATGTACTATGGAAAGGCAAGTATGCCTAATAACCTCAATCCTCCACTTTAGCAAAGAGCATGTACATGTAGCATGTAACCTCAATCCTTCAAAATCCTTCACTTTAGCAAAGATGATTTTGGAGGATTTGGGAAGGTTAGGGTTAATAGTAATTTAACTCTTGCAATGTATTTGGTGTCCTGAAACAAGAGCACTTCCGAAAAAATGAGAAAAAAAAGGGAAAAACTTGGAGTTATTATCACCCTAGGGTTTCCCGATTGGGGCCAATTGGTATTCTCAATGGAAGAAAAGTAGTGCTGTGCATCCACTGGTAATTTTAGAACTGGCTACCCAGTCGTCATAATGGTCTGGTTCTTGGCTACCCAGTCGTCATAATGGTCCGGTTCTTGGGTACCCAGTCATCATAATGGTCCGGTTCTTGGGTACCCAGTCGTCGTAATGGTCCGGTTCTTGGCTACCCATAAACAAATGGAACAAAAAACCTACATTTTCCATTGCATGCCGCCATGCTCGATAATTCCTTGTGTGAGGCATAGGTCTAATGCAGCACAAGACAGTGACATTCATTTCCATTTGTTTATTATTACCATTACATTCATACAAACATAATAACAGCACAAAAAAATGTCCCCAAAATTGATTTTTTTTTTTATTGTTATGAATTTTATGAAATAAAACAAAGTGCCTGAAACCTTATTATAAACATGGAAGATTGGTAATAATAATAATAACTAGAAATTCAGAGTTTGTGAACAAACTCAAGGTGTTCGGAAGTGACGGTAATTGATGTCCTCATCAATTGGGATCATTGTTAAAATGTGACTTAAGATTGTTTTCAAAAGTAAGTTGCCTTACTCATTTCAAAGAAATAGCTTTTCGGTATTGGCTTTTTCAACAGCCCTTTCCATTCGTACAAAAATGACACTGCAGTATTAAGTTAATACGATCTATGGTTTTAGAAATATTGTAGCGCATCCGTTATTGGCTTAAACACCCAACCACACATCTATAAAATATATTTTATCCTGCAAGAGCTTTAGCCTGTGACACACGAAACGTCCCGTGAAGACCGCCAGCTGTTTTCCAGTAGATAACGATCTCAGTCTCTGCGGTTTGTAAACAATGGGCCCCAGAACCACGAAAGTGTCTGGTGTGTGTTAAGTCAATGGGATTTTGGCCCAGAAAAGGAATTTTGAAGAAAAAAAACAAATCAAAACTTTGACCTTCCGCTACGACCGGAAGCAAATGTCAGACGATTTTGACGTTAACTTTTCAAATGTTGCCTAAGCCTTGATCTATCAGATCCCAGATTATGAACATCATAGCTTTAGTATATTTTGATATACAGTCGATAGCAAATGGTCATTTTTAAAACTTAAATGGCTTGTAATTTGATACCTGATGACGTTACGTAACAACTTCTAGATTCATCTACATGATAAGGTCTTTATACATGTATGTGTGAAGTTTCAAGGTTGTGTGAAATTGTTAACTTGCACTTTCGATGTAGAGAAGAGTTAAGGAGAAGAAGAAGAAGGAGAAGTAAAAAAAAACAAAAAAAACGGAACAATAACAATAGTTGTTCGGCTGAAAAGCCGAACACCTAATAATAATGTTCCATTCTTATACAGCGCATTTCACATAATGTCCCAATGCGCTTATTACATTATTAGTAAGTGTTCATCAAATACATGACATTTGGTTTCTGAAATGTTACATCAAATTTTTAAAAGTGGGTTTCGGGTACCTGAACCAGTAAAAAGGAACCGGGTATTGGACTCAATGTTCGGGTACCCAGCACAGGCCTAGAGACAAGGGTTTCAATCAGGATAAAAGTATCTCCTAATCTACCCCCACACCCCACACCCCACATCCCCTCAACCCAACCCTCACAAAAAACTGTCGAGACCGAGACCGAGACCAACCTATACAAAATGGTCAGTCCAGAGACAATGAACACTGATAAAACAAATATCAGGTTGTCATTGTAATACTTTCCTCGCCTTTCACATGGACATGGGTTCGAATCCTACTCGGATCCGAGCTGACATATACACGTACAATGTCCATTTGGGTTTTCAGTGCCTGCCTGATTACGTGAGTTTTCCCTGGATTGGATTTTCCTCCCACTAAATATTCCTTCATAGTCTTCTCTTCACAGGTTTCTTACATGCTACAGTACTACAGGCTCTTTTGTTACGGAATCCTTGGTTTCATTACCAGGAAGATATATAAAAATAATTAACCCTCCTACACATTGAAGCCACTCTCAACCACTAAATTCTGTTCTTTAGCAACCTTCAGTACATACATGTACATGTACATGTACAAGCCTGCTGTCCTTTCCAAATAATCTTACAAAATCAACTGTGTGCCACCCAATGCCACTGTAAATGTTTGAACATATTAGTATGGCTTGCAATGTATCAATGGGAGACCACCTTACCCTGCAATCTCAGTGGTGTGACAGTGCACAGAAGGGTAACCATAGGAGGCCACTGGCAACAGCTAATGGCTTGGAGTGGCCTGAATGGGTTGTTTCAAAAATTGCACTGATTGTAGGAGGTTAATACTAATAATAATTACTTGCTTTGGGCATAGAACTACACGTTTATGTATATGTAATACCAAAAGCTTCGGGAAGCTTCTCGGTCTATTAATAATAATAAAAAAGCATTTATAAAGCACCCAATTCATATAGACATGCTCCTAGGTTCTTAACAAATGAGCTGAAATGTACAAGTTTCCTGACACATACAAAAATGTAAAAATTACTCAAACACGGTAACAAGGGTAAAATGTAAAATGACCAGACAGATACATCGGGAGGGATGACTTCCTGCTTACATGTACTTAATACTAATGCAGATATGTACATGTATAAAACATTGTAATGACTAAGAAAAACAAAGAAAAGCATTAAAAAAAACCTGTAAAGGATTTCATGCTAAGCACTGGACAATCCAAGCAACCCAAGTCTCAGTCATGGTTGAGGCAACCAGACAATCCAGGCAACCCGAGTCTCAGTCATGGTTGAGGCAACCAGACAATCCATGCAACCCGAGTCTCAGTCATGGTTGAGGCAACCAGACAATCCATGCAACCCGAGTCTCAGTCATGGTTGAGGCAACCAGACAATCCAGGCAACCCGAGTCTCAGTCATGGTTGAGGCAACCAGACAATCCAGGCAACCCGAGTCTCAGTCATGGTTGAGGCAACCAGACAATCCAAGCAACCCGAGTCTCAGTCATGGTTGAGGCAACCAGACAATCCAGGCAACCCGAGTCTCAGTCATGGTTGAGGCAACCAGACAATCCATGCAACCCGAGTCTCAGTCATGGTTGAGGCAACCAGACAATCCATGCAACCCGAGTCTCAGTCATGGTTGAGGCAACCAGACAATCCAGGCAACCCGAGTCTCAGTCATGGTTGAGGCAACCAGACAATCCATGCAACCCGAGTCTCAGTCATGGTTGAGGCAACCAGACAATCCATGCAACCCGAGTCTCAGTCATGGTTGAGGCAACCAGACAATCCAGGCAACCCGAGTCTCAGTCATGGTTGAGGCAACCAGTACATTTTCTGCACCCGGCCTTATTAAGTTCGTCAGGCAAGGATGATCACTGAGCAAGTATTTTTAACACTGTCTCAGATGTACGTGTACTCACATTTTTCTGTCTGGACACTTTTCTCCAGTGCCGCTGAGAGGAGAGATTGCTGTCCGAAGCTTTGAAGATTGAAAGACTTTCTCTTATCCTAGACAAAGATAATGATGGAACTTTATACAAACATTAAAGGGACAGTTCAACATTGCAAACCGATTTTAAATTATTATCTGAAAGCTAACCTTTACCATTACATTTGTATTATTGTTATTAAATTGGTTTATTTGATATTCAAAACATCGAAGCCTGAAAAAAAAGAAAAACTAAATTTACGCACACTTGGTTATGGTGCCAATCATTCTAAAAAATAATTCCACCTGACATGTTGTCATTTTTGAGGAAAGTATTACAAATTTGATAATGATCATGGCCGTGATACATTGTACAAAAAAGAATAAAAGCAAAGTTCATGTTCATGTTCAATAGTGTTAGTGGAGTATCGTGGCCGAGTGGTCTAGTGTACCAGACTCAAGTTCTGGTGTTGTCAGAATGTGGGTTCGAATCCCAGCCTGGCTGTCACAGCACTTGTGTCCTTGAGCAGGACACTTTAACCATATACATTTGTAATTGCTTCTCCCTTTGGATGGGATGTTTGTTTCAGACCATAATGTCTGCAAGTGCCATTATGTCCGCGAACCGATTTGGGAACATTTCATGTACGTCCGCCCCATTACGTCCGCGGGCCCATTAAAGCGCATTGAGACTATAAGTACTACAATGTACATGTACATGTACATGTATATAAGAATTAAATATAATAATAATTATTATTATTGGTCACTGTTTGTGCCCCTTAAGTTATTTCCAGGTCATGTTCACTGAGCCGTTAATACTTTCGTTTCTTAACTTTCTTTTCCTGCTTAGATGAATGTGGGTATAAAATGACAATGTCCACCCACCCGAGGCCTCCTTCGACTCAGGTTACCTCGGGATGGGAGACTGACCGGTGCTACCATGGGGGCTGGCGCTGCTACTCACCTCACTGGTCGATCCTTGGGCGTGGTTGACGTGCGTACCTAGTCTGTCTATTCTGTGACTACCCACTCTGAGCTATAGTGATGGGCTGAGATGTTCCCCAGAGGGCTACCCACTCTGCTCAACAAGGTGTCTGGTGGTAAGCACTGGGGCCCCCGTTCCCGAATCCCTGAGTTGACCGAACAAGCTGCCATTCCAATTTCTTTATGATAATGATTTAACCTAAAAAACCTCTTGCCAGAGCTATCACCCATCTTGGCGAAGTGTTTCCCTTCTTCCTGGAAGAAGTCATCTGTTTGTTCAGTTTATAAAAATACCAGAGAGAAATGCGATCCTGGCAAGTATAGACCAATAAGCCTTCTGCCTATCGTAAGCAAGGTTTTTGAGGCACTAGTAAATAAACGGATCAAAAAACATCTTGATGACTGTAAGTTACTCAGTGATAAGCATTATGGTTTTCAATCATCCAGGTCTACGGCCGATGTCCTGACAGTCATTACAGATCGCATTAGCAGTGCCCTTGATCAGTCATTTTCTACCCGTCTCATTGCCCTGGACATCTCAAAGGCATTTGACAGAGTCTGGCATAAGGGACTCCTGCGTAAACTCCAGGCCTATGGAATTGCTGGTAGGGTGTTTGGGGTTATCAAATCATTCCTCACAGGTCGTTCCATGAAGGTCGTTCCATGAAGGTCGTTCTGAATGGTCAATCATCCGACACACACACTTTAAATGCTGGTGTTCCCCAGAGTTGAGTACTTGGTCCGACACTGTTTCTAATATTCATTAATGACCTACCAGATCATGTGTTGTTGTCATTCATTGACATATTTACAGATGACACAACAGTTTACAACCACACACACAAAAACCTTTCTCGTGTGGACCTGGCTACTAATCTGAGTTTTGATCTATCTCAAATTACGTCGTGGGGTGAACGTTGGCTGGTAAATTTCAATGCCACCAAGACTAAACTTCTGTCTGTTAATCATCAACGATCTGTCCAAGCATATCCCCCCATCTTCATGAAGGGTGAAATGATAAATGAACAGTCAAGCCTGGACAGACTGCTCGGCCTGAAGATCATAACTCATCTCAAATGGAATTCTTACATCTCAGAGGTGGGGAAACAAGTCTTCAAGATGATAGGATCCTTCTATCGGTCAAGCAAAATACTGACCCCTGAGGCCATCCTCTACCTCTACAAATGTCAAGTCAGGCCCAAGATGGAATATTGTGCCCACATCTGGACAGGTGCCTCCAAAGCATCACTATCTGTTCTGGATAGATTGCAACACCGCATCAAAAGACTAGTTGGTGAGGAGCTTTTTTCCTCCCTTCAACCTCTCTCACATCGTAGGAATGTAGCCAGCCTTTCACTGTTCTACCGTTATTACTACGGGGATTGTTCTGCTGAGCTACATGAGTTGGTACCTAAGTGCAGCGATTTCTCTCGTGTTACTCGTTTTGCTAAACAAGCAGGTGAACACCCTCACTATCTTCGACTCCCCAAAATCAAGAGTAAGTTCCATTTGGATAGCTTCTTCCCTAGAACAGCATTACAATGGAACGACCTTCCTGCTGATTGTTTTCCACCAACTTACAATCTAATTAAGTTTAAGAAAAATATCAACAAATGTAATCTTGCTTAAATGGTGGATGTTATCGCAAATGTAACCCCTTACACTCTAGTGGCTTTTTGGCCTTGTTTGGGGTGACTGACAGTAAATAAAAATATAAAAAATAAAAAAATCTAAACAGCAGGTTGACCGTCGCCATATACAATGTATAACGTTAGGCCTACACGGTTTACATGTTAGCTTGTACCTTTACAGTGTTTTATAACAATTGGTATTACAACATGACTACTGTAGGCTATAAAGACAGAATTAGGCCGATAAATTACTGTTTGTTTTGACCTATTTCTACGTTAATGTCGATTTCCGTTGTCAAGTCACAGTGGAGACCATTTATATTCTCTATGGTACAGAATTAAATCGGAAGATTGCAGTCTCTCGTGTGTCAAAAGAGGGTGCTTTGTTCAGGTAAAATTTGCCCGCCGTCACACAAATGTAGCTGTAATGTGTATTTTACAAAACAAAATTGTAACTGGACTATTGACTAATGAAACAATGAAGACAATTTAATATACAAAAAAGGTCATACTATTTTGATGTCAATGTATGATTGGTAAACATAATTCCAGGTTATCCATGCAACTTTTTAGGAGGACTTTCTGGACAATAATATGTAAATAGTACTTTTGGAAGACTGTATCCACTGCTTTGTAGGAATTATTTATGGAAATTTAGAGTTTGGTGTTGCGAAATGAGGAAACATATAAATAGGGTGAAATCTTATACCACATTAAATTACTTCAAACCTAGACTACGTACCAACACTTACGGACCAACGTTCCGTTTTACCCAGCACAGTAAATATGGATAGATGTCAAACATAAACGGAGATAGGGATGGTAACTGATTAAATATATCAAAATTTTATGTTTATTAGGTGTTTGTTTGATTGATGAGTTAGTTTGTTAAGTGTTTGTTCTAATATTGTTTTTAATGGTTTATCTTTATGGCTTCAGGGCCCAGAACGTTGTGACCATGTTATTACTTTTAACATGGTGCAACCAAGCGAAGAAATGGCAAATAAAATTAGAAGTGTGACTGAAGAACGACACTGTGTCCTACTAGGTAAGTTATCCTAGTTAGATTAATGAATAGATGTAGTATTAGCCTTATTTAAAAACACATGTCAGAAACCAGTTTCGCACAACTTATGTACATGTTGCAATAGCAGCTGCGTGCAGATGCGGTTTTTGTGATATCATTACTGATCCATGATATTTCAGTATTATTTGTTCAATGTTTTAAATGCATAATATTTGCAAAATAAGGGACCAACATTTTTTGGCGTTGTCACTGTCATCGTTGGTGGCGGTCTCGGGTTTGATATCAACCCATGCATGGTCTTTCAGCAACAATGACACTAAATAAAAAACAGTAGAAGAGCTAAGGACAGTTTACATGTCATTCTTTTGATGTATATAATGTTTTCACATTGATACAATTTCAACTATTTTCCCCCTAGACATACTTGCTGGCACACGGATTAAGAATGTTCTGATGAAGCAGATGGACAGGCAGCCTACAGGCAATTAATTAGATGGAGGGCATCTTTCCACGTTCAAATAAGAGTGCACACCATTGTGGGACGAACCGAAAATAGAATATTCCTCAACAACACCAATACTGCTAAAAGAAGGGGAAGTCAGAAGTATAGTTAGGAAAGGCTACACTTACAGTAAAGGGGGAAGTATCACAAAGGTTACTAAATGAATAGGGGAACGGTTTCAGGGGGTTTCCCGAAAAGAAACCTGTAGAAACTTGAAGTCAATGTCGCTACATCAACGATTATGACCTCTGTTTTCAAACAAAGCACCTCTTACACCTGTCATGGCCAATACATCAAATTGACTTAGTACAATGTAAGTATGGTGAAATTATCAGATACGAGTGGAAATGAAACATACATTCTCAGTATTATGGACCATTGCCATCTAAAAATAGTAAAGTAATTGCTAGGACGCTTCAGGACTTATATTTGTCCGAAGGTCAGCCAAAGGTTTCACAGAGTGACATGGGCAAAGAGTTCATGGGATATGTCAATACGTTTTGTAAGAAAATGGGAATAATTAGAGTAAAGGCGTGTTCACACTGGACTTTTTTGGGGGAAGGTTTTACCGAGACGATGGTAAAATGAAAAATGGTCAAATATGACCTCTGTCCGCACTTGGACTTTCGACACGGGAAAATTTTACCGAGACCGTGGTAGAAGTAACCGAGCTGTCAGTATAATGACTCATGAGGGCGCTTTGCGTGACCTTTCTACGTTGACCCTACGTTGACGTATAGCCGACACATCCATTGACGTCCTTCATTATCATCTGGAAATGATGCACTGGTAGCACCAATCAAACTTCCGACTGTATCAATGATAATATCTGCCATGATTGCGACCAAAAGAGGAACAACAACAACGCACAGAAAACTTGCTACACATGCACATGCATTAAATGCGCCCGGCCCGCCCCCACCGTGCGGTGAAACAATGCAAAGCGCATGCGTGGTGTCCCTGTGTAGCACGACCTTGTGCTCGGGCCGGATGTACGCTTTCCTGAGCCGCTTTTACCGACTCGCACTGTCCGCACTGGACTTATCGTCTCGGGAAAAGTTACCTGGTCAGTTTTCCTGGGCAGCAGTTGCCCAGTAGAAGTAACCGCTGGACTCAGGAAAAGTAACTGAGAGGAAAATGTCCCAGGCTGTCCGCACTGGACTTAAAAATGGGAAAAGTACCCATCGTCTCGTTAAGTTTTACCAAAAAAAGTCCAGTGCGAACACGGCTTAAGAGGACTACCATACCACCCCCAAAGCCAAGGGAAAATTGAATCGTCGCATCGCACATGGAACAACGTTCGATGTGGTCAAATTAAAGAAAAATAACTGGGCACGACAAGTAAAAAGGTATGCTTTTCTGCGAAACACCGAATTTCATGAGGCAATTCAGGTGATGCCATTTGAAATTTACCACGGACGAAAGGTCAATGCTAAAATTCCTTCATTGCCAAATGATGAATCCCATGGTAATGATAATTATCGGCTGCGCGAAGTTCAACGTATTCGAGATAAAGCCAATCGTGCCTCTAGGCAGAGCACTGAAACAATGGTTAAAAGATCAATGGCAAAGCGTCCACCCAGTCTGTACTTAGTTGGTGACAAGGTTTTGGTCAGATTAAGTGGGAAAGGCAAAGTGTCTAATAGAATTGTGCATGAGGGAGAAGTTATCAAAACAAATTATAAACTCCATACGTATAAGGTGAAAATCACAGCGGATGGTAAAGTGCTTGAAAAGTGGTTTCGTGTTGCTGACATAATCCATGGAAACTGACCGACAGAATTTACACACAAGTCTCTTGAAGAAAGTAATAGAAGTTTGCCAGTGTGATAACGATGCGTGTGATCGGCTTGCCGTTCCCTTGTGTTCCAACAAAATGTCTCAACTTTATTGCAGAGATTCTCTTTTGCATTGTATAATAAAGAAGCAGTAATTAAGAAGGGTCAGATTTAGGGACTATGCCAAACAAACCGATCCAGTCTTCGATTTTTTCAGCAATATTAGTCGGCATAGATTTTCTGAGACTGCTCACGATGACTTAGTTACACACGCTATAGAACAGGAATTGGTTCCAGAAGGAGACATACCAAGAGACGGAAATTGTATGTTTCATTCTCTTGCTCAAAGCTTGAGTTGTTTGTTGGGCAATCAGTATGACCAACAAACTATTAGGTCTGATGTAGTATCATGGTTACGTCTAAACCCAGTGTATAGAGGGGATCACTTTTCTGAATTTGTGCCTAATCTAACATGGGATGAATATTCACATATAATGTCAGGTAATGAGTGGGGAGACCACATCTCCTTACACGCTGCTGCCAATACCTATCACGTTAGATAGAATAGCGGTTGTTTCTAGTCAACATCGCGGGGTAACATTAATTGAGCCAGATAACTCCAATGTATCTATCAGGACAGTTTATCTTGGGCATGAATTCGAATTCCATTACATTAGGTTAGAACCAATGACCAGGATCACAGACAGTAATAAAATGTGCCCTGAACATTCCAGTCTTGATCATGATAACTCATTTGATGATCCACCGGATCTTTCTATGCACGCCATCTCACGAGTGCAAAGAGCCTTATTTGCATCATGTTTCTGACACACGATTTTTGCTTTGCCATTTCCCAAACGAGATATTGCAAACATATGCTTCGACACATTGTGTCTTTGTCAGCAGCTCATATTGGCATGTTAAGGATTCTTTTCCCATTAACCCTTTCAGTCCCGCACCCGGGATATCTCGGGTCACGTTACACTTCCTCACGGTCCCACTCCCGGGATATCTCGGGTTGCGCGGTCGCTGTACTTTTGCGTCCACTGCGCTGGTACCATAAGCGCTATGAAATAAAAAATACAGCTGTATGGACCTGATGATTTGCGCCCTCTTTTGATATATTTGTTGAGATTGTTTGCCGCTAGCATCCGGGACTTTCAGTAGGTTTTGTGTGCAAGATGGATGCCTCGGCAGCCGAATGACGGAATGCCCTACGCGTGCTGAGATTTCCTTCCAGAATTTGACGTTTTCCTCTTCGGTGTTGTCCTTTTCTGACACATGTAGGTTTCGCAAAGATAAAATTGATTACTCAGGAGTGTAGATAAATTATTGATTTGAAGAAATTATAATTTTTGGGGTGTTTTTATCATGATATTTTACGATTTTTCATGTCTGTACTGATGATGCATGTAACGTAACGTTAACGTTTACATTTGTGTAAAGAATGCACTCATTCCCAATGATTTACATCCTCTCCTCCTACTTGTACATAGTCTTTGGCACTATAAGGTTTACATTTGAGTGCAGTTACCTTTGGAAATTATAAAAATTAAAAACAAATAAACATTTGGGAGGAATCTTATCAAACAAAAATCACGAAGACGTGCCGATAAAAGTACAGTTGTAATCAAAGCAAAAAAGTAAACAAACTTTCAATATGGCGGCCGCCATAGATGTAAAGTTTGTTGTTCATGTTTATGAAGGCTAATGCTTATAATCAATCTAGTTATGTACATTGAGGCATTTTGTGATCTTCATTTTCCAGTCAAGCCATTTATTATTTTTTTAATGTATATGTATATATTCCTTTTTAGGTCATCCCAGAATAAAAAAACAATAAAATAGACAGAAACTTATTATATTGTACAACTTCCGGTTTAACAGGAAGTCAGAGGTCATCAAGGTCACTGAGGTCAAAAAAAGGTCAGGAAATTATTGACAATCATTTGGTAAACAATGTGTCCATATATTGTTGGAAAATAAAGAAGGGCATTTTTTTAATGATTTTTCAAACATAAACATACAAATTGTTGTGTTTTTAAAGAAAGTATGTGGGATAATGAGGGTAATTGTGTACAAAGACAATGGGACTCAAAGGGTTAAGCGAATGATTCAATGCCCTCTTGTCGGATATACCCCTACCAAGTGTAGTGACTTATATGGAGGACAATCCTGATGAGATTCCTGTTGGCCACCTACGTGACTGGTCATTAACCAAACTGTATCGGTTTGTCGGTAGAAACAGTGGGCTCGCGGAAGAACTACGCCGTCTTTTTGGTTATTATAAAGGATGGTTGTATGGCAAGGTTGTAGTTTGTGCGCTCGGTTTTGGTTGGTTTAAGTTATATGATTTTCACCCATCAGGAGGATGGGCCAAGTAGAACTTTCATTGAACATTCATTGTTGGGGGAAGGGATATACACTACACCAAAAAGAAAATCTTAATAAATCTTAATTTTGAACCAGTAACTAATCTTTGCAAGATTTCATTGTTAAACATTTATTATATTGTCTTTAGGCCTACATATTCAGTATACAATTTAGCAGATTGTTCTGTACATTTTCCAGATTACGAATCGACTGATGAACACTGTAAATAATTTTAATCAAATGTGAAGTGAGAGAGAACGTTTGTTTCTGAAGTTTCCGATTTGTTTGCCTGCAGTTTCTAATGCAGAGGAGGACAAATATTTTTTAAATTATTTTTTTGGTTGTAGAGAGGGGTCTTGAAAAAATAGTACTCAATAGTACAATCTTGAAGTTCACAGTTATAGTATTAGCTTTAACTTTACTTGTTAATAAGTGTAGTATTACTATATTTGTAGTTATAGTACTCTACATGTTTCTGTTATAGTTATAGTACTTTATAAACAACCTTGAAGTTCACAGTTATATTTGAATTAACTGTTATTTTACTTGTTAATAAGTGTAGTATTACTATATTTGTAGTTATAGTACTCTACATGTACATGTTTCTGTTATAGTTATAGTACTCTACATGTTTCTGTTATAGTTATAGTACTTTATAAACAACCTTGAAGTTCACAGTTATATTTGAATTAACTGTTATTTTACTTGTTAATAAGTGTAGTATTACTATATTTGTAGTTATAGTACTCTACATGTTTCTGTTATAGTTATAGTACTTTATAAACAACCTTGAAGTTCACAGTTATATTTGAATTAACTGTTATTTTACTTGTTAATAAGTGTAGTATCACTGTTATGTAGTGTACAAGTTAGTTAATTATAAAAGTTAAGACTAAATTCGGTTTCTGATCCACGCACATATTTATATTTCACTCCGCATCAGTGTTTTGTTTAAATTTATTGTAATATTATTAATATTAATTAAAGTCAAAATTACCTGACTGACATTAACATTCTGCTCTTTGTTATAAATGACTTTTCTTTCCACAGGGATTAAACTTGGCCTTAGGTTTTCCCAAATGGTATATGGTCTGTTGTCCAGTATTGTTCTTCACCCTCTATAACCATGTACCATACATAATACATTATTAAAGAAACAGTTATATTGACAAAACATGGTGAAGAGGATAAGTAAAGACTAATTGCGGTAATACCATGTGAAACTCTTTATTGAGTGGTAATTAGTTCTGAAAAGAACTGGAGGTTATGATGACAACAGAGCATACTGATCGAAACATGGAGTTGTAACCTCCAGTTCTTTTCAGAACTAATTACCACTCAATAGAGAATTTCACATGGTGTCACCACAATTAGTCTTTACTTATATTGACAAATTAATTACTTGTAGTGCTCGCAACATTTTGGAAAGACAGACTCGCTATTGGGTTGCATTTTGTGTATCGTTTTCAAGATGTACATTTTCCAACAGGGAACAAATTATGCCCATCTGGCTGACCAGGGTGTCGAAAAAGGGAGGCAGACGGCAAAAGTGAAGGGGTTGGGCACACATGATCCGCCGATGTGGCTGACTGACTGAAAACAAAACTACCGATGATTATACAAACCCTATTAAACGATATGCAATTTGATAGGAAGACTCATGTGTTTATTATTGGCATCTTTTAAATGTTCGCTCTTTGTTGCCAGACAATCTTCAATAAATTGGACTTTATTTTTGTTTATGCTATTACATATTTACCAGTGTTGAATAAAACATTAACTGATAGCTGACACACACCTTATCTTTTTGTCTACATTTTATTTATATAAAGTTTATCGTGGGATTTATATCAGGTTACATAAACTTGGAACCCTTGCTACTTTTCTTGGTGGCTAGGCCTATGTATTTTAACTGTTTATTATTGCCCATAATAATATTGTTTGTTTTCGTTAAGAATTGGATGTTTCAAACTGTTTTTAACAACCATACCAAATCCATTAAAACGGATTCGAAATCGGAAATTACAGATTTGTAATTTATTCTTCAGGGGCATCAATGGGCTTCGTACTCACAGTGCAAAAACTGGTATGTTAAATAGTACACCAGTGGTGCTCATATTAAGTACGATAATTCAGACACTTTATTAAATTAACACCAGTGGTTTTTAACAACCCAATTTTGCAGTAGAGCGCTGTGACATGAAATTGTTCTAAGTAATTGGTTTTAACTTCCCCAATGTTACGTGTTCAAACATTATTTGAGTTAAGGGCCCGCTGATACAATGGTCCGGACATAATGGGCCTGCGGACGTAATGGGCCAGACATAATGGACCCGCGGACGTAATGGGTCGGACATAATGGGCCTGCGAACGTAATGGGCCGGACATAATGGGCCCACGGACGCAATGGGCCAAACATATTGGGCCCGCGGAAGTAATGGGTCAGACATAATGGGCCCAAATCGGTTCGCGGACATAATGGTACTTGCGGACATAATGGTACTTGCGGACATAATGGTCCGGAACAGTAGACGTTTAGCCATAGGTCCTGCATACTAGGTTATTAAAGTAATGCATGTAAAAGAACCCAGAACACTTATCATGGAAGAATAAGGATTTACCCTGGTGTTTCTGGTTCACATAGCAAGCGCCCTTGTTTACAGGTTTCCTCAGGCTTCCAAGCTACAGTGCTTAAAGGGACAATATTGTCATGATCAACAGGACATGGAATTGGACTGCAACTTTTAAATACACCCAGTGACTGAAAATAATATCCAAATGATAAGGTCATATTGCTGTTGCTGCTGCACAAACAAGTCAGTTAATTTCAGTCACTGTGATCATGACGATATTGTCCCTGTAAGTGTGCTTTTGCAGGATCCTTGAATTCATTATCAGAAATGTATAATAAAAATAGTAATGCTCAGTCCATACCTTGTCTTTGTCATCCTCGTTCTCTGGGGCTGCGAATTTGGGAGTGAGACCAGCTATTGTTGGGAGAAAGAAAGGAGCTGACTTTGGCACCCTGGGGGGCTCCTTGGGTTTGTTCCTCTTCTGTACAATACAAAGAAAGGATGCAAGTAAATAAGACAATGGTATTTTAGGGTTTCCCCTTGATCTTTTTTTGTTCATTAGCAAGCATGAACAGTATGCTTGACTCGAAAACTAATCAGGCAGCATTTTTAATGGTCCTCATTTTCCAAGTATTTTCCCTATAAAATTGATACATTCTGTGGCAGAGAACTTTAAAAATATATCACCCATGTTTGGCTCAAGATACCCAAAACACAGAAGTGAACAAATTTTGAAAGATGATATTGCTATTAAATGAAAATTATTTTTTTATGAAATTTGGATGTCGGAAACTGTAAAAAAGCGATATTTGAAATGCGCTTGATTCTGATTGACAGCAGCATTGGCCAATCGGAAGACTGCACACGCCCTCATGCAAGCTGAGGATTAAGACAGTGGCCCAACATTTTTATTAATTTGAGTTTTTATTTTACTGGTACTAATCCTTGATGTTTTTTTTTTGGTTCAATGTCTCAAGTGAAAGCTTATAACTTCCTTATAACCTCAGATAAATAGCAATTCAACATTGAAATCTATTTTTTACCATCGAATCGGCAATCAAATCCGGTGCATGTCTGAAGCCAAATCCTGTCCTATAACCAGGCATGCAATTGATCAAATGAAAATGTTCATATTCACATTGCCAGTGTGAAGCGCGAAGCCAATACGGCTCATGTAGTGAGCGATGTTTTTTTCACACTACTTGTACACATACAATGTACATTTCAACACACGGACAGTCAGACTGTATGCTGTAAAATGCACATGGCGTCTGTGTCCTGTATGTTTATATGCTTTCTACATGTATAACAACTGCGGAGCCAGACTATATTCTTCCTTTACTGTATGCGCTAGTGACAACTGTGCCAGACTGTATGCTGTAAAATGCATATGGCGTCTGTGTCCTGTATGTTTATATGCTTTCTACATGTATAACAACTGCGGAGCCAGACTATATTCTTCCTTTACTGTATGCGCTAGTGACAACTGTGCCAGACTGTATGCTGTAAAATGCACATGGCGTCTGTGTCCTGTATGTTTATATGCTTTCTACATGTATAACTGCAGAGCCAGACTATATTCTTCCTTTACTGTATGCGCTAGTGACAACTGTGCCAGACTGTATGCTGTAAAATGCACATGGCGTCTGTGTCCTGTATGTTTATATGCTTTCTACATGTATAACAACTGCGGAGCCAGACTATATTCTTCCTTTACTGTATGCGCTAGTGACAACTGTGCCAGACTGTATGCTGTAAAATGCACATGGCGTCTGTGTCCTGTATGTTTATATGCTTTCTACATGTATAACAACTGCGGAGCCAGACTATATTCTTCCTTTACTGTATGCTAGTGACAACTGTGCCAGACTGTATGCTGTAAAATGCACATGCCTGTGTGTCTCTGTATGTTTATATGCTTTCTACATGGTATAACAATATGAGCTAGACTATATTTTCCTTGTATGCAGTACATTTCAACAGTGACAACTGTGCCAGACTGTATGCTGTAAAATGCACATGGCGTCTGTGTCCTGTATGTTTATATGCTTTCTACATGTATAACAACTGCGGAGCCAGACTATATTCTTCCTTTACTGTATGCGCTAGTGACAACTGTGCCAGACTGTATGCTGTAAAATGCAAATGGCGTCTGTGTCCTGTATGTTTATATGCTTTCTACATGTATAACAACTGCGGAGCCAGACTATATTCTTCCTTTACTGTATGCGCTAGTGACAACTGTGCCAGACTGTATGCTGTAAAATGCACATGGCGTCTGTGTCCTGTATGTTTATATGCTTTCTACATGTATAACAACTGCGGAGCCAGACTATATTCTTCCTTTGTATGTGCTAGTGATATATATCTGTGCCAGACTACACAGGAACCACTGTCCATATCAGTGTCAGCAGTGTATCATAACGAGCTGGCTGCAGGTATCATTGTGGATTTTTGGGGGGATAGCTTGATTTTTTTATATTTTAATGCAGAGATCCGTGGATCTGCAGAAAGTTGCATGTCTGTATTAGCCAGGATATGGCGGCATCCAGCCAACTTGGAGTCATCAAGCATCAAAAGTGTACTGTGTTAAGAGACAAGGGTCAGAGATCAGAATAACACCTACAATTTTTCAGACGTAACAAAAAAATGATTACATTTTCATTCTCATTGTGCATACATGTATGCTTTCTCTTGGGGTGGATAAACAAGAAAGCATTTTAAATCGCACCTTTATAAGTTCCAAGTTGGTCAGGCTTTTCCATCTTGAATTGGGTAGCAGTGACAGTGTGATCAATTCAGCTGAGATTTGCTGTGGAGAGGTGAACTCTGACACAAGGTCATTGCTTTCAAGGTCGACATCCTGGTTGCCACTGGAATCAATCTCATGCACTTCTGTTTATGAGAAAGACATAATAAGCTTTGCATTGTAGGAAAAAAAAGACTTGCCACATTGCAGCCAGTTTTGTCAGATTCCCTGAGAAAGATCACGGTGTTGGGTGTTGGGTGTTGGGTGTTGCTACGGTTTCTTAAAGAGTAAAATGATTCTTTGTACAAACTTACCTTAATCATAATGATCAAAAATAAAATCCGGCCATTTTGCAGAAATAACACAATATAATTTGAGAAATGTTGACATTCATTGTGCATTTGACGTCACAAACTGCAAACTTTTTTCTGGTTACATATACATTTTCGCACATCTCTGTGAACTTGTTTCTCCTCAAGAATTTGATGGCAGAAAGAACTTTCTGGCCGTGTTCACAAAAACACATCCAAGAATTAGAAACAATATTCGGAAGACTTACCTTCTGGTTCAAGGCTAGTTCCTGGAAGACATACAGTGCTGGGTTCATAGTTATCCGGCAAGGGACGGATCGGTACGTGGGCATATAGGGTCTTGTTGGACCTGTGGTGTATAAAACCAGAAGTTTATTAGGCAGATAAACAAACTTTTCAACAAACTGTCAGTCAAAAAACTATTTTTCCCGGTTGAAAAACTCATACTCTCTGGTAAGAGCTATGATAATGACATGATATTCTGAAGGAAGTGAGTGAGAAGCTGTATGTAGCCAGAAGCATTTCTTGTTCTCATTTAAAATGACTCTAGATTTAGATTTAAGTGATTGAAAACGCAGATATGGAATGGTCGATTGGTATAGAACGGAGTGGTGCTATGCGCTTTGCCACATGACAATGGAAGAGTTCAGATATTGCTTTGTGATGTAATAAATACTCCAATTGAACTTTAAGGCACCCAATATTTGTATAATTTATACAACCAGACAAATAATTCTGCATTTGAGATATAAGTAAAATTACAAAAAAAAATTGATCTTTAACAGGAACTCATAAACAAAAACTACTTAACATAAACAAAAAATGTATTTTAGTCCTCAAACTTTGAGTCTGAGTCTGATTTCTCGGTGTCGAGTCCAGTCTTGAGTCATGAAGGTCAAGTCCAAGTCTTAGTCATGAGTCATGAAGATTGAGTACGAGTCATGAGTCACGAAGGTTGCATCCGAGTCATGATGGTCCAAGTCTTAGTCATGTGTCACGAAGATTGAGTCCGAGTCATATGTCATGAAGGTAAAGTCCGAGTTATGTGTCATGAAGGTTAAGTCCGAGTCATGAAGGTCGAGTTCGAGTCCATTTCATGAGCATTTTAAAGTTGATACTAGACATTTAGGTGTTTGTCCTAGGGACGAACACAAAGCTGTTCCGATGTTTTAACCTTTGAACTTATGAACCTCACTGTTGATATATTACACACGAACTTAAAAAAAATCTTCATCACATTGTTTTTGTACCCTAAAATATTGATTTTTATTCAAACTTCCTGTTGAACCGGAAGTAGAGGTCATTATGAGGTCATGATACCACAGCGCACATTCACAGTACCCATCAAGTCTATAACTGCAAAAAGTTTAAGTATCGAGTGTATACTTCTTGAGTTATGGTTCAAAATGGATTTGCTAATTAAATATTCATGAGACTGTAAATGGAAACCAGATGACGTCACGATGACGAAATTTAGTTTTTCATAGTTAAGTTTTTTGATTATCTACAATTTGGTGTATAGTTTGACCCAATACAATAAAGTTTAATTTTCGGCCCTTTGCATTGTACACTGTAATTTGCAACGCTAAAAACAATGGTTATGTCACTTTTAAAACCGGTGACTTGAGGGCGCTATATGAGTTTTATGGTGGACAGGTCTTAATAGATTTGTCAACTACCAAATTAAGAATTGTTGACTGGTAATGCACAGGCTATAGAAGACAGCCACTACAGGGGCTTAAGTTGTCGTGCTGGTGTAAGCATAGCTCAATTGAGGAACAGTTGATCAAAGTTGACAATTGGATGGTTTTGGGGAAATGAGGGCGCTATACGTGAGTGAATCTATATTATAGCTGGCAATAGCATACACAGTCAACCCGGCCGTATACATGTACATGGCCAGCACACTAATGACAAAATGTTAACGTTAGTTTTGTATAGTCATTATCTGTATACTAAAACAAATTATACATGTATAGGTTTCTCACTAATAGATTTAGGTCATAAAGACCTTACAAAAAAATCATTGGGGATCGTCGTTCACTTCAATCGAATAATCCTAACGTTAACGCTTAAACAACGACAGAAGTCTCACATGTACGGACAAGTTGTGCATCACCGCGGTCACCGGGGCAAACCGCTGGTACGTAGGTTACCGAGAGGAAAAATCCAATAACGAAAACTACGTTCAGAGAGATCGTTTTTAAATAGACTCGCTTCAGCCCACCGTGATATTTGTGCGTGTACTATGTACAAAGACATTGAGATTCACTAGCGATTAATGAAGTGACTGGGTCACACAGTGCATGTGTTTTGTACACAGATACAAAACGCGCTATAAATGATGTCATGATGACGTCACAAGACATTGCAGGCCAAAAGGCACATCTACAATACCCCACAAATGTATAACTGAAAAAAAGTTTGATGATCGGGTGTATACTTCTTGAGCTATGGTGGTAAGAAGATTGCCTAATTAAATATTCATGTAACTATAACTAAGCTAATTAATTAAGAATTTTAGTCTAATGACATTTACAAACTACGTCAAGGCATAAGCTTCCATATGGTATATGATTTGACTCTTTCTGATATTCCTAAGAAGGACTTGCCACCAAGACCTCTCACACGTTAAGGCAATGGGGTTTGGTCGGAAATAAAGTATAATAATAATAATAAAAAAAATAAAAATCTTGACAGAAACAATAGCTGTTCCGACTATCAGGTCGTAACAGCTAATTAACAAGAATACCAGATATTGGATGGAGATGCCTAATTTTTAATTTTTCCCCCACAGTGATTCTTCTCCCATTATGATCCCATGATAATTAAGAAATTAATCAAATTTTTTTCATTTACCATTTTCCGAGGTCACAAACCTTGAGTCCGAGTTCTTGTCAAGGGTCAAGTCCGAGTCATTGTACTGTAAATACATGTACATGTATGGTAACCCAAAACCAATTCACTAAAAATGTGACACAAGTTGGACTCAGACTCAAGTCTTTGCGTTGCATGTTTATATGAGATTTATGTGTGATTGCTTGTAATGAGTCACTCTCGGCGGTGTAAATCCCCCCAAAAATGTAACATTTCATAGAAATAAGATCTGCTGGTTCCATACCATAGATAAACACCCAAGTCATCTACATGTGTAGTTGCTAAGAAGTCACCGGTTGGTGAAAGTGTTATACTGGTTGCAGCGTCTTCAAGGAGAAAGCAATCCACCAGTCTAAAAAGACACAAATAATAAGAATAATTTTAACACTTTTTAAAAAGGGACAACATTGCTAATGTTAGCAAAACTGCTTCCATGGGTATGTTTACTTCTTTGAAAGAAGATATAAATCAAACTTCAGGGGCGCGTTTTCGCGACCCTAACCAGAAACTTGTTTCTGACGTCATATTCTTGACCAGAAACAAGACGGCATAGCTACGCGAAAACGAGAACGTAACCAGAAAATTGTTTTCAGTTTGTGACGTGTTCAATCATCAACGTTTCTCAAAATATACGGTGTAATTAAAATTCTGTCAAAATAAAACTTACTCGTGAGTTCTAGTAATAAACTTGGAATATGTGCTTGTGTACGAACAATCATTCCATCATGTTTTAACAAATAATTAACAAAACTTTCGTTACTTTTTACAATCCGCCATCTTGAAACCAAGCGTAACCGATCACAATCTTTGGTTCACGTTTGGTCAGAACAATGAAGTCATTGTAGCACAACCGAACTCGCGAAAATGCTTAACCAATGACCGAAGCACAAACATGTTTCTGGTTACGGTAGCAAAAACGCACCCCTGATTATCAATCATGGCCAATCATGATGATGTCATTCTTACCTGCTGGATGGAAGGTCCCACGTACGAATGGTCGAGTCCATCGATGATGTCACCAGCCATCTGGCGTCCTGACTGAAGGCCTGTATTGTGCAAAATTGAACATACCGCTTGGTTAAACCTAGATGATTGTTGATAGGGTTGAGGGCGCTCTGCCCTGTTTAACCTTCAAGAGACATAACAAACTTATTCACAAAAACAAAGCTGCATAAATCAACAAATTTAGACTGTTTAACATACATGTACATTCTGCATGTTACATAAATGGCACTATAGAGCATGAAAGCTGAGCTCAAAAACTACCTGGCAACCTTATCCACTTTGTGCTTATAAATTGAACTTGTACATATAGCCCTCCAGAGGTGAAACAAAGTTTCAGCTTATATGTGTATATTACATTGTGTCGTTTAAGAGAATTTGTTTTTAAATGCATTCAGATTTTTATGTGGAACTTAGGAAAGAGGACTGTTTCTTGCATTCAAACTGGAAATTATTTCACTTTTCTTTAAAATGACAGCACCTCAGACAACATTATTTAATGTGTGGACTTATATAGCGCACGTATCCACCAACTGAGTGGTGCTCAAGGCGCATTATATTATTACCCCTACTCATAAGGCTCATAAATCATTCCTGAAACCATCTCAGCTCCCTGGGGAGTATACAGCTCAATTGCTGCCATTACAGCGCATATAGGGCTAATCAACCAACTCTGCCCTCACAGGTACCCATTTAACCCCTGGGTGGAGAGAAGCAATTATGGTCAAGTGTCTTGCTCAAGGACACAAGTGTCACGGCCGGGTTTCGAACCCACATTCTGCTGCTAACACCAGAACTTGAGTCCAGTAAGCTAGACCGCTCGGCCACGACACTCCACCTCAGACAACATTATTTGCACCTCAGACATGATTATTTCTAAAGTTTTAGAGCTTGTAGTTACTGGTTAGTTAGCTAACCGTTTAACCGAAACTTTCATGGTTGGTTAACCAGTTAACCAAACGTTGGTACCAGACAGTCACTCAAACTAGATTGTCGGCAAATGTGTATACATTTTCAATTAAAAAAAACATCAATACATTTCCTGCAATGATTGTTAACCAGTTCGCGTCGGAGGCCGTGTATACACGCACATTTTTTTTGGGACAGCGGATCGGAGAGCGTCTAAACACGCCACAGGATTCTCGGGAATATTTGTATAGATTCCCGGTCGACGTGGCAACGAGCCATAAGCATACGGTGGAAGACGCGGTCTCCCCGGTCACGCTCTGGCGAGCACCATTGTTCGTGTTTGTGCGATAAAAATAAACCCGCCACTGGGGTTCGGAAAAACTTTTTTATTCCCGGTGCGAACTGGTTAAATAACTAATGCAGCAAAAAAGAAAGAAAGTCTAGAACAAATTATTATTTTTTTTTTTAATATCGGTTAGCAAATTTCTAAATGGTTAGTGCAGTTTGGGTCGGTTACCGGTTAACCGTGCCAGCACTAGTAAGTTTCACATTACAATTAAATGAACAATTCTACAAGTATACCTTACCTTAAACAACTTTGTATAAACAAACAAGCCATGAGGGAAAAATAAAAAAATGGAAAAACCAGGGAGACTGCCAAATATTATGACGCGTGCAGACGGGGCCGTTCTGGAAAAGAGCACGGCCACGTGACATTGCGTGACATTCCCTGTATTTGCGCCCCAGTGAACACAAATCTTCCCCTCATTACCGGGGGCTTTTGTTCGTATGTTTTGTTCGCTGGTTTAACGTTGACAAAAAGACCGGGAGACATGACAAAGGGAGTAACGGATTATAGTTGAAGGCATCTTTGGTGCATTCGTTCCCTCTGTGGGTCAGGGTATTTTTTCTTAATTTGGAAGACTCATTTGCAGATACATTGGAGTATACGCATCTCCCCACAAATTTAGACACATTTGTAATATTATACATTCAGTCGTCTAGTTTCTTAACTTGTGACAAGTTAGATAGGCCACGCTAGATAGGCCACGCTAGACCGCAGACGATTCCAATCCGTTGGTGAACCTCGTCGACCCCCCATACAGGTTACGCGTCCGGTGTGCATGAATCAGTTTTTGGGAGCGAGTCTGTGTATGAGTACATTGTCTTATTTTGCTCCAAACCAATTTGTCCCCATATATCTGCCCAACAACATCAACTGGTGCCTAACCATTTAGTTTGGGGCAACTCTTTATTAGTTTCACATTTATTTATATTTAATGGACATCAATTGCAAACAAAATTCAATCTGTGAAAATGTCTGTTTTAGTTTTGCATCTATTTATTTTTAATTTAAAAATAAATAGATGCAAAACTAAAATAGACATTTTCACAGATTCGACTTTAGAAAAAAGATATTAAAGACATTCAAAAGAAAAGCCAAGGTTTTGTTTGTTCCCTCCAAGTTATGTACATTAAACTTTTTAATGGACATAAGTTGGAGGGAACAAACAAAACCTTGGGTTTTCCTTTGAATGTCTTAATGTTTTTTTTTTTAAGTCGAATCTGTGAAAATGCATGTCTATTTTAGTTTTGCATCTCTTTATTTTTAATGGACATAAGTTGGTTGTCTTAATATCTTTTTCTAAAGTCGAATCTGTGAAAATGTCTTCACCAGTTCGCACCGGGAATAAAAAAGTTTTTCCGAACCCCCGTGGCGGGTTTATTTTTACCGCACAAACACGAACAATGGTGCTCACCAGAGCGTGACCGGGGAGACCGCATCTTCCACCGTATGCTTATGGCTCGTTGCCACGTCGACCGGGAATCTATACAAATATTCCCAAGAATCCTGTGGCGTGTTTAGACGCTCTCCGATCCGCTGTCCAAAAAAAAATGTGCGTGTATACACGGCCTCCGAGGCAAACTGGTTAATGCCGTTTATTTTTGATTTATGCTTAATTGCCATAAATAAATCAGTTGAAACATGAAAGAACGTCTTCCTTGTTTGTTTTTCTTTTTTGGTATGAATTTTATTTAGGTTTTTTTGTTTTTTTAAATTTTGCAGAGTTAATAATAAACAGCAAATCTGAATTGCAGAAGTTAACATTATATTTGATGACAATGTAGGGAAAAATAATCTTACCGGGGCATAATGAAAAGACCACATGTTTATTACAATGTCAAAGTTCCATTTTTAGTATACAAAAGTATATAGTGGACGAAATGTACTGCAGAAAAATCGCAGGCCGTATCAGCATTCAAAGTATGTATTTCATGATGTCATGCTTCTAATGCTGGCACTTCTATCTCTCGACCCATGAGACAACTCGACTATCGTGACAACTCGAACCCATTTATTTGCTCGGACTGTGGGTGGGAAGGATTATGCAGTAAAATTGTTAGCCTGAAGATCTGACGTCACGCTTTGAGTTAGAGGCGTTTAGAGGCACCAGATCTTGGCCATGCAGCCGCCATATTTTCCCGATGCTGAACTTTGACCTTGGTTGATAGCTAGCACGCAAGCCTTGAAAAAAGTTGAAGCGTGACGTCAGATCTTCAGTAGCACATGCGTTGAAATGAAATAATTTGAGTGGTATTCCAGGAGCCTGTCTAGATCCTTGATAGGATATAGACATGGGACCAGTCTATGCCATGCCGTGCTGTGTCAGACTTGCTCCCAAAACAACTATATGTGTTCATGCACACTGGATACGCAATCTATATGGGGGATCGACGAGGATTAGCAACAGAATAGCGTGGCCTTTCACATGGCAGTTAAAATCGTGTAATAAGACATTGTACAAAAGGGATTTTGTTTGTAATTATTATTATTATTTTTTTTACAATTACTATTTTGAAAATGTAAGTACCACAGTTAAATATTGAGAATGAAACAAGGCAAAAAGCACTGACACATTTTTAAAATTAATATTTGTTCTCGTATTTTATCAGATGAGTTGGCAACAATGATTGCCGCCAGGAAAGAGCCAAGGTGGCCAATAACGTTAATTTTAATGGCGATGTTGGCCGACTCACATAATGGGCAGGGGGAAATGCTACTGTTGTATCATCTAAACACGTCCAAGCATTTACAGGTCTCTTACCAGTTGTAAGCAGATTAAACCACCACAATAGCAGTGCACTGGGTGCCAGACCGTCACATTGTTCTTTTGTTATGCAGTGATTTCTCTGCCAGAACGGGTCCGTCCCATGACACGCGTGCCACTTCTGGCTGATTTCTTGTTTAAGCTGGCACGCAAGAGAACGTGTTCGCACGCGGCCATATCCATGGTCCCTAACTGAAACCACAAAATGCACATGTCTCTGGCTTTACAAATTGACATCATATGTGTTCTTTGGTGGGTTCTTTGGTTCTTTGGAAGGTGTATTACTGAAGGACAACTTGCTAGTGATATTTGTATGTATTCGCCTTATTAACAATAAATATGAAAAGTGAGGCTGTAATTCTTGTGACCACACTCTGTAGCTTAAATGCTGCATGCACCAGCGAGAAGGCCCAATAATCTGATAGTTCCAAAAAAAAGTTCATTCCTGACATCAGGAACAAATAAATAGATTTCCATTAATTTCCATTAACACTCCTATAGGTTTAACAATCAAAGACACTCAAAATTTGTATGTCTCTCTTAACCCATTTTTATTTATTTATTTATTTATTTAAAACCATCTTTAACGAGGGTAACCCATCCAGCACAGCTGATCATTTGGGGCCCTCATATAATATAAAAATATATCAATATTATACAAAAATTGTTACAGGAGGTACAGATGAATTAATAATAATAAAAAGTCTTAATGGACAATTACATACAAAATAAAACGTAAAGGACTAAATTGCACAAATAGACCCCCGTCCCAGTCTACCATACTGATTAAAGATAGGACTAAAAGGGAAGATTAAAAATGGAGCAAAAAAAAGTAAATTAATTATCAATTGTATACCTACATCTCGGGCAAGACACAAGGTAATCTATGACATAATAATAAAAAAATATTACTTCAAACCTTGCCTTCCTTCAGCAAACGCCTGAATGAAGAATAAGAGTTTGAACGAGTGGTGAAAGGGACACCATTTAAAAAAGAAGGAGCTCTGTAACTAAAACTGTTTTTAAAGATTTCACATTTAGGTTTGGGAATAATAAAGTTACCATGTGTAATTGCCCGAGTTGTTGGTCGATCGCCAGGCTGGATCGGGTTAAGTCTTTGGCAGAGACAGTCCGGAGCAACACCAATGGAGGCCTTAAAAGCCTGACAGGCAAGTTGGAAGTGAATGCGCTGGGCAACTGTCATTGTATTGAGATTACTAAAAAGTAAGTTGGTGGGTGAAATGGGTGGAAGCTTAAGAACAATGCGAAGTGCTCTATTTTGGAATTTTTGAATTTTGGAGACAAGAGGGTTTGGCACCCCACACCATACAGCAGTAGTCTATGTGGGTAGAACCATGGCATTATATAATAAAAAGCTGTTGGCTGGTCAACAAATTTTCTTGTTCTGAGCAAAGAAATTGAAGAACTTAATTTATTGCAGACTTTTTCACATGTTCAGAGAAATTTAGTTTGTTGTCCATTAGTATCCCTAGGTGTTTATGAGAATCAACTTGTTGTATTTTTGGCCAGAAATAAAAATTTCGAGGGGATTGCTCTTTTAAGTTTTTGAGCAGTACCAACTAGCATAACTTCTGTTTTTTGAGGATTTAAAATAAGTTTGTTAGCCTGCAGCCATTTTGTTAAATTAAGAAGATCCGAGTTCAATTTATTTTCAATGAGACTAGTGTTTTTATCACCATAATAAATAAGTGTATCATCTGCATACATATCAATGTTGCAGTGATCAAGACATTTTGGCAGGTCATTAATGTACAATGAAAAAAGTAAGGGCCCCAGGATTGATCCCTGAGGTATTCCAGATGTTACAGGATTAACTACAGAAAGTTTGGATTTATAACAGACTTGCTGCGTCCTTCCAGATAAATAAGATGCTAGCCAATCAACAGCTGAGGTAGTGCAGTGCTGAGCTGAGCTGTGCAGTGCACTCAAATAAATGCAAGGACATGTGGCTAGCATAGGTCAAACCAAAACCACTCTACAGTACATACACAGCTCTGTGTGACTCTGTGGTTTGACCTACGAATTGGCAATGCAACCAAAAATATTCAAGTGACTGTCTGTGGGTGCGGTGCTTACTGGGCCAAATTTCAGTCTGGGCATAGGAGGGTTAATGCGCCTTGAGCACCACTTAGTTGGTGGATACGTGCGCTAAGTCCACACATTATTATTATTATTATTATTATTATTAATTTACTTAAAATTCACTGACAATTGAAAGCAAGGTTGTTCCTGCAAACAGACAAAATTAGATAAGATGGCTAACTCATGAATAAGGTGAATTTATACAGGGCTCATTAGGCTAATTTATACAGGGCTCATTAGGCTAATTTATACAGGGCTCATTAGGCTAATTTATACAGGGCTCATTAGGCTAATTTATACAGGGCTCATTAGGCTAATTTATACAGGGCTCATTAGGCTAATTTATACAGGGCTCATTAGGCTAATTTATACAGGGCTCATTAGGCTAATTTATACAGGGCTCATTAGGCTAATTTATACAGGGCTCATTAGGCTAATTTATACAGGGCTCATTAGGCTAATTTATACAGGGCTCATTAGGCTAATTTATACAGGGCTCATTAGGCTAATTTATACAGGGCTCATTAGGCTAATTTATACAGGGCTCATTAGGCTAATTTATACAGGGCTCATTAGGCTAATTTATACAGGGCTCATTAGGCTAATTTATACAGGGTTCATTAGGCTAATTTATACAGGGTTCATTAGGCTAATTTATACAGGGCTCATTAGGCTAATTTATACAGGGCTCATTAGGTTAATTTGTACAGGGTTCATTAGGCTAATTTATACAGGATTCATTAGGCTAATTTATACAGGGCTCATTAGGCTAATTTATACAGGGCTCATTAGGCTAATTTATACAGGGTTCATTAGGCTAATTTATACAGGGCTCATTAGGCTAATTTATACAGGGCTCATTAGGCTAATTTATACAGGGCTCATTAGGCTAATTTATACAGGGCTCATTAGGCTAATTTATACAGGGCTCATTAGGCTAATTTATACAGGGCTCATTAGGCTAATTTATACAGGGTTCATTAGGCTAATTTATACTGGGCTCATTAGGCTAATTTATACAGGGTTCATTAGGCTAAACTAAAGATTACACATACATAAATGTACATGCATTCCTATATGGGAGAACTACTAACATGTGTGCATTTGTAAACAGTTTTGGACACTTTGGACACAGTATTCCTAGGCGTATGCTTTTAAATCACAGCTGATAGGGCAAAGATACTGATAGTTGGTCCTGTTCAGCATTTTTTCAGTTTTAACCAGTTCGCGTCGGGAATAAAAAAGTTTTTCTGGGCCCCTGTGCGGGTTTCTTTTCCCCACACAAACACGTTAATGGAAGCTTCCACAGCGCGTGGCCACGTCTACCGAGCATGTCACTGTACACTCAGCTCATTGCCACGTCAACCGAGCATGCATACAAATATTCTGGAATTTCCTCTGGCGTGTATAGACGCTCTCCGATCCGTGGTGCAAAAAAAAATTGTGTGTATACACGGCCTCCGACGCGAACTGGTTAAAGCAATTTCTCCAAAGATCATTGGCTGTCAGAAGTACATGTAAAGTACTCCCATAGCAACATTACAAACATGTACCTGCGTACATACATATACATGTATGTACCTGTGTACATACATATACATGTATGTACCTGCGTACATACATGTATGTACCTGCGTACATACATAAACATGTATGTACCTGCGTACATACATATACATATACATATGGGGTGTCGTGGCCGAGCGGTCTAGCTTACCGGATTCAAGTTCTGGTGTTAGCAACATAATGTGGGTTCGAATCACGGCCGTGACACTTGTGTCCTTGAGCAAGACACTTAATCATAATTGCTTCTCTCCACCCAGGGGTTAAATGGGTACCTGTGAAGGCAGAGTTGGTTTGCTCTATATGCGCTAGAAATGGCAGCAATTGAGCTGTATACTCCCCAGGGAGCTGAGATGGTTTCAGGAATGATTTATGAGCCTTATGAGCCTTATGAGCAGGGATAATAATATAATGCGCCTTGAGCGCCACTTAGTTGGTGGATACGTGCGCTATATAAATCCACACATTATTATTATTATTATTATACATGTACATGTACATGTACATGTGTACATACATGTACATGTACACTGTACATGTATACATACATATACATGTACATGTACATGTGTACATACATGTACACTGTACATGTATACATACATATACATGTACATGTACATGTGTACATACATGTACATGTACATGTGTACATACATATACATGTACATGTACATGTACATGTACACATGTACATTATGTTCCAAAGTGCTCTATCATCATGACACTGTGTGCAGAAATAGAATAAGTGTGTACATGTACACATGTACATTATGTTCCAAAGTGCTCTATCATCAAGACACTGTGTACAGAAATAGAATAAGTGTGTACATGTAGAACATCAGGCTTGGAATTTCATTCTTGCAGAGGCAAAGCCACTTTTTCTGAGTAACGTGCACTTCCACTAAAATAACAGAATGTTAATGGGAATATTTTTTAAGGGGAACCAAGGCCAAGGATTAGGGAAATGGAGGCCATGGCCTCTGTGGCCTCCATGAAATTCCAGGCCCGGAACATGAGTGTAGACATCTGCTCCTTGCACAAATCATAGCCCTCTAGTGATGGAAATACACCCAGTGTCTTGATGATAGGGCACTTTGGTGTCAAGTGAGCAATGTGCGTTCATGTATGTAGTAGTTCTACCTATGTTTTACACTTCCTTGTACATGTACCATCAGTTTATTACTGACCACTGGAGAAATTGTGTGTGTACGAACATCAATTCAAAATACGCTATGTGTACCATCATTTCCCTATCGATCAGCAGTATCTAAAAACATGAGCCTTCAACAGCTCAAACAGAAGGAATATGTAGCCGCTCGTAAACATGTGAACGTGTATGCAGGCCTCGATCTTTACCGCGGCCACCGCGGCCAATGGCCGCATGCCCTTCCAACTTGGCCGCAATGCCCCCTCAAAAAGTACACATGTCGCGGCCAACTTGGCCAGCGTGCCCTTTTGTATTTACCGCTCTACATCCCATCATGACAATCATACATCACGGACATTGTGTAGATGATCCGTGCATACAAACACCATTCAACAAACGGCGGTGAAAATAATACACGTCTTTTTATCGTTATTGTCGTTTGTTCGTACATCACGCGTCGTAGCTTGCATGCTAGCTAGCTCCCATGTCGATGTCAGATCAGACTCACACCGTGCCCGGCTGGCGGCCCTTCTCGATCTCACAGCTGCGGCGCCACACACACGGTGCGGCATTGCTGTGATTGTACAAGCGGCTCTAATCTCGTCCCCATGCGCTGAACAGCCGGCTGTATGTGTACAAGGTACCAGTGTCGTGATTGTAAAATCACCACAAACGGGTCGGATACCAGTGCACGTTTTAGATACAGCCAGCCGCACGTGGTGTAGTCTTGCATACATGAATGCACGGTAAACAGCGCAGTGATCGTATATTCAGCACAAATGAGTCGGATACCAGCGCTTATTTTTATGAATGAAAAAGTTCTGACCATTCACATGCAACGTTTTTACACGCCATCTCAAAAAACTTCGCTCAAAAGTAAGATGGTTGCAGCATGATAAAGGAATATGTTATACTGGCTCTTTGGACATGGTGCACAAGAACTGAATACTCTTGATTGATACATGTGACCTAGAAAGTAGACGTGTATACACTGGCTGTAAATAAATGTAAATTAAAGGTTTGAAATGATTGGCCTTGGTGCCCCCTTGAGTTGGCCTTGGTGCCCTGTGGAATTTTGATGAGGGCAAGGCCAAAGTGGCCTGCCCCTTTTTTGCCCAAGATCGAGGCCTGGTATGACTGTACAAGACTAACACAAAACACTGAGGTAAAGTATGAATATTCATGAGCGTTAAGTTATGTCATTCAAAATTAGATGGAAATCCTCGTCTTTTATTAAACGAAAAACAAAAAGTCGGAAAAATAATGTTTTTCGGACCACAAAGTCAAATCACTTGCCATATCTGTGACTCTGTTTTGGTGACCTTCGAACCTTCTCACAACTCTCCGGAGATCAGCATCAACGATGACAACGATGAAGTCATCCATGCCAACAGCAAGCATCGAACTACATTGTAAACAGATACCAAGAATAATGACAACCAATGATAGTAATTTTAAAGATATATTTAACTCTCAGTCCCAAAGTTTTAAAAACAATTCTAAAGAAAAAGCATTTATAAGGGCATTTCCATGGTAACTGACATTTAATACAAATTTAATTTTGTTTGGTGTATTTAAAAAAAAAATAATACTACAATGTATTTAACTAAAATAACTCAGGATGTCTTCTTCCGATAGTTATTAGTCTTAGTGGATAAAATAATAAGGGTAATCTTTTTTCAAAGTGGCTCCTAATATTATCCTGAAACAGACATACATGTACATTGTATATATTTAACAGAAACTGATGTTGCAAAAAAGGGACATACAAAAATTATTCAGCAAATTGAGCTTTTATAGGCAAATTAAACCACCAAATCAAACCATCGAAGTAGGTTTGTGCTGCTTATGCCCGAGGTGATTTAATTTCTCATACCTACACCCTACCCCTCGATCAATGATTTTGAAGGTGTTCAAATTGTTTACTGCCTCTAAAATTGGCTTCCACGCCCCCCAAAAAAATTAATTTAACAAAATATTGTGCCTTCACTACAGCCCAGGGGCCAATTTCATACAGCAACCATCTTGTTTTTCTTCGTTTCAAATCAATGCAACCAAACCGAGGCTGGAAGGAAAAAAATAGCCTGGCACCTTTTTATGCAATGAGAATTAGAACTGTTATTGTCATTGTGTATGAATGGAATCTGACAAAGATGGCTGCTGTGTGATAAAGGTCTATGAGCGACAACCAGCAAAAATAAAACAAAAATTCTATGAGAAATTGGCTGATATCCAATGAGCAAACTGTTCTGTTATCTGTGAAACTGGACCCTTATAATCATTACCTGTCTCTATGTAACTGTATTTGGTTTATGGCTGCATCCAAGGTCAAATCTCCAAGCAGTTTCCTAGACTTGAAGTTCCAGAACTTCAGCTTGGAATCCAGTGATCCTGTGATGACTACTTGGTTGAGTCCATCAACAACAATGCCTCTTATAGCGCCCTCATGTGCTGAAAAAAAAAAACAGTTGGCCATTTAAAGGTATAATATACATTAGTACTAGCCCGAAAATCTGGTAACCATTTACACTTGAACCCTAACCTGCCCAAATCCTCCAAAATCCTCTTTGCCAAAGGGAAGGATTTTGAAGGGTTGAGGTTATTTGGAAATTGCAGTAGTGAAGGATTTTGAAGGATTGTGGGCAGATGTGATTATTTGTTTGGTGGATTACGGAGGATTGAGGTTATCAGGCTACTGTATATTTGACACTGGATGAAAATGGATGATTGAAGTTACATTGTACATGTTGGTCTGTCCAAAAATGATTCCGGAGGATTGAGGTTTATTAGACATACTTGCCTTCCTTCCTCCATAGTACATGTACATCCAGGTTTGTTGTAGTTATTGCAAGGTCAGTGCTTGGATCAGTGGACACTGTTTATTGCTCCATGCATGCAGGGAGAGTGTCTGGCCCTGGGCCATGTACAGTACACATATCACAGATTAGAAACACATACAGTACAGCCCACAAGTTGCTTCAAAAACACGTGGGGGGAACGGGGAACGTGCCATGTATTGCGAGCGTTTGCAACGGGGGCCCACGTAATATTGCGAGGGGAAAATACGTGCACTCGCAACAACAGTTTTTGCGTGACGGGGGCTTGCGAGTTACAACGAGTTACAACGAGTACGAATGTGTTCGAACGAGTTCGAGCGAGGGCTTACAAGTTTGTAAACGTGGGCCCTCGTTTCAATTACCACAAAGTAAACCACGCAGGACACGCGTGGGTTGGATTTTATCCGAGTTGGCGACCGCCTGCAGGTTCTAATGAGCCGGCATCAACCTTTTGCAGGTGATCGATGTATCTTATACACAACTCCTGTGTTGGAACTGTCTGCCAAAATGCTCTGATTCCCTCAATCAGCTCTTCCTTGTTCCTTGGCTTGACGTGCCACCGCATATGATGCTTTAACTGGTGCCAGACATTTTCGATGGGATTTAGGTCGGGACTTTCTGCTGGCGTTTTCCACCAATTTATCCCAGCTTTTTCCATGTAATGTTTTGCAACATTGCTAGTATGTTTTGGGTCATTGGGTCTTGTTGGAAGCGGTGTCCGTTCGGAAAGAATTCTTTAATGAATGGTAGAAGGGTTCTTTTCAAGATTTCTTTCTTGTAAAAATCGCCGTTCATTATGCGCTAAAAAATAATTTGGGATGGCCCCCACTTCGAAATGGCAGCCCATACATGCACTTTTACAGGGTGTTTTGCCCTCGGTTTGAATTTTCGGGGACAACCCTTCTTCCTGAAAGTAATCTGTCTGTGTGTATCCAATTGAATTGAATATTCGTCAGTAAAAATTACGTTATCAAATGTGTCGTTGTTAGCGAGCGCTTCACGACAGAAATCGAGGCGCTTCTGCCGATTTGGGACACGAATTAATTGACAATATCTGGCACAAGTTTGCACCCACTGCAGCTTCTTACGGATGCGTTTCACTGCTGAAACTGATACATACAAGTTCTGAGTTTCTTGCAAAATACGTTGTATGTCTACCACAGTCAACTCATTGTCGTCTTCGTAAAGGCTGTCGATAAATCGCAGGTGATGGGGTAGAAACTTTGATGGGCGACCTGACCTTTTCTTGTCTACGATTGACCCACTCTCTCTGTGGCGATTAATAAAATCGCGAACAGTTCTTGTATATGTCTTGATGCCATCTGCCAAAAGTGTACGCTGAATTTGTTTAACACACACCCCTTTATGGTGGAGGGAAATTATCCGCTGCCTCACATACATTGAGAACCGTCATGCCATCTTGAAATAAAATGTGTGCTTGCTTTCAAACAGAGTGTGATTAAGTACCAAACAGTATCCGATCACTGACTGTTAAACCCGGCATGCCCATGTGTACACGTCATCAATGAGCATTGTGCCTTTTAATTGGACAAACATCTATGCCGTCACACTTCCGCTGAAAGCTTGCAAATTTTTGTGTCACAGAGGGTCCCGTATACCTGTGGTACCATCAATTATTTCGCACTAACACAATTATTATTTTACAAACAATTTGTTTTCTATTAAACAAGAATAAATACAAATAAATGCCTTCTACGCTGCATGTGAAAATAAAGATACATATAATTATTTCGTAGATGAGAGCCAAATTAATAAGTGGCACATACATGTATAGCCAGGCAGCACCAGACGTTATTAATCCCAGAAAGTTTGTTTGTTGGGCATCGCCTATTTTGGATGAAAAAAACATGCCATCAACACCACTGAAGTAAAGCCGTCCCCAATAACCCAATTATTGTAACACGACCACGAATTTTTTCTTGCAGTTCAAAATTATCATTGCAATCTCTACTTCCTACATATGTGTTATATAAATGAACATGACTTTAAAATTCCTTTTAAAAACATCCACATCCAGAAATTAATATTATTCAGAAAGGCTTTGCTTCTGCACGATGTTCGTAAAAACGAAGATAACGCATCACTTCTGGATCGAATTTTTGAAAAATAGTCTTCGTGATCTCTGCAGAATGATAAAGGTAAACGTTCCTAAAAAACACAATTCTCAAAGTTATGTACAAAATACCGGTAACATTATTACGGCAATGACATCGATGATCCTTCCGACCTCCAATAACCAAATCCAAAATGCAGCTCGCATAATTATGGTACTTGCGTGGCTCGCGTGTTCACTGCCCATTTGTTTGCGAGGAATATTCTAACGAGTTGGAACGTGTTTGAGGGAGTAGAAACGAGTTGGAATGAGCAGAAACAAGTTAGAACGAGTTGAACCCCACGACACGCAATGTCCCCGCAAAAACCTCACACGATACTCGCATGTTTTTAACAGGGGCCCTTGCACTTTACTTGTAACGCCTCGCACATTGCCTGCGTGTTTTTGAAGCAACTTCTGGGCTGTACTGTACAATGGCGAGAGCTGTTGTCATGTGGATCGGCCTACACACATCCGGGGACTTTTTGAAGAATGTTTCGCGCAAAATTTTCTTTTGCGTCATGTGACCACGGCGACCTCAGTTTTCACACCGCAACAAATCCGAGGGACTCAAAACTATAAATAATGATGTCTAACTATGAATAAAGAACTTACAAATTACCATTTTTGTTGTTGACACTTTTTTCGCGAACATTAATTTTTTCTTCTTCTGTAAATTGCCTAATCAATATCATGGTTTCCCACGTAAAAACCTGGGACCCGAAAAGTTATGGTGTGATACAATATTGCTGATGGGTTGAAATGCTTTAACATATTTATTTCTTTATTGAGAAAACGTATTCCTCAGGTTTCTTAATGCGAAAATTAAAAATTTTTAAATACCAGACATTTCAAAATACTGCATACTTCTGCTTGACAAGGTTTATAACCTCATATTTTTGGCAAAGGGAAGCAATCATGTGGGCATGTTTTAATTAATAATATCTGACCATGGAAGATAAATACACAACAAAAAATAACTGTGTGCTTGTACAGTTTATTAAAAATCTCCTTAAAAGTCTGAATATTGCTAGTAACTAAACGGTTCTTTTCAGAACTACATGTATTTGTTACTCAAAAGAGAAATTCTACATGGGGTCACCGCAAACAGTCTTTACTTATCCTTTTCACCATGCAAAGCTACAAATCTTACTACATGGTGTCACCGCAAACAGTCTTTACTTATCCTTTTTCACCATGCAAAGCTACAAGTCTTTCAGCACATGTATAATTTAACATTTTACTAATTTTAAGTAAAAATTACCCAGACAATTTGTCCGTACAAAGGTTTAACAGAGTTTGAAAACAGCAACAATTCTTAACACAGCATGATAGTATTCCACTAAAAGAAAAGTACCTTTTGGGTTGCCATAGGAACCCCTATGAATCCCTGATTGGATGTTGTAGGTGTCCACATGACCGGTGCTCCATCCAATCACAACAAAGTTCCCACATGAGGTGATGTCAATAGCCTACATAAAGGATAAAATAATAACCGATATATTAATGGTAGAGTTCACCAGAATCTATCAAAACATTGCACATCATTCTGTACATCAGTGTGACACTACTTTTTTTTCTTCCACACTATACATTTAATGTACATACATGTATACATGTACATGTACATGGGTCATTCCACCAGGTTGGGACAAGCTTTGTGAGACTGTGTCCTTGTTACGTAGGTAGATGTACCATTCATTATCCTTATTACGAGTGCACATTCTTGGGTCATTCCACCAGGTCGGGACAAGCTTTGTGAGACTGTGTCCTTGTTATGTAGGTAGATGTACCATTCATTATCCTTATTACGAGTGCACATTCTTGGGTCATTCCACCAGGTTGGGACAAGCTTTGTGAGACTGTGTCCTTGTTACGTAGGTAGATGTACCATTCATTATCCTTATTACGAGTGCACATTCTTGGGTCATTCCACCAGGTTGGGACAAGCTTTGTGACACGGTGTCCTTGTTACGTAGGTAGATGTACCATTCATTATCCTTATTATGAGTGCACATTCTTGGGTCATTCCACCAGGTTGGGACATACATGTACTTTGTTACACGGTGTCCTTGTTACGTAGGTAGATGTACCATTCATTATCCTTATTATGAGTGCACATTCTTGGGTCATTCCATCAGGTTGGGGCAAGCTTTGTGACACGGTGTCCTTGTTACGTAGGTAGATGTACCATTCATTATCCTTATTATGAGTGCACATTCTTGGGTCATTCCACCAGGTTGGGACATACTTTGTTACACGGTGTCCTTGTTACGTAGGTAGATGTACATGTACCATTCATTATCCTTATCATAAGTGCACATTCTTGGGTCATTCCATCAGGTTGGGGCAAGCTTTGTGACATGGTGTCCTTGTTACTTAGGTAGATGTACCATTCATTATCCTTACTACGAGTGCACATTCTTGGGTCATTCCACCAGGTTGGGGCAAGCTTTGTGACGTGGTGTCCTTGTTACGTAGGTAGATGTACCATTCATTATCCTTATTACGAGTGCACATTCTTGGGTTATTCCACCAGGTAGGGGCAAGCTTTGTGACACGGTGTCCTTGTTACGTAGGTAGATGTACCATTCATTATCCTTATTACGAGTGCACATTCTTGGGTCATTCCAGCAGGTTGGGGCAAGCTTTGTGACATGGTGTCCTTGTTACGTAGGTAGATATACCATTCACTATCCTTATTACGAGTGCACATTCTTGGGTCATTCCACCAGGTTGGGTGCAAGCTTTGTGACACGGTGTCCTTGTTACGTCCTAGTTGTTCATCAAATTAGAATGAAAAGAATCTATACCTTGAATAGGAAGTTACAATAATGTTAATTACGAGTTACAGAAATGATAATAAATGGTACATTTACCTATTTAACAAGGGACACCTATCACAAAGCTTGCCCCAATCTGGTGGAATGACCCACATTAAAAATGATACTTTCACAGATTGCTTGTTAAAGGGAAGGTTCAACATTGGTATATTGTATAAATGTACATGTACGTTCACTTCAACCCTCTAGTTTTCAAAAAATAAATAATGAAACTTACTTGTGAAAGATTCGTGTTCGAATACGTGTTTACATTTTTGTAAAAAACAATGAAAAACTCTTACATGTTTTTTCTGTTTTTAAATTACAAAACCTAAACTTTTTGTAAATTAAAGGTTGGTGAAATTCTTGCATCGGGAGATAAACAATTTAATTTTGCCCTACACCGACGTATGTATAGCACTGTATACTCAGTGCTTTCTGAGTGTCTGTGAAAAAACTACACAGGCGACTCGGGCGGGATTCAAACCCACGACCTCCTGCTTACTAGTGCAGACGTCTCAACCTCTCGACCACCGAGCTTGCCCAATTTTTGTAAATTGGACATAACAATTTCCGTTTTCTCTGTAATGAAACCACTTCAGGCAAAATAATTACTCAGGATGATTGATACACTGTACGCATACCAACTTTATACCAAGTAAGTTTTTAGATGATAATTTATCTGGTATCTCCCCTTCAATACATGCAGCAGCACCTGAAATACCCCCTCTAGTGGCACTTCACAGTATAGGTTAAGGTTGATCCATGGTAGAGACTTGACAACTTTGAACATCTCTGCTTTTATTTGTTTACTTTTATTTATTAAACTTTTAATATTATTTTAATACATGGCCCTCAAAGAAAGCAGTTTTTTAACTGAGGCTACCCTGTTAAAATAAAACAGCACATAAATTCATATATTCACAGCAGTCGCATGTACATGTCGTGGCCGAGCGGTCTAGCTTACCGGACTCAAGTTCTGGTGTTAGCAGCAGAATGTGGGTTCGAATCCCGGCCGTGACACTTGTGTCCTTGAGCAAGACACTTAACCATAATTGCTTCTCTCCACCCAGGGGTTAAATGGGTACCTGTGAGGGCAGAGTTGGTTGATTAGCCCTATATGCGCTGTAATGGCAGCAATTGAGCTGTATACTCCCCAGGGAGCTGAGATGGTTTCAGGAATGATTTATGAGCCTTATGAGCAGGGGTAATAATATAATGCGCATTGAGCACCACTTAGTTGGTGGATACATGCGCTATATAAGTCCACACATTATTATTATTATTATTATTATGTAGGCATGCACAATTTACTGCAGCCATACAGCTGACCAATGCAAACACACGCAGATCTTTAAATGAAAACATTGTGCGGATGCTCCCATTACTTAAGTGGGTTATATATTTCTGTAATACATGTACATTACATGAGTTATATTAATCCTCCTACTATAGCTACACTTTAGTGGTAAGTGCGCATATAGCTACAGAGGTCAAAACCAGTCAACTGCCTGTTTTAATGTTGACCCAACTGTGCACACAGGGGCATTTCTGACCGGTTTTGAGGGGCATTTCTGACTGGTTTTGACTGTCATTTTGACCACCCTGAACAATACCAGACAATGCTTATTTTGACAGTGTTTGACTTTTAAGTACATTAGTATATCAACATTTTGACTGATTTTGATCCTTGCAGTCATAGGAGGGTTAAGGGAACAGCAGTTTGTCGCGCGGTCTTTACCACAGGTTAACGACCGGATTTGGTCGTGGTCACGGGTGATAAGGACCGAACAGAATGCGAGGTCATTATCACCCTTGACTGAGAACGATCAGAGCATACTGATCGAAACGTCGAGTTGTACCCCCAGTTCTTTTCAGAACTAATTACTACTCAATTGAGATTCCACATGGTGTCACCACAATTAGTCTTACTTATCATCCTCACCATGCAAAGCTACAAGTTTTACAGGTCATTAATCTGTTGTAAAGACCATGCGACAAACTATTATTTCCATTCATAAATGCCCATATCGATTTCATTTTCAAAATGTAAAAAAATTGTAACTTTCGTTGCCACACTTTGACACACGAAAAACTTCCAAAGTACATGCGTCAGGCGCAAGATGCTAATCTTCATCACTCTGAATGGGTCAAAACTGTGTCGTGTGTCACATAAAACAGCTGGTGAACAGTGCTGCTCTGATTTTGATAAGCCATGTCTTTATTATCTGTTAATATACCCCCATGTGATTACCTTTTGTCCAATCAGACTGTCTGAACTGTCTTGGGCATTCCACGCAAAGGTTCCACCAGTGACAAAATTCAAAAAAAAAAATTTTTTCAACTAAATTTATTTTTTCTGAGAAGTACATAAGTCAAGCTTTCAAGAACAATTTTTTTTTACCTGTGCCATGTTTGAATATTTTTTTATAAGGAGATTCACACAGAGTTAGATGTGATGTTAAATGTGTGCAATAAATTCTCTTGAATTTTAAGTTGCATTAGACTGAATCAAATGACAACATTCCGTGTTTGTCATCTTCACTCTATATCAGGACACAATCTGGTGTCAGTTGAAATTTTATTTTTGGCCCTAGGTCATCATTAGAAAGACCCAAGCAAATGTCCCGTCTGTCACGGAAAAGGGTGAAAAAGTTCAATATTTCCAAAGTGCAACATATTTTGGTAACAAAAGTTTCTGTTTATCTTCTAGACAGACAGACTAACTCAGAGCATGTAATATATCCTTGATTTATGGTGAAGCCAATATTTCAACGCAAATTCTGTCCCGTCTGTCACAAGTGTCCCGTCTGTCACAGAAATGTCCCGTCTGTCACAGTAAAACATGTTAACTTATGATCCCTTTAATACTTGATTTTCACAGCAGTCTCCTGACGATGACTAGAGCAGACTAGTCGAAACGTTGAGAACAACCAAACCGGCTCGTCTCAGAGCCATCACTTTTTCCAAATAGAGATCATTCCCAGCTAACGTGCATACATCAGCCCAACGTTGGTCAACATAAAAATTTATGGTTGGCCTAACATTGGCAATGGACATCGCCTTGACGTTAATTTTTCCATCGGGCCAACGGCAATATCCTCCCACATGTTCTATGGGTTTTTGTTTTGTAGCCAATCAAAATTCCTGTTACACGGGTAATAACCCTGCAACGGAAATTTTGATTAGCTACAAAACAAAAACCAAAATAGAACATATTTCAAAAACATTTAATGTTTAATGGAGATATGCACCGACGGGACGTTACGTCGCCCACACTATAATTACGTCGCCCAAATCTGGAAATCGACTTCGTATAATGCACAAGTTTACCAACATCACCACATGATGCGCTGTAGTTATGTTGTACACATTGTATCTACGTTGTGGCAACGTTGAAAATAGATCTATTTTAATGCACAACATTAACCAACGTCAGCACAACCATGATGCGCCGACATTAGTTTACCCATATTAAACTTACGTTGTGCCAACGTTGGAAATCGACTTTGTATACTGAACAAGATTTGCCAACGTTGGCAAAACCATAATGCGCCGACGTTACATTGCCCATATTATAATTATGTGGTGCCAACATTGGAAATTGACCTTGCATACTGCATAACCAACGTCGGAACAACCATGATGCGCGGACGTTAGGTTGTCCAAATTATTGAAAATAGACCTACATGTATTATGCTGCACAACATTTTCCAACGTCAGTGCAACGTTTATAAATTTACCCCGACCTTCACGACGTTCAGTCAAAGTCTGTACAACATCTGTATTTTAACGCCGACTTATCCGACGTTCACCAACGTCGGCTCAACTTATACATGTTAGCTGGGTTACATGGTGTACCCGAAAGAACTCAAGAACATCTATCTCCACCATGCAAAGCTTCAAATCCTAAATCAACTTTTATTAAAAGCACTAATGGGCCCTGGCCAAAAACAGCATTTGTTTACTACATTTTCTATTAAAATCCCTCCTGTGGACATTGTAGGGCAGTAAGTCAAATTTTTCCGTCAACTTGCTGCACATGTGCAGTAGATTTGCATGCATCTTCAATTGTGTTATAAAGGAATATTACAGTAAGAAATACCATGGGTTGATCATAGAAAAGAAAAATCGAAGTTAGCAGATAAGATGATTTGAGGTGTAAGCAGGTCAATTTTACAGATTTTAGCCTGACTGGGATGCAGTATGGTATGGCAAAACGGGCATAACTGAGGTCGTCACGGCAGTACCCATTTTAATGAATTCTAGGAATCTCAACAAACTTCAAACCTTATTTCAGAGATGAAGCAGACATGTTCAAAATACTCTGAACTAATTAGGATAATTTTTGTTATATCTTAATCTTAATCTTATCTAGCAAATCGACCAGTCAGTAGTGATCAATTGGCAATACTCCTCTGTTCACACTCCAAACCAAGGAGTCCCTCAGGGATCAATTATAGGTCCTGTAGCTTTCAGTCTGTATACATCACCAACAGAGGACATTATTACATCTCATGGCATTTGCCGATGATACGCAAATATGTCTCTTTGAAGCAATCAGAGCATCAAGAGATCATTTCCAGGTTGGATAATTGTGTGAGGGACATTCAGATGTAGTCAATGTCAAATTATTTGAAGTTGAATGAGAATAAATCAGAAATTCTTCATATCACATCTCGTTTCCACTGGAGGATCCCTGTGCAGTCCCTGGGGATTGATGGTTTAGCAGTTGACCCAGTCGATAAAGCTAGGAATCTTGGTGTTGTGTTTGATTATGCATTTCACTTTGGATAATTTTGTTAAACAAAAATGTCGCTCTGCATGTTTTGATTTATACAAGCTTGGAAAAATTCCTAAATTTCTTAAGAAAGAGACAACAGGAAAAGTTAATTCATTCATTTGTCATGTGTCATTTAGATTATTGTAATAGTCTCTTGCATTGCTTGCCTGATTCCCAACTACAGAAGCTTCAGGTCATACAGAACTCAGAGGCTCGGTTAGTGACACGTTAAAATAAATAGATATCCATAACTCCGGTATTACGTAGCCTTCATTGGCTGCCTATTCGATCTCGCATAGAGTACAAAATATTATTGTTAACATTCTACTGTCACCATGGACTAGCTCCTGCATACCTAACAGATTTGATTAGAGAATATAGGCCTACACAAAGTCTTAGGTCAGCTGATAGAGATCTTTTGATTACCCCTTCTGTTAAAACTAAATAACTGAACGTAGTTTTGCGTATACTGCTCCCGAACTGTGGAACAACATCCCTGATGTAATTAAGAGTTCAAACACTATCAATACATTTAAGTCCCAGGTTAAAACATACTTGTTTAACCCTCCTACAATCAGTGAAATTTTTGAAACAACCCATTGAGGCCACTCCAAGCCATTGCTATGGTAGGCAGTGGCTCCTCATAGCTATACTGCATAGTAACATAATGCCTCATATGTCTGTTGGTTTTAGTGGTTTGTGATTGACATATTGCAGGGCATATTACTTTGTTCCAGACTCAGTGGCTGGTGGTAGGTTACTATGGAGAGTCTGTGTTTACAAAATAACTGCTGAAAATCCCAATGGATGATGGAGGCTTGGTATGGTTTATTGGTCTCAGTGGCTGATGGTGATTTATTATTGGGAGTTTGTTTACAGTATAACCTGAAAATAAGGTCAATTGTGGTATACATGTGTCTTTGTATGCATGTACATGTATGTACATTGGAGATTACTTCAAAGAGACAGTGTGGCTTATATGCACAAACAATGTGTGTACAACACATTGGACATTTAGTGGTTTACAGTGGCCTCTATGTGTAGGAGGGTTAATAAGTAAATGTGGGTTCATTGTAGTTGATTATTGTAAAATCTTGTAATATGATTTTGAGAGTCAGTTAGGATGTGTAATTTTAAGCGCTTAGAGAGTGGCCTGAATGGGTTGTTTCAAAAATTGCACTGACTGTATGAGGGTTAACGATGGATAAGGATTCCATGCAAAGTCTGCAGACTGCTCAAGTGCTCCTTTTTGACAGGAAGCCTTAAAGAACTATTATCTTTCATTATAACATTGCTCATGTCACAGTTTTGGCAATAAAAGTAGTGTCAACACAGTTAGTTCCAGCATTCCTCAACTTGACTTGGGCTTATTCGCTTGAGAGATAATAGGGGAGTTTTTGCCTGGACCTTTCTCAAAACTGATATTCTGGCTGCACGATTAGATGAAAAGGTCAAAATAGATTTTGTCTAATGGGGATTTCTCATCATGCTCTGTCCTCTTCAATCATAAGATTTTGTCACAAGAGGGCAGTATATCAGATAAAAGACAATTTATCCATTTCTGTTTCTTCTTGCATGAATACAATAACTATACACTTTTGAGTATAACATTGTCATTGACTGAAATAATATAATTCAAGTAATAATGGGCACTTATATCATGCTAGTATCCGCCAAGTATGACACTCCTGGTGCATGATAATTGTTACCCGTCATCAGGCCAAATTTTTATCATTCCTATCTCAGCTCACTGGCGAGTATGCATCCCATGCTGACAAATGTGTAGTACAAACAAAGAACCATCTCGGCCCTCACAGGTCCTCGTTTACATGTATACAGAGGCCGTTAAAAATGTTCCCACAGACATTCTGATATTGAAATGTAAAGAGCAGCAATTTTAGCTCAGTGTCTTGCTCAAGGACACAAACACCATGACCCGCCTGACTAGAATTCAAACCCACATTTTGACAGGTGTCTGGTGTGATAAGGCCACTCAGCCACAACACTCTTCCAAATTATTATTGTTTAAATGTTCAAGCGCTGCACAGATGAGACCTCAAGATCTCAGTTCCCACCAAGACCAATGGTCAGGTACTCGGGTATTCTGGCATCCTCTTTCAAGGTAATCAAGATGATCACAGCACACTTATAAAGTTCATCTCAAGTTTTCTTCTTTTCAGAACCACCCGGGAATACCTCAGTCAGAAGAGCACTTGACTCGCAACCACATAAGACCCGGGTTTGAATCCGGGGGACAATTTCACAGAGCTGCTTAGCGTATAAAATTGCTTCCAATAACAATATGCTTAGTGGATTTCTTTGGTTACCAGACAAACTCACATATAAATTGTATGCATTTTGGCTGGTGGTCTGTTTTATATTGCTAAGCAACATTCTCTGTTTATCAGCTATATGAAGTTGGCCCCTGGTGGGCTTGACTCTAATACTTTAATACATCCCTTTGTACATGTAAGTAGTTACATTGAGTACAATTCCTTGTGGATAGGAATAGGTTCTGTTAAGCAGAACCGGCGCCTCTAAAGTATGTCCCAAAAAAAGTGTCGCTCTAACTATTTCTGAAAATATACCAAAACCCCGAAATACATTTTGGAACTTTTTCAATTGCACAGATACTCCTAGTCCTTGGCCTAAACACCTGTGAGTTTTATGTAATTTCTCACATAAAGGATTAGGAGTAACTGTGCAATTGAAAAAGTTCCAAAATTTATTTCGTGGTTTTGGTATATTTTCAGAAATAGTTAGAGTGACACTTTTTTTGGGACATACTGTATAACAGTGTGCAGGACTAGTCCTACCCTGGGCCTAGGGCAATCAAAAAGGAGACAGACGCCTCTGCAACTGGCATTATTGACTTATTGTACAACCTTGGCATGACTTATTTAAAACACAAGGGATATTAACTTCACAGAATTTCATCGTCAACCTAATACATATGTACTTTCTTGAATCATAAAAAGGTTCTGGGCATAATCATACTTTTGCTGTTAAGAATAATCAGTGAAGGGGTAAGAAAATGCTTACCGTGGCCTCAACCGTTGCTGATTGACTGGTATGCATGCAACTGATTTTATGGTTACCCATGGTGCTGCGCTGGTAGTTCCAGGTGGTGACCATGTTAGTGCCTTGATGACACGCTGCTATGCTGTCCCAGTCACTCTCACGGCTTTTCTCTGTAGTCAGAAAACAAAAAATGCAAATTAAAGTCAAAGTCAGTTCATACACACTGCGTTTCCATTGCGTACGTAGTGTGTGGGTCTAAAAAAAATGTTTAAGTCTGCAGTGTGTGGGAGGACGTGCAGCATGTAGATAAAATCTGCGTGTAAACTTGCACCTTGAGAAGAGACTAGCACTGTGTGCACACAATAGTTGTGTGCATTTCAGACATATTTTCTATTGTCAGAAATAGGCAAATACAAGACTAGGCCGGAAGTACTGCACTTCCACTGTGTACACAGTATGTGCGTCTAAACAAATCTATACAGTCTGCAGTGTGTGGGTGCACAGTGTGTAGACAAACTCTATGTGTAAACGCGCACCTTGAGAAGAAACTAAGCAAGGTGTGTATGCACCTTTTGGACATATTCTGTATTGTCAGAAATAGGCAAATTTATACAAGTCAAGGGCAGTAGTTCTCGCTGTATATTTGTTGCGCTTCCACTGTGTACACAGTGTGTGGGTCTAAAAAAATATTTTACAGTCCACAGTGGAGGACATGCAGTGTAGACAAAGTCTGCACATAAACCCACACTTTGAAAAGAGACAAACAAAGTGTGCACACACAATACAAATCAATCCGTATTGTCTAGGGAAGGCTGAACCCCTCATTCACCGAATGCACAACTGATTGTGTGTGCGTACAGCAGTTAGTATGAACTGGAAGGGGGGGCAAGCCACAACATATGAAATACAGCTATTTAAAAGGATGTCGGGGGAACTGTTACAGGGTCAGGGTCAGGGTCAGGGTCAGGGTCAGGGTCAGGGTCAGGGTCAGGGTCAGGGTCAGCGTCAGCGGGTTTCCGTTAGCTTGGCTCTCTGTCCACTTAAGTTAATATCAGTGAACAAAATAATTAATGAATTTGTAAAGTGCCAACAAATAGAATATAAAATAGTCCTCTACCTCAACATTGCTCACATCCTAAATATCAACTGAATTTTTTTCAAACTACTGTTTGCTACCAGTATCTGTTTAGATTTTCTTCCTATTTTCCTCCATTATGTTAATGAGTTGTTAAAAGTGTTGTTGAAAGTATTGCCCCTTGGTATTTACTTCAAAGTGTTGTTGTAAATGTTATTAGCAAGGTTCACAAGTATCAATGCTAATTTCATTTGAGTTCACTGTGTAAAAATGAAAAAGGAAAAAAATAAATAAAAAAAATCTGGACATTCGCAAATCGACGAAAGGATTCCATGCCTGATAAGTCCAGCACTTATTTTCTGAGATACCAAGTTTTACTTTTGAGAGGCAGGAACATAATATTTTCATATGTTTTGATTTATAAAACACATACTGTTATTGATTGATTGATTGATTTTTTGTTGGGGGGGGGGGGGGGGGGATATCCATAATGTGACTGGACAGAAATGAGTTTGACCAGTTTTTACCCCTAGTGCAAATCAGGTAGATGAAGACCTGGAAGCCAGCGCCTGTCATATTTGACATACGTTCAACGTTTGCTACAGGAGGAACAGATTGCCACACTTGCCAGAGATTGCATTGCATGGAAGGAAGATTGTGGTCGCCTGCTCTGAATGTACATCTTAGAGTGGAGTAATCTTTCAGTCAGGTGGGAAAGCTCCAAGTATTGACGGAAAAGCGTCAGGTGACAGCAAATTTCAACTTTTGAGAGTATTTTTATTTGGTGTTTTTATTCTCCCCCCTCCTTTAGTTCTATCCTGCACTTTGAGTGGCATTTAAGAGCCAGCCGAAGGATGATGATGATGATGCAAATCACAAACCTGCTGCAAACTGTGTGATGGGCGCCATCTTGTATCTGTGATCGAGGGGTCCCTTCCTGTTACCAAGCTTCTTCTTCAGGTTAGCCTGGCCTAGGTCCTTATTGTGCTTCTCATGCAGCGTAGAAAAGGATTTCAGGCTACTGTCTTGACCTACATGTACATACAGGCACGGAGATACAAGAATGCACAAATGTTACTTAAGAGTGGACCTCCATTCAAATAAAATAAGACAAATTTGTTAGATTATACAATAACTTGAAACATATGAAACGGTATGATGATCTCAGAGATGCCAACGTTCCAAATTTGAAAAGAGTAATTCGCCACAGGGCATCCGCCTCGGACACGAAAATACCCAAATTACCCCCTTTTCAAACCTCACACTAGAGGCTTTACATTTTAAAATTACGTGTACTGTATATCACTGTGTATCATATAGATACCACTTAGTAGATTACGCCCAAATCGTAAATGTTGGCATCTCTGTGATCTCTTTCCACATTAGAATACTGATATTTTTAGAAATATTTTTTGTAATTTTCATTTATTTTTTATCCCTATTGGTTGAAGATAATAAAAAATATAATAAATTTAAATGAAATATATAATAAAAAAACAATCAACCCTAACCTTCCCAAATCCTCCAAAATCCTCTTTGCGAAAGTGAAGGATTTTGGAGGATTGAGGTTATTAGGCATACTTGCCTTTCCATGGTACATGTACATCCATGTTTGTTGCAGTGATTGCAAGGTCAGTGCTTGGGTCAGTGGACACTGTTTATTGCTCCATGCATGCAGGGAGGGTCCCTGGCCATGTACATGTATCACAGATTAGAAACACATGTGTGCATGCATGTCATGTGCTTGCTTTTACTACTGAAGGATTTTGGAGGATTCAGGTTATGTGTAAGCAAATGGGCCTAGGGAGTTAGGAAGGATTCAGGTTATGTGTAAGCAAATGGGCCTAGGGAGTTAGGAAGGATTCAGGTTATGTGTAAGCAAATGGGCCTAGGGAGTTAGGAAGGATTCAGGTTATGTGTAAGCAAATGGGCCTAGGGAGTTAGGAAGGATTCAGGTTATGTGTAAGCAAATGGGCCTAGGGAGTTAGGAAGGATTCAAGTTATGTGTAAGCAAATGGGCCTAGGGAGTTAGGAAGGATTCAAGTTATGTGTAAGCAAATGGGCCTAGGGAGTTAGGAAGGATTCAGGTTATGTGTAAGCAAATGGGCCTAGGGAGTTAGGAAGGATTCAAGTTATGTGTAAGCAAGTGGGCCTAGGGAGTTAGGAAGGATTCAGGTTATGTGTAAGCAAGTGGGCCTAGGGAGTTAGGAAGGATTCAGGTTATGTGTAAGCAAATGGGCCTAGGGAGTTAGGAAGGATTCAGGTTATGTGTAAGCAAGTGGGCCTAGGGAGTTAGGAAGGATTCAGGTTATGTGTAAGCAAATGGGCCTAGGGAGTTAGGAAGGATTCAGGTTATGTGTAAGCAAATGGGCCTAGGGAGTTAGGAAGGATTCAGGTTATGTGTAAGCAAATGGGCCTAGGGAGTTAGGAAGGATTCAGGTTATGTGTAAGCAAATGGGCCTAGGGAGTTAGGAAGGATTCAGGTTATGTGTAAGCAAATGGGCCTAGGGAGTTAGGGTTAATGGATTGTATTTTTACTTTTCTTTTCCTTAACCCTAACTACCCTCAGCAGAGAACAAAAGAAACATTCTTCCAGCTGGTGGAAGAATGATTGCATTGAGCAGGCTGCACACTTATCTGTTGTTGCATTGTGGTGCACTAAGGAGGTTGTCTGTGACATGCCTGCAGTGAAGTAACATGGCAGTATGCACAGAGGGGAAACCCCCACCCCTCCACGTCAGCCTGGCTACGGGATTTGAGTATATACTGAATGTATTATACAAGTGTCACATCAGCTAGCTATATACCTGCGCTAAGAATATTCTGTCCCCGCTCGCCGTAGAACCTGATCTTCGCTGGGGGCGCACTGTGACCAGCACGAACACGGAGTTGACGTCCACTTCCGTCAGGCTGATCAAATATCCACATCTTCAACGGAGAATAACAAGGTTCATTATTGTAAAAACTATAAAACAAAACAAAAATCAGAACTGAACAAACTGATTGGTCAGCAATTTCATTTTGGAAGGGTTAATTGCTTCATTTTCCTGATTTTTGCTTTTTAACCCATAATTTACCATACTGAAACATTGCTATTTTACTCTAAACTAAAAAGATAGCAAATACATTTATAGGTAAAACTTGTAGCTTTGCATGGTGAGGATGATAAGTAAGACTAATTGCGGTGACACCATGTGGAATCTCAATTGAGTAGTAATTAGTTCTGAAAAGAACTGGGGGTACAACTCCAAGGACTTCTACATACCCACAAGGACAAACCGGACCCAAACAACAGAGCGGGAGTCTACCGGATCCCCTGTGAGTGCGGTAAGGTGTACATCGGGGAAACAAAACGCAACCTCCCCATCAGATTGAAGGAACACCGAGCACACGGCCGCAGAGGAGATTTCGAGAAGTCCGCCATCGTCAAGCACTCGCACATCAAGGACCACCAAATCGACTGGCAGGCAGCCAAACTCATCACACCCATCGACGCATGGCACCCCAGACGCATCAGAGAGGCCATCGAGATCGTCAAACACGACACTGTGCCACAGGACATCGGTTTCTTCATCAGCGACATTTGGCGACCTATACTACAGACTGAAGGATCTTCTATATCCAAAGTCCATAACCCACCCCAGACTGAGGGATCCCTATATCCTAAGTCAAACACCCTCCTTCCCTGTGCTTGTTAACAACTGATTCAGTTCAGTGAGCACACTCCTCTCCCCAACCCCTAGGATCCTAGTCTCATAGTCTCACAGTTTCCCGCCTGCGTGCCTCAACGAACTAATCCTCCAGCATCCATTCAGGGGATGATCCTCCAGCAGTCTACTTAAGCAGCAGCATTTTCCAGAGTCCGGCATTCTCCTGAGGACGATCAGAGCATACTGATCGAAACGTCGAGTTGTACCCCCAGTTCTTTTCAGAACTAATTACTACTCAATTGAGATTCCACATGGTGTCACCGCAATTAGTCTTACTTAAATACATTTATGACAAATTTCTCAAAATAATCACCAGAAAAATGGTTTTACAGTAATTATGTCCTCAAGTGAATTTATGAATTCATGACGGGTCCAATAATAACTTAATTTGGGTACTGTTATTGTTCAACCGAGCTTATTACAACTATTTTGAAAAATATCTCTTTCTAAAAAGAAATAATATCCCAAGAAAAAATCCAGAAATTGTATATTAACAAATCTGTAAGGCTATATGCACAATTATTTATCTTGAAAAACATACATGTAAATGATTAGAGTTTAACATGCAACATAATGTACAAGGTGTAAGGTTAATGATGGGATCATATCCATTGAATCTTTCTGTCTCATGTGATATCATATCAGTCAAATAAGTTGGAAGATATCCAAACTGATAAATTCAATGTTAGAATGGATATGAAAAATATTTTGTGAACTACATGTATTATTTGTCTTACCACCTTTATATTATATTTTGATCTGTGAAGTCGGGTCTGGAATTGCACAGAGGCCATGGCCTATGTTACCCTTGTATTGGCATTGGTTCCCCTAAAAAATGTTCCCATAGACATTCTGATATTCTAATGGAAGTGCCCTTTACTCAGGAGAAGTGGCCTTGCCCCTACAAGAAGGAAATTCCAGGTCTGTGAAGTACTGGCAAATTACAAATGTTCTTTAACTATGTACTATATGTCATCTCTTCCCAATTCTACCCATAACAATCAGAGTACAGAAATCTGGTTCGTGTTATGCTAACTCACTGGTTAAGATACCGTAGTGTTTCATCTGTCTAGGCTTGGGCGGTTCCACAACTTCTGGAAACGGTTTGGTTCCAAACAAAAATAAAGGGTTCCGAGTCGGAACCGGTTCCAAGAGATTTCACAGAAGAGCAAGGATTAAAGAAAATAATAAAACCTTTTACAGCAGTGTGATTTGGCAAAAGTAAAAATGGAAAAATCCTGAGGAATCACAGGCCTGTTACTGCTTTGAATGTAATGTGCATATTGATACAAAGAAAGTAAGGATACTAGGGCATGCTCAAGTATGCTAAACATAGACAATACCTGCATATGTACATGTACATGTACATGTATACGGTTCATATCAGAACCACAATCTAACTTTATAATAGTTGAGATCCACACCACACGTTGTTACCACAAACCATAAAAGTCAGGATACTTTTAAAAACAGGCAAACAGTGTGCATGTTTTTATGTGATTTTTTTAAACATTAAATAATACATGTACTTTAATCTCCATTATCTCATAGTTTAAAAAGTACAGATGAATAAGATTGAGATGAAGTTCAAGTACATTAGTTAAAAATACAAAAAGGTGTTTTTCCTGATGGCATCTCCTCATAATGGAAAATGGTATAAGCCCAATTTCATAGAACTGCTAATCAGCCAATATTTTGCTTACTGTGCGCTTTTCATTTCATAGCACTGATTACCGTTAAGCATAGAAAAGTGCACGTTAACTTACCGTTATTATCCATGGTGAACGCTCACGCGACTTACCAAATTGTTAGCCTGAGAAATATGCTTACATCTAGCAGATTTCTTCTGCTATAGTTAGCAGAAAAAAACTGCTTACCAGTAAGCAGCACTGTGAAATAGGCCACTGACTACTGTACAGTCACAAGTAAGACTAATTGCGGTGACACCATGTGAAATTCTCTGTTGAGTAGTAATTAGTTCTGAAAAGAACTGAAGGTTACAACTCGACGTTTCGATCAGTATGTTCTGATCGTCCTACAGTCACATCGTGTACAGGTGCATGTAACACATACCTTGAGTGCATTATCAGCCGAGTTGGTCACCATGACAGGCTCTGATGACAGGAACTTCATACCAGCTACACCAGACTTGTGCACGTCTCTCATTTGAGCTTGGAGACGTTTCTCTTCAAGATTCCACAAGGCGATGTGCCCTGAGGTACTACCAGTGGCCATGATGGGGTGACCGTCTGACAATAGGACAAAACAGAAGAATCCAAAGCGTAGATTACATCATTACACTCTCCCAAAGATAATTGTTGTCAAACCACAGTTTTCTCTTCAAGGGTGTGATTTGACAAAAGTAAAAAATCCTGAAAAATGGGTAGCGGACCTGGGTCTCCCTTTGGTCTGGAGGACAAAGCCCCTTGAACCTCCTGGATGTTAATTTTGGAGGATTTACAGACTCTCCACATCCCCACAAACAAGAAACTAGAGGTTTAGACATGAAACGGGCTACTTCTTTCTTTCCTTGGTGGCTACTTCTCTTCTTTCAAGAAAATGTTGAGGCAAAGGGACATTTGTAAAAAATCTTGAAATCGGGAACAATCCTGACAAATCAAAAGCCTTTGAGATAATTGTGCTCCTGGATAGCTGCCTTTTAACTGTATTTTTAATTCTGTATGAATAAAATATATCAATCACATGCATTCCTATTTACAGTTAAGGTACACCTTTGAGGTGCCATCGTTTTGGTTAAAGAAATGTACATGCATTACATGTTAAGTACACAATTATTTCCAAACGTAATGCACATACAATATACACTATCTGAACATAAAGATAATTTCACATTATAATGATTATGAAGTTTGGTTTTCCAAATGAATACCGTATATGAATTTTTTTGTAAATGCCTCATAAAAAAAGTCTCTGGTTTCTGGTCATACATGTAGGTTGGCTTCAAAATCAGTTCGGTGACACTTTTTTTTTATTAATTTTTTTTTACCAACTATTGAATTACAGCCCTGATACTATCTATTGGTAGGGGCAAGGCAATTTAAGCTAGGTTAAGGGCACCTCTATGAGGAAAATGTAAATTTCTATTAGAACACTTCAAGGGGCACCAAAGCAATGGACCAGGGTGTACCAAGGCAATTGCCTCCACTGCCTCCGTATAGTATCAGGCCTGGAATTACGTGATAAAAGTGTATACACTGTACACGGTTATTGGAACCAGACCATATTTCCCATACACAAAGTATGGCGACAAATCGGGCAAATGTTCATACCCTTAAAGTTGTTTAGAACACAGCACAGCAGAATTCCACTCGATCCAGCAATTCTGGCTGCAATTGGACTCCGTTTCATAGAATAAAACAAAAGAAAACCAAAAATGCTGATGCGCGGGTCTGAGACGATGCGCGGGTCTGAGACGATGCGCGGGTCTGAGACGATGCGCGGGTCTGAGACAATGCGCGGGTCTGAGACGACGCGCGCGGAGACCAGAAACCGGATTTTCTTTATGGAAACGTTAATTATCAGTTTAAGTTTAAGTTAGAGATTTGTTTCCATTATCCTACCGTTAGAATGTAACGTTACAAGCCATGCTATGCAATACAGTGCATACATTTTGTACAACTTTGTTTTCCCACTGCCCATAAGGATTCACTTTCACCGCAATGCCTGTGGAAATCCAGAAGCTTTGCACATGCAGGGGTTGGAGCAATTAAAGGCACCTGGCAATAGGTTTTTTATTGATTTAAACAATAAAGTATATGTGTATTAACAATAAACAAATTGTTTGAGTGATTATTTGTCAGGATTTATATGTTTAAAAACAATATGAAGTTGTTTGGAGGGTGACTCCGCCCATCCCTTTTTGTGACGTCATTCGAGGAAGGATTCGCCGCTGATGGAACATCGACCCCCTCGGCCCTCGAGAATTGCCTGTGTTTACACACGTGTGGTTTGGTTTGTTATAAAAAGGCATTTTCCGGCATTTTCCCAGCAATGCCGACCAGGTGTATTGCTGCTGGATGCAACAAAACAACTAAAGATGGGGTCAGCCTGCATCTGTTTCCAGCTGATCCCAAATATAGGCGGTTATGGGCAGCGAAAGTCAGGATAACGAGGGCAAAGTGGTCCGTTCGAGTCGCTTTTCAGCGCTATGCAGTGACCACCGAGCCGTCGTGTTTCGAATCCGGGATGTACCACACATTTGACATGACAAAAAGTAATTCTGAAACATGACGCCATCCCAACCATATTCCCAGTTAGTGGGAAATCTAAGAAGCAACCGAAGACGTGACAAACCTACAGGAGCATTTGCCAAACGTGAAAAAATCCATGTGCATGTTGTGTTTTCTTTATACATGTACATGTAACGTTATAGTCAGTAGGTACCGTTTCGTAGCACTAGCGGCATTGCTGCACCTATATCGTGAAAACTTGCATGCTTCCCATTGGGCCTTGTTTTACGTTGTCGTTTCATCTGAAACTAGGTTACAGGTTAGGCATACATTTTGTAAGTATGTGTGCTGGCAGTTCATGACAGACTTGACAGTTGTGTATAGACTATAGTGCAATGACCAATGTGTCAGACTACACATTTTCTCTTCAAATATCCCTGCCTCGAATGACGTCACGAACAGCGCCACCATGTGTCAATGTAAAGGGGGGGCCTATTCTAAAGTCGTAAATACAATAAAACCACTATTTCTGTAACCTTAGTTACTTGTTTATTCACATTCCACTCATAAAAATGTATATATTTATGACAAAAGCTACATTTGGACAAAATACCAGTGCCAGGTGCCTTTAAGCAATTGTACCACCCCCTATACACAAGGTACCATACTACCATCCATGCCGTATTGAAAGTACATGAAGAACACTAGCAACATGACTAACTTCGTCACAGGTTTATCCATATTACGGGGCCACCTTGATCACTCCACTTCTCAAGACACGTGCTGTCAACATTTTTAACAACATATCTACATGACCAAAGTATGCATGTTATGGGACAAACACTCAGTGACACACAATGCATACTACTAATGCACAGACATTGCGGTTTGCATCAGTTGTGTGTGTGGCACCTTCACCTTCAGTTCGTTGCAGTCTAGAGTTACATTTTGTCAGTGGCTCATTAAAAGAGAACCGGGTATTTTGACTGAAGCTGGGAGTTGGTCCTCAGAATCAGTATTTTACTAGAGCCATGGCTCTGGGAATCGGGTATTTGAAGCTCTCGGCTCCAGAACCGACACATGCGGATACCCGATTCTTTAAAAGAGTGGAACCGTGGTTCCGATTCTCAATTTGGAATCGGGTAGAATCGGGCACCCGCCGGAACCATCCAAGCCTACATCTATCCCGCATATGTACATGTAGATTTCACAGTTTGAGTTGCTTTATTGGGAACAAATATTTTGTGCTTGGACTCTACCAATGCATAAAAAACCTCTCTGGTTATGGGTTACAGGTGATAATGAAAGTCACCTTTGACTCAGTCTATTTACCATCCGTGATCATCGCTCTTGGTATTGACCCCACAAGGAACATTTACTCCCTTGCCCCAAAAACGAAAAACAAAAATTACCTGTTCGGAAAGAAACTGCAGTTACAGGGCCCCAGTCTTGGGTGAAAGTTACAATAGTCTCGTCAAACTTCAGGTTATGCACTATAATTCGGCCATCTTCAAGTCCTACCGCTACAACATCTACTGCTGGAGCCTAAACCAATGAGAATCATATATAAACATGTATATATATTGTCATCACTTGCAAAGAATAAGTATCAATATACAGGGCTCGCGAAATCTGATTGTAAATCTGATTGCCTGAAATATATTTTCAGTTGCCCAATTGGCCACAGAGTGACAACAAAGAAACATAACCTGAATTTTTATCCAACATTATAAAATTCCTGATTCAAATTAAGAAAATGCAAGCCACCAGAGGACAAGATTTATGCATGGATGCTAAAACATGGCCACCACGAACCGTGAATATCCATTGCACAAAAATCTGGTAATTCGCTTACAGTCACGAACCCATTTTATTTCATTTTTGCAGGTCTTTTTTAGGATGCGTTCAAGTAGCTTTCCCGAGGTAACCCAAGTAAGTCACATGGGGGAATGAGCATGAGCTAATCGAATGAGCATTCTGTGAGGAATTTCAATTGTCCCGCTGACTTTATAAACAAAATATCGTACAAAAAAACCACAGATCATGGCATAAGTTAAGATATTTAACCAAGGAAGCAGCACTTTAAAAAAAAAAAAATAATAAAAAATAGGTCAAGAAATTGCATACACATCTTACCTGTTCCAGAACAGTAATCGGAGATTCCCAGCCTCTGAAACTGTACACAAGTTTACTGATGAGGAAAAAACAAAACAAATAAATTATGTACTAATAATAATAATAATAATAATAATAATGTGGACTTATATTTATGTAGCACATGTATCCACCAAACTGGTGCTCAAGGAGCATTATAATGCTAGTAGGCAGGCATATATCTATTTTTAAGCATATGTGACATAGGCCTGGTTTCAAAGCTACCATATACTATTGGTAATATACTATTGGTAATCTCGACGAACATAAATGACCCATTGAGCAGTTCTTTACATAAAACTTACTTGGTGTAAAAGTTGATAATTTTTGGCGAAATGTATTTAATTTGTCGTGTGGTCCTTACTGCATGATAAAGACCTGGGAGTTGGAGCCAAAGGTGAGGTCCTTTTTATCACCCCCTGGCCACTTCCTCAAGGACTTTATCCTGTGGGAAAAGGACCAAACGTCAAACTTTTATTCCCATTCATGACACGGCTATTAATTGAAGTGGAAGAAAACATTCCTTACTTTGATTTGATATTCCAGATCTGCATGGTACCCTGTCTGCTACCCACAAGAATCTTATTGAGGTAGGTGGTAGGGTGCATGAGTGCAGAGACCTGGAAGCTACGATTGTCAAATTGGATCTCCAGATATACCTCTGTAGAGAATAGAAAAGTAAGAGGGACAAAGAGATAAAAAAAATATGAAGAGATGCTCAAGGCACGCTACATTATCCGCACCATGCATGAACTGTTGAGGGTGCATGTTTTTAGATCGCTGTTGATCAATAGGGCAGTAATAATGCATTATATTTGCATATATTTTGGCAGCTGATGTGCGTACATAATAATAATAATAATGTGTGTACTTATATAGCGCACGTATCCACCAACTGAGTGGTGCTCAAGGCGCATTATATTATTACCCCTGCTCCATAAGGCTCATAAATCATTCCTGAAACCATCTCAGCTCCCTGGGGAGTATACAGCTCAATTGTTGCCATTACAGTGCATATAGGGCTAATCAACCAACTCTGCCCTCACAGGTACCCATTTAACCCCTGGGTGGAAAGAAGCAATTATGGTTAAGTGTCTTGCTCAAGGACACAAGTGTCACGGCCGGGATTCGAACCCACATTCTGCTGCTAACACCAGAACTTGAGTCCGGTAAGCTAGACCGCTCGGCCACGACACTCCACTGCGGAATATCTCAAGCGATCATTGCATAGTACCGTAACATACACGCATTATTAGTGTACGTACAATGCTCACTTGATGCCAAACTGCCAAAACATCAAGACACTGGGGGAATTATCACCACTAGAGGGCTAAAATGTGCACAAAGTGATTTACACCACAGCTGGGGAAGTAAACTACAATAAACTGGCATCCCATTAATGGGGGGGGGGGGAACAGAAATATTCTGAGTTTTTTTTATTCATGTCAAAGAAACAGGAGAAAAACAATCGTCGTGATGAGTCAAAATGGCTTTGGGACAAACTTTAACACATTTATCTTACCCGATGACTTGATATCCCATATCTTCAGATTGCTAGTCTCATCTATTGACACCAGATGTTCACCAAACGGTAAAAGCAGGTGGACATCCTTCTCATGTCCAGTGTACACATAAATAACCTTTTAAAAAATGTTTTCGCATCGAGTAATTTTAACATTCCATTTACATACATGTAGTATTGCAATTTTCCTATAAAAAGAAATTACTTTAAAATTTCAAGAGATATTTCAGAAAATTATTAACAAAGCATTGTCAAAATGGTCCTAAGCTGCGTATAAGACAAGCAAGGAATTTTATATCAAGCTGAAAACTAATCTTCACCAAAATAACCTTAAACCATGCTCTCGTCAATAATTCAAAGGATTTTGATGGACTTGGGGTAAGTTAGGATTCTTGATTCAAGAGAGTAAGCACACTTGTAGAGATAGTTTTGTCAACATTACCAATGATATACCTTGTCTTTAAAAATAAGGACATGTACAATATACCTGCCGGCCCTGCGTGAATGCCCTTATGATGTTCTGACATGCTGTGAAGACCAGAAAGGCATCTGCTACTAAGCATGCTATGTCATCAGGATGTGCATTACCTTAGGTTAAAAAGAAAGATACGTTTACAACCATGTTGAGAGCAAACTGATTCCATTAGGTTCAAAAGAAATATATCTGTCTATTCAGTTTACCATAAAAAAAACATTTTGAAATGTGGGGGGGGGGGGGGGTCATGTTAATTTTAACCAGAAATATTAAGTGGGGAAAAAACTTGTTCATTTATCAAATTTGTTTTAACCCTTTAAACTCAGGCCTGTTTTGGTTAATTTTGTTCTTTGTATAAAAAATTCTGCCTTGCTTCTCAAAAACCTTATCACATTATATACCATTGGAAAGCTTACATATGGGCCTACATTTTTATCAATGTTTTGACCCCCACCAACCTTTTGGAAAAAATGGCGTACAGATGTGTAAGAATTGATTTATTTCATTGGACGCCGGCGTCCGATATTCTACAGGGCTGAGTTTAATGGGTTAAGATAACTCATGTTTATAATAATCCAACCTCATCCAGCAGTCCAACACCAATAGTATGGCTATTACAGTTATGGGAATAAATGGGTTTTAAAAGTTTGTTTTACATGTAAATGCTTGCCATGTGTCTGCTTCTCTGAGTTGATAACGGTTGTCCAGCTTTCAGATAGGACTAGGGTTGAGATTGGTTACAATGAAAATGGTCAAACAAAAATCCTTAATCAGTTACCGTGGAACTAGCCCCAAGCCCCCCTCCTCGTATTATCTTATATTACATGTACATAATGGTCATCCCGATAAAAATTCTGCCCTTTATTATAAAACTAACCAATGAAATTTCCATCAAAAATAGGTACATTTAAAAAAAAAATGGGGCGTTATGCCAATGGGGTGATATGACGATGGGGACTTATGCCGATGGGGCGTTAGGACGATGGGGCGTTACAGCGATGGGGCATAACGACTGGATACCAATTAAATGTATACTTACTAACACTGACAATTCCTAACTTTGAACACTGCAAATGAAAGATCAAGAAAAATAAATTATAAAATATACAAAATATACGAGGCAGATTTGACCCCCTAAAGCACATACAAAAGTAGCAAAAAGTATCCGTTAAAACTAATTTTGCAAAGTAAGTGAACAAGTATTAAGTAATGGCCGATAAATGGAGTTCAAAGCGGACAGATTTTCTGTAAGGGAGAAATCATAGGCTTACGAGATAGAGAATTTTCTCAACATGTTATTTAGCGTGTGGGGTATGAACTAGGGTTGTGCGTTTTCAAATAATTTTGATTTTGATTTTGATTTTGATTTTGATTTCGATCGAATATTCGATATTCGAAGGCCGCTGATTGTAAATTGCGCCACGTGATAAAATGAGCACGCACAATATGGTGGGGCCAAAAAATGTACTACACATGTTGCCCGGACTAGGATGGATTTGCTAGGTGGTGACCAAATGTAGATGAGAGGATGATGGGGGGGGGGGGGGGATAATGATGGAAGTGCTAATTATATTTATATAAAAAAATAAATAAATAAATTTAAAAAAAAATTCTTTGAATATTCTAACCAGATATTCAAACCATCAAATATTCAAATATTTGATAATTCGGCACAGCCCTATTATGAACATGCTCTGATGATCACAGCGACAATTACATAATTATTCTAAAAATAATGTAGGAGATCGTGAACAGAAGCTCTAGGCATTCGGACTACTAGTCGGACCCGATCATGTTGATACGGTTCATATGACATCTCGACCCTTGTAACAACTTGACACGGACAACTTGACACACAAAAAACTTCACCCACGAGACAACTCGACCCACAAAAACTCGACTCATGAGACACCTCGACCCTCGTGACAACTCAACTTACACGTACGAGACAACTCGATTCTTATGACAACGCAACCTTTTGTGACAACTTGACTCACTTGCTAGTGCTGTGAGAGATGTAGTTAACACTCAAAGCGCTAAGTTGAGTTGGGATAAATGGGTCGGACGATTAGAATGCGGCGCAACTTATGAATTTGAATCATTTTGCTGACCGAGTGGGATAGTAACTTGAATAAAAAGGGGTTGAAAAGGGTCTGAACACGTTTTAAGTTTATATCTCAGGTGTTCAGAATCTATAAATGTTTTAAATGTTATCCTCTCATAATGTTTTATTTTTGTTTTATTTCAATAATTGGGCCATATTTCTATTTACTGTTTTTTTAATTTTATTGCAGATTGGTTTAAACTTTTAATACTGTTCTTCACCAACCTTTAGTACATACAAGCCTGCTGTCCTTTCCAAGTAATCTTACAAAATCAACTGTGTGCCACCCAAGGCCACTGTAAATGTCTGAACATATTAGTATGGCCTGCAATGTATCAATGGGAGACCACTTTACCCTGCAATCTCAGTGGTGTGACAGTGCACAGAAGGGTAACCATAGGAGGCCACTGGCAACAGCTAATGGATTGGAGTGGCCTGAATGGGTTGTTCAAAAATTGCACTGATTGTAGAAGGGTAAATTCGTTGCTGATAACCCAGCAATCCATTCACCAGTAAAATCAAATGCCCTTACATATGTACATGATTGATTTACTTGATTAATTGAAGAACTTATTCACGCAATTAGGTATGTGTGGCGTGTCGTGGCCGAGCGGTCTAGCTTACCGGACTCAAGTTCTGGTGTTAGCAGCAGAATGTGGGTTCGAATCCCGGCCGTGACACTTGTGTCCTTGAGCAAGACACTTAACCATAATTGCTTCTCTCCACCCAGGGGTTAAATGGGTACCTGTGAGGGCAGAGTTGGTTGATTAGCCCTATATGCGCTGTAATGGCAGCAATTGAGCTGTATACTCCCCAGGGAGCTGAGATGGTTTCAGGAATGATTTATGAGCCTTATGAGCAGGGGTAATGATATAATGCGCCTTGAGCACCACTTAATTGGTGGATACGTGCGCTATATAAGTCCACACATTATTATTATTATGTACTGTACTTTCGTTTTTTTTTTCCTTTCTTGAAAATGACGATCAATTTAGCAATGATAAAATGGGCCGAGTTGTCACAGAGTTCGACTTGTCACAAGAGTCGAGTTGTCTCAAGGTAGTCCAAATGCTTCTTCCGTTCACAGTCTCCTATTTTTAGAATCATTATGTAATTTGTCGATGTAAGCGTCAGAACATGGCTCCAACCCCACACGCTAAATAACATGTTGTCCAACATGCAACTCATCTTCAATTATTGGCCATTACTATAATTGTTCACTTACTTTCAAAGTGTACTTTTATTGGGTGCAATTTGATCTTCAAATGTCAATGTCTTCTACATGTTTTCATACATGTCTCTCCGCGACAATGCCATTTTCAAATTCTCACGAGTGATATCATAATACATGCATTTATTCAATGACATCGACAATGAATATGCAATTGAACCGTGTGTTCTCCGATCCCTCGCACGCTATTATGTACAGGTATAACATGTACATGTTATGTATTATGTACACATCACATGTGTGTGTAACTGTTAGTGGGGCAACGTTGTCTTGTGGGTCAAGTTTTTTTTGGGTGGAGTTATCACAAGGGTCGAGTTGTCTCGAGGGTCGAGATGTCTTAATGTAACTCCGTTCAGAATACAAATGTAATTGTAAATTACATGTACATGTATCGTCCATGTACGTAATTCGCCGCACTCGTGAAATGATGCACTTACCTTTGGCTTAGCATTTCTCGGAAAACTTACAAAACTATGGCGTATTACTGGTTGCATAAACTTATCTAGGTCATACTTGTTACAAAAATAAAAATCATACTCATACTGAAATCGTATGATATACTGCAAAGTTAGTGCTTGTGAAAGTGGAAAAAGTTGTTTAACCACTGATTTTACTAGATACAAATAGTAAGGGATTTACATGACCTCAATTTTTTTTTCACGAACTTCAGTGATTTTATTTTTCTGTGCCATCAACGAGCTATTGTCTGTGGAAACCAAAAGATATGAATGGTTTGCATTTGTAATGATTTTTTAAAGAAATACTGATCCTCAAAATGGACACATTCCTTATAGAAGAAGTGAACGAAGACTACAAGTTTAATTCGTTGGTGTTTATTTCGTCGGCAGTGGAAAATTATGGAGAAACTGAAACATTAATAGTAGGGTTTTCAGTTCGTACATGCTTGACCGAAGCCCTCCACATGCACAGCGCATCGCCCGCAACAAAAAACATCAACATTTTAAATCAAAAAATTATATTACTTTTACCTGTCGAAATCTTACATGTAATAGCTCATTGGAAAGCTTATAGTTTCAGCTATCCAACAATGTACATAAAATAGCAATCGGAAGTACGTGCAAAAGCCTAGGTTTTTATGAATGAACCACTCTCGTCCCGACCAGCCTTTCACAAAGTGTTCCGAGATCGGGCGCATTCAGCCCGTAAAATTTGCCGCACTCTGCTGAGGGCATCCACTTCGGAGCTGTCTCCGCGTCCGAGTACATTGTGATTGACATGAAACCGGTTTCCCTATTGAGTCAAAGGGCTCCTTTACATACCCGTGCTTGCTCGATCTCCATAACTACTCTACAACCGAAGTTACGAAGAGATAAAAAGTAAACACCGTTTTTTCGAGGTGAAATCTTCAAGTTTTCATTTCATTTCATTTCATTTATTGATTTCACAGGTAGAAAAAAAAAAAACCCACAAATTTACATTAGATTAACAGAAACAAAAACAAAGGTAGCACCCCTGTAGGATTACAAAAAAGTAAACTAAATTACTGTCGAGTTGATCTCCTGATACTACCACTTAGGAAGTAAACAAACATTGAATCACACAAAGAACGATAAATGGCTTTAGGCACACTTTGAGATATAAAAATAATATTATAATAAAAATATAAAAACTTAAATACTACACAGTTTGAGTTAGGGCATCTGCTAGGCCAGGGACTAATAAATGTTGAAAGGTAAGAACGGTGTCTGAATTAATTTTACACCTCTTTTCTATCATATGTGAAAGTTTTGAGCCGTAATTTTGTTTAGTTTTGAGCGGAGTGTATTTTTTACACCCTTTCAAAAGCTCTTATGAGGGAAACGAGCACGAACGCTGTGCGTGTGTATCACGGTGTGTGTGTGTGATTCAATGGTTTTGTTGCCATTAGGGATGTACACAGTGTATGGACAGTCGCGCTTCATCGAATGCTGTGTACTTGATTAAATAAAACAGGATTCCTCAAAAACTACTCGTCCGATTTTCTTGATTTAAAAACCATTGTATTTCTTTCAAGACCTTTAATTTGATATAAATATTGAGCATATTGGTTTAGGAATAATTTTTAAACTGAAAACCCTATTATATCATGGTTATGAAAAGAAATCTTTTATTTGACAAAATGTTAACAGAATTTTTACACATTTCAAAGTTTTAAAGTACTTTTTGCAAATTTTTTTAACCACCTTCCATTTTATTGGTCTTTCAAGAATATTGATTTTAAAAATAAAAGTTTTGAGAGCTTCATCAAATTATACAATTTTTTTTAAAATCTAAAACATTATTTTTTTCAAGATTAAAAACAATTTTCCAACCACCTGTAGGTATGTGCATATCCCACGCATTGTCGCAAATCTTTTTGGCCGCGGCCTCAATCTCGGGTTGAATCGCCGTGGCGAAGACACCGTGGAGATAGCGCTTTGTAACGTTTCGCTGTGGCCGTTCTTTTTAACGTACCCAGGAGCTTTTTTTTCGAAGATGTAGATCACATATTCTACTTCAACCTCGTTCTCAAATTTTCTGAATGCGGCATCTAGAAGTTTCCAAAAAAAATTCTCGAAATTTGGGTTTGTTCTTGCTCATCAAAACCATCGACGATTTACTAAAAGGTGAGTAATATACCTTATCAAACCACACTACTAATTTTTCTATACTTGTTTTCTACCTCTTGGTCAATTTTGACGGCGATTGGACGATTCGCAGTTACGTTTTTTTGACTAGCAGAAATTGATGTCGATCAAAGATTGTATTGCGCCGCGTTCAGCACGCTAACATTGTGTACTATTTTTGATGTCAACAAAACGAATGTTCAATCGGACGAATTTTCAGTCCGATAAATCGTCCGTTTTCATAACTTATTTAATTTTTTCATCTTTCCAGTCCAATATAATTTATTATTTTTTCTAATGTTTAATTAAATCAGGGATAAGAATTTCTCGCAGATTTCAGAATAAATATTTAAAAATCCTCATATTTTGAGTAATTTGAATGTTTTTTATATTTTTTATTTATTTTCATTATTTTGTTTTATCTTTCCAGTCCAATATAATTTATAAACTTTTCTAATATTTAGTTAAATCAGGGATGAGAATCTTTCGAAGATTTCAGTGTAAAAATAGGAAAATAATCCTCAGATTTGAGTAATTTTTTTTTTTTTCATTATTTTTTTTTTTATTTTTTTTTTTTTTTAACACATTTTTTTTGTATTTCTTATTTGTAAATCAGCACTACAAAACAAACTAATCATTGAATTAGCCTGGAAATAGGTTATTATTCTTCCTCTTTTCCCAACATTCCAGTGATACTAACCTTTTGAAAATCGGACAGGAATTAAGAAAGTTATGATATGGAATCCGAGAAAATCTTGGAAACGGGTCACAAGTCAAATTTACATTTCTTTTGTTTTTCCTTATAAAATAATTGCCATTTACGGGCCTAAAATTGCCGGATTCAACATGTCATAACTTCCTTATTTTTGGTCACAGGAAGATGATCCTTATATCATTGTAATCGTCTATTCAAGACCTTGGCAATGATTATGATACCAGTTGTATTGGAATCTGTTGATTTTGAAAATTTTTGTCACATAGCTACCACCTGGAATAAGATGAAACATTATTAAACTGTTTTTCTTCTTGTAGCTACATTATGTGACAAAAAATTTCAAAATCAACGGATTTCAATACAACTGGTATCATTGTCAAGGTCTTGAACAGACGATTACAATGATATAAGGATCATCTTCCTGTGACCAAAAATAAGGAAGTTATGACATGTTGAATCCGGCAATTTTAGGCCCGTAAATGGCAATTATTTTATAAGGAAAAACAAAAGAAATGCAAATTTGACTTGTGACCCGCTTCTAGATTTTCTCGGATTCCATATCATAACTTTCTTAATTCTTGTCCGATTGTCAAAAGGTTGGTATCACTGGAATGCTTGGGAAAAGAGGAAGAATAATAACCTATTTCCAGGCTAATTCAATGATTAGTTTGTTTTGTAGTGCTGATTTACAAATAAGAAATACAAAAAAAAATTTTTAAACATGAAAAAAAGAAATTACTCAAATCTCAGGATTATTTTCATCCCTGATTTAATTAAATATTAGAACAATTTATAAATTATATTGGACTGGAAAGATAAAACAAAATAATGAAAATACATTTTAAAAAATAGGAAAAAAAATTACTCAAATCCGAGAATTTTTAATTTTTATACTGAAATCCGCGAGAAATTCTTATCCCTGATTTAATTAAACATTAGAAAAACTAATAAATTATATTGGACTGGAAAGATGAAAAAATTAAATAAGTTATGAGAACTAATATTATTATGTTACGCCGATGTATATTAGGTTTAAACCATGGAAGAAGGGAAAAAACGGACGATTTATCGGACTGAAAATTCGGCCGATTGAACGTTCGTTTTGTTGACATCAAAAATAGTACACAATGTAGCGTGCTGAACGCGGCGCAATACAATCTTTGATCGACATCAATTTCTGCTAGTCAAAAAATCGTAACTGCGCATCGTCCAATCGCCGTCAAAATTGGCCAAGAGGTAGAAAACAAGTATAGAAAAATTAGTAGTGTGGTTTGATAAGGTATATTACTCACCTTTTAGTAAATCGTCGATGGTTTTGATGAGCAAGAACAAACCCAAATTTCGAGATTTTTTGGGGGAAACTTCTAGATGCCGCATTCAGAAAATTTTAGAACGAGGTTGAAGTAGAATATGTGATCTACGTCTTCGAAAAAAAAGCTCCTGGGTACGTTAAAAAGAACGGCCACAGCGAAACGTTACAAAGCGCTATCTCCACGGTGTCTTCGCCACGGCGATTCAACCCGAGATTGAGGCCGCGGCCAAAAAGATTTGCGACAATGCGTGGGATACGCACATACCTACTTCTTGGGTACATTTTCTGTGCCCCCATCAACAGTTTGGGGGTGAGTCATTATACCAACATCAATTTTTTGATGACCACAATTCTGTGCCGTGTGCGTCTCAAAAAACGCCGCTCAAGACGTCCACGCATATGATCATCATCATGCATTGAAATTCAGCATTTTACAAGAGAATCCTTCACTGAAACAAACTGAAACACCAAACTGCTAATTTCATTTGTAAGTCTGGTCCTTGCTCTATGGTTAGGCCTACTGTCCAGTTGATTATATATTATAACCTTAGGTGCGTCATTTAGGGTAAATTGAGGATTACATGTAACGTTGTAACTCACATTGTAAGTATGGAAAGCTTTTCCCACCGCTGTGACTACATAATGATCCTTGTGTCTCTGATGATACCGGAGGGCTAGTGGCACGTGATTGCAGTGGAAGCCTAAAGCTCGAAAACCTACAAATATCTGGCTCCCTGCCGGCATTTTTGTGATTTTTTTAGGGACAGCTTAGTTTTTACTTTTTTGTATTTTTCTGCTTCAGACGCACATGTCAAGCTAGTATGGTAACCTTAACTGTCCCTTATCAAAATGTACAAGCGACGAGTTCTAAAGAGGTGTCTGACTAGACTGTCCCTGTTTTGAGCTATTGAGGGCAGAACAAGAAGTGCTTCCACTTTTAAGATAATTATTTTAAGGAAATTTAGGGAAATTCCGTTAGTTCTAAGGAAATTCTAAAGAATTTTTGTAAATATTAGAAAAAATAAAGCCATCAGTGATGCATGACCAGAGGAATGCAATCAAGATACCACTGGAAAGCATTTTCCTACTTTATGGTAAAACATGATTAATAGCCATAAAAAGCATATCTTTGTCAAAATTAACCCTTATTGTCAGAATTACCTTTTTTCTGGGACACCCTGTATTATAGTAAGGGAGACTGTAGGGTTTGACAACAATTGCAGCTTACATTACCATAAGTTCCGATTGGTACTATAGTTTATTTCATGAAATTTCCCCTGTACTTTACAGAAGTGGCACCCCTCTCCAAAAAAGTTGTGTTCCCCATATCACTTCCAACTAAGCATGTCCTAAAGCAGTGCCTTACCTCTTGTTTATCTTGGGATGCAAAGTAGGGCAAGTGTCAGCAGTATGCACAAAACTGCATTTAACACAAAGTTCTTGCAAGCACATTCATGTAATGAATTATTCATCATTAGGCCATGAAGAGAATGAAAGTTATAGATTTGCGTCCGGGAAATTTCGAAAACACATGAGGCTTTTTTTCATTATTCATTATTCATTATTTCCATTGATCATTAATAACAGCGCAATCACAAGATGTTTCTTCTAATTTGACGTATTCTTAATCACTTTATGTACATGCTTTCTACCTGCGAGAGAGAGAAGGAAGGGTGAAGGGTAAAAGAGGAGTAACAAGGAGAATTTTTGTCATTAAGACGTGCATCATTATACGTGCGGGCCGCACATACAGACATAAGATACAAAGGCTCAACAGCAAACGTGTTGTGCATGTGAAGGCGGTACAGGTACAGTTGCAGGTGCGGCGCGGATCGGACGGAGTTTACCATACAGTTTTAGCGCGATGCGACCTTTTTTGTGAACGACGTACGCGGGACTACTAAAACTGTATTAAGAGAACATGTGCTAATGATTTATAGCGCACATACTGGTGGAAATTTGGTAAAAACTTCGTTTTACTGATGTGGATGATTTGGAACTAAATTTGTTTGGTGGAAATACCTTTTTTGTGCAAATAATGAAAAATTTAGGCGGTAGCTTTCGGGACATGCGGGCGGTGGACGCAAATCTATGACTTTCATTCTCATGGCCTTATGGACGACACCTAACCAAAAGGAAGCGAAAATGCAAATGATGGCCTTTACCGCGCTGGGGGAAAAAATCGCTGGCGGGAGGGTGTGGCACGCACGTAAGGCTCTCGCTGTTGTTGCATTATGTATTGCGTTGGCGCTGGATATGCGTGAGCAAAAGTAGCGTCCTTGTATGGATTGCATATTCATAGCGGACAATCGAGGGTCCGGGGAAACAACCCTGGGACTTAGACTGCCAGAAATTGCAACGTAAGCAAAATATTGGAAGTGAAAGAAGTGAAATAGAGGGTGCTAATATTTATCAAAATCAAAGGGTAAGATTCGTAACAACTGCAAACGGATTATAATAATCCTACTCTTTTTGGGGAGCTGGGACTGATGCAAACGCGCTTCTTCCGTCAAATACCCATGATAATAATTGTTATCATCATCATAACACTTTGTGAATACTTATTCATGCGAAATGTTGACCGATGTATTTAAACCCTCAAAAGCAAATTTTAGAGCAATTTTGGCAAAACTAACTTTTTTGTCATTTGAGGGCGCTATGTAAATTTAACGGTAACGTTTTAGGTATATTAAAGTGAAATTTCCACTTTTCAAGTTGAGGGTGGACTCAAGTAACAAATTCATGCACGAAGTCGTTTATTATAATTTGTATGCCCTTAAATTGTTCTGAAAAAATAAAGATTCGAGGTACGTACGTTGGAGGGATTGTGTAAAAAGGGTCCAATATCATGACATAGTGTCCTTGACTTCCAACTTTGAGTATATTAGATACACTAGGCCCTGAACAAGTGGCCCTGATTTGCCAAGCATAGGGCCTTTTCCAAAACGGATGTTTCGTTTGTTATGAGAATTTAATAGTTCAACTGAGTTCCAATCAATTTCAAAGACTAGAAATGAAAATCAGAGTGTAGGAGAATTTAATCAATTCAAAGTATATCAATTCGAAACCAAACAGATAGATTTTTACTATACCGAGCGAAATGAACAATAAAATAGCCTACCCCTGTTTTTTCGTCGCCAGCTATAGAATCTCGAAGAAAACAATTTCAAAGCATTTTATTAATGTATAAAATCAGCCCTTTTTGAGCCCCCAGAGCGGGGCGATTTAGCATAACAGTCGAGGCCAAATTTCTCTGATCCGAGGTCAGATGTTTCCACAATGACACAATAATGAGCGTGTATGATGCTCTAGATGCATGTGTTGGGTCACGTGATATGCTAGCGAGAAATGACCCCTTTACTCCATGATTTAACACTTTACCAATAAAATTTATAATGAGTATGAGGCAAACATAAAGTTAGAACTTTCGATGTATGGATGGATAGCACGCAAAAATATGGTGATGTTGTGGGGTGGGAAGTGTGTGTTTTTAAGGATTTTCTGTGCAGACATTGTTGAGTCAAGCTGTATAATTTAATAAATAATATTTTCCTAACTGCAATTGTACGCACGTGCGTACACTCTGTATGCCTGAGGGCGACCCTGCAAGATGGCAAGACGGCAAGATGGCAAGATGGTCGGTGTTACTAACGGCTATAATTTTTGTTCAAAAAGTTACTCGGCGAAAAAATATAAATAAAATAAAACACAAAAAACACACAAAAAAGCGCGTCACCGATTTTAAAGCCAACCGATAACTAGAAACCGGAGACTTATTTGGCCTAATGGATGTCTCTCAATTAATTTTAACATATAAGCCCTATAATTAAATATTTACATAATAGGCCCCTAACCATTCTTGTTTTCTCTATAAAAAAAATATTAAGCAGACAAAACAATTTATCAGGATGGTTGACACCTAAAGTGAATGTTTAGATAATAAATAGTTCATTTGATAATGTAATAATTACCAATGTTGTACCTTCCCTTAAGCTCTTATACACATAAGTTACTTCTAGAATAAAACCTCCCAAGCTTTCGAGTTGCTCGGTAGCAATGGTTTACATGCTCGCATTATTATTGGCATGGAACAACTCAAGTTGCCCATTGAAGTATTTATTGCGCAAAAATGTATTCGTAACCATTGTCAAATACCAATGGTCGTCAAATACCAATGGTCCACTGTCGTCATGGGCAGCGATCCCGGGGACGGCGGGACATGTACCCTCAATATTTTTGGTGGAGGGGACGATTGCAATGTCCCCACCACAACTCCAAATATTTTGTCTTGTGCATGTTATTATTGCAAATATTTGCTGCTATAATATATAAGATGTAAAATCTACGATTAATATGCATCAGAATGCATTCGAGAGTACCCATAATCTAAAATTTTACTTACAGCAATGTGTTTATTTGTTAGCTTTATCATACTTGTCAGCGTTCCCTCGAGGGCGACATTTCCCCTCCCTATATTGTAGCTACATTTCCCTTCTGTTCTGTCTGAGAAAGAATTATATTTGTATTTACCCATGTTTTAGCGAACCTAATAAACATGGGCGGCAATCCGCGGGGGAGGAGTATAACGTGTCCCCCAATATTTGTGACGGGTTTACAGCAATGCCCCCCCCCCCCAATAATGATTACCCCCTGACAAAGAGTTAGACCTATTACATAGGCCTAAATGTAATTAATTTTGACACCCCAATTAGCCTTTTGGGTCAATGATTTTGTTACACTCCATAATGCGAACGGTTTTCAAAAGGGGTCAATATAAATTGAAATAATCCGGAAATTTGTAAAAGAGGGGTTAGATTTTGGGGATGATGTGGGGGTGTAGAGGGAGAGTGTCAATCATGGATAGTAGGCCAGGTCAATAAGGTGAACAAACATCAGAAATAAGTTATATAAGGACTGTTTTTTTCTGTTCACAGTACATCCAAAAACCGCGTTTTTTTCCAGCGGTGTACCGGCTAGCAAAATATTTTTGCTTGTCACATTTATATCTAAAATAAACGATATACTTTGTTTACGGATTTGTTCTCTGGTTCCAGAGTAAGAAGTCCACGCCAAATAGTTTTATGATACGTCACGCCAACTCACTCACAATTAACTATTTTCGCTTTTTGTTTCTTTATTTGCGTTTTTATTTTTTGAGATATCCGCTAAGTTCAAATTTACGGTGTAAAGCAAAGGACATGAACATCATTGGTAATGTTGTCAAAATTGTTTGCAAATCAAGATAGGCCTATACACTTAAAGACCAACATGTGAAAGTTTCGGCTTAATGTTCTGTGTCGTTCACTAGAATATAGTGAACGATGCATTCATTTGTATTTTGTACATACGGAATGTGGAAATTATTTCTCTTTTCTCAAAAGTGACCTCACAAGAGACAAAGTCATTTCTGGGGAAGATGAATTACATAATCAGCATAACACTAAGTGTTACATTAAAATTACAAAATTTGGTATTGAGTTACCAATCTTATATTTAAAAAACGGAAGACCTCTTTCACAATTTTCTCATAAGATTATAAGCTAGCGCTTAGGTATTTGATTGTTAGCCCGTGAAAGACGTTTTACGTCATACACATACTTTTCTGATTTGTCGCTTACGGTACTAAACCAAGGCAATTACATTGGGCCCTGAACACAACATTCTCTGATCATCAAAGAATCTTGCTGTCAGGTTGGTATCACCAATAATAATAATAATAATAATAATAATGTGGACTTATCATAGCGCACGTATCCACCAAATTGGTGCTCAAGGCGCATTATATTATTACCCCTGCTCATCAGGCTCATAAATCATTCCTGAAACCATCTCAGCTCCCCGGGGAGTACACAGCTCAATTGCTGCCATTTTGGCGCATATAGGCTAATCAAACACAACAACCAACTCTGCCCTCACAGGTACCCATTTACCACTGGGTGGGGAGAAGCAATGACGGTAAAGTGTCTTGCTCAAGGACACAAGCACCATGGTCGCTGTTGGGATTCGAACCCACATTCTGACGACTCAGCCATCAGAACACAAATCCGATGCGCTAAACCGCTCGACCATGGCACTCCATTGTTCCACACGCGCCATGCAGTGTGTCAAGGGTCAATATCGGTTACAATGTACCGTACGTTATACAGTTACGACAAGCACGATGATAATGTACCTTTCAGTCATACAACCGATTGAAGGTTTTGATGGCAATGTATGTTGAGGATACAACAAAATACAACAAAATTACCGAGTTAGTATCCGAAAGATAACTTGATGTGAAGTTGGTAGCTGAACCTATAATCCTGATGGCGTAACTAGGGTAGTACGTGCCCCGCCCCCCCCCCCCCAGGCCTGTTCACCCAGGTGCTCCCCTATCAGAATTCGAATCCTTAAAAAATATAAGGGCCAGTAAAAAAAAGAACCTCAGGTGTCCCCTGAAAATCTTGGTGCCTCTAATTGTCCCCTACTGTAGACATGGAAGTGTAACTTTTCTAAAGAGCAGATATCATCTGTATATCTACCAGCACTTGGCTATTTGGCAGCTATAATATACCTCTATCATGGTACAACTATCTTGTTTTTCTCTTATTTAAATCAATGTAACCAAACAGAGGCTGGAAGGAAAAATAGTCTGGCTCCATTTTGTATAATGAGGATCGGTATTTATGGTTACTGCATGTTGGATACAGGGAACATGACAAGTAATGATGGCAGCATGATAAAGGCCTATTATGTCAACTAATGATAAGAGACTGTGGGCTAGGCTTAGGCGATTTTTCGGTAAAACCGAGTAGTGACGGTATTTCTTAAACCCAATTTTCCCCCTTTATTACGCAAACAAATTTCTTAAATTTGACAATTGGTATTGACCTCTTTTGAAAAACCGTTCGCATTATATTACTGGGGTGTAATAAAAACATTGGGGTTTGTGGTTTCTGTAAACAAAATTAATTTCTGTAAACAAAATTTATTTCAATTATGTAATAATAATTATGCTATGGGATGATAACTCTTGGGGGCACTGCTAACCCGTCACAAACATTGAAGGATATGTTCTACCTCCCGTCGCCCATAACGTCACTGGATGGACCATTGGTATAGGACAGATTTTTAAAACCTATTTAAAGGTTTGAATACATTTTTGCGCAATAAACTTGAGTTGGTCGCGATATATATTGGTTAGTAGGGCAACAATTAAATCAATTGTTTATCTCCCGACTCAAGAATTTCACTAACCTATATATATCGCGGAACCCGCTGCTATATGGGATTCTAGCCGACCAATTGTCATCGGGTAAGCTCGGTGGTCGAGAGGTAAGACGTCTGCACTAGTAAGCAGGAGGTCGTGGGTTCGAGTCGCTTGTGTAGTTTTTTTCACAGACACTCGGAAAGCACTGAGTATACAGTGCTATACACACGTAGGGCAAAAATTTAATCATTATTGTTTATCTCCCGAATAATTATCTCATTAACTTATAAATATGGTTAACCATCTTTTTAATGTATTGTGTCATTCCGAGTCACTGATAGATCAGATGGTAGAGCGACCGACTTTGAAGCGATCGGTCAGAAGTTCAAATCCCACCGGATACAAAAATGAATTTATTTACCCACTTGATATCTTGATATTCTTTAATACTTCATAACACATTTAAATTTCAGTCTAAACCTTCTACATACTCTCAGCTTCATTCGATAGTGCGCTGGTACTGTTCCCTCAAACCACCTGGGTCTGAGTTCGATTACCGTCTGCGACCAATTGAGGAACTTGGCTTTTCACCGGAAATAGCTCCAGTAATGCTTTGGAGCTGCCTTGTTTCTCCCTAAAGGTGCAGGGCCTTCTTTTGGGGGAAAAAAGGCCCTACGCTTGGAAGCAAATTAGGAATACTTATTCTGGGCCTAGTATATCTTATGCTATGGTCCCACAGGAATATTTCGATCTTTCTGTCGAAATATATTTCGATTCCTGTTTTGTTTGTTATTTTTAATAATTTCGTCAAAATCTCGTATAAATATCGACAAAATATCTGTTTTCCGTGAGGAAATTTTTATTTTTGTATTTTCTCGACAATTTCGATTCATTTTCGATTTTATTTCGACGACTTTCGACTGTTTAGATCATTTCGACTGGCATTTCGACAAAATTCGACTGTTTAGACTGTTTAGATTGATTTCGATTTTTTTTCGAATAATTTTCGATTGTTTTAAAAAATTTGGACAAATGTTCCGATTTATTTCGACTGTAACGATTGTTTAGACAATTTAGAGAGTTCAGATTTATTTCGACTGGTTTTCGAACTTTTAGACTGTTAAGACTATTTCGATTTCATTTTCGATAGTTTCGATAAAATGTCGACAAAATTTCGATAAATTTGATCGAAACTTTATCGAAAAATATTGGTCAGGTTTAATAATTTTCGATTAATGATTTTTTGTTTCTACAAATCTCGACAAATATCGACAGTTTCGATATTAGACTATTTCGACTTTTCTCGAGAAAATTTTGTAAAAAATCTAAAATCTTGACGAAACACGATCTAGAGAGTCGAAATCTCTGTGGGACCATAGCATAATATACTCAAAGTAGCAAGTCAAGGACCCCATGTCATGATATTGGACCCTTTTACACAATCCCTCCAACGTACGGACCTGAAATCTTAATTTTCAGATCAATTTGAGGGCATACAAATAATGATAAACAGCTGGGTGCATGAATTTGTCAGTTTTGTGGGGTGCACCTTCAAGTGGAAAATCATTTTCCAATACCTACAACATTACCGTTACCATATAGCTCTAGGTTTGCCGACTGAAAATTTATTCTGGACCAACCCTTGTTCTAGTACATTTGACGCTTCATTTGTCGACTAAGGCTCTAATTGCCGACTGAAACAAAATATTGGGGTGGGGTGGGTTAAACCCCCACATCCCCGCTCGCTATTGCCCTGCCCCCACCCTACATTTCAGTGCCGATTTAAACCTCTGCATCATACGCTTATACTGAGGCTACAATAACAGGCCTATTTCATGGAAATTGTTAGGGACGATCTCAATAATGACCGTCTGCTGAATGGCTGCAGAGCCATTCATGATATTGGACCCTTTTTTGTACAATCCCTCCAACATACGGACCTCAAATCTTTATTTTTCAGAAAAATTTAAGGGCATACAAAATATGGTAAACAGCTCGGCGCATGACTTTTTTGGTCACTTTATTGGCGTGCACCCTCATGTGGAAAAGCACTTTCCTATACCTACATGTACAACGTTACCGTTAAAATTACATAGCGCCCCCAAAGGACAAAATAGTTAGTTTTACCAAAATGGCTCTAAAAACAGGATATTGAGGGTTTCAATATTGGTAAAAAATTGCATGAATAAGTATTCATAAAGCTTTATGATGATGATAACAATTATTATGGTATTTGACGGAAGGAACGCGTTTGCATCCCAGCTCCCAAAATAGTAGGTTTGTTGAAGGACACCATGAGCTGATCGGCCAAATAGCCAGAAGAGATTCCAGCCAATTATATTCCCGTATCATCATTTTTCTTCTTCAGTGTACACGTTGGCAATTTGACAACAATCCATATGGTTTTGGTCAAAGGTGCCGGGGATGATTCCAAACGTCAAATTCAAATTACCATCCCTGCACTTGTGGGCAAACTTTAGGGTATGAAACATTCAGTATCTACAAAGTATTAAAACACCTCATACATAGCCTATGTCTTGCGATTGGTTGAAACAGTGTAAAATGATGTTCGCTAGTTTTACTGTAATGCCAAGCAAACAAGGAAAGACTAGCCCATGGCAACCAATGAACTAGCCAATGAAATTAGTCTAAACACATCAATGCTGTTGTTACATGAATAAATACGTGTTACAGAAGTGTAACACGTATTGGTTTGATTTATAAATTGTTCAGAATCTGTGTATGAGATGTTATAAAACAAATATTGACTGTTTTTCACTCGAGGTGATCGCTGGAGCGTTTTATTTTCCCGAGGCGGCGAAACCGTGGGAAAATAGAACGCTCCAGGGATCACCGAGGGAGACTAGTTTTACTAGTAGCAGTCAATATTTGTATATTATCCCCAGTACAAAACATCCATCGGATTTACGTCAATCTGAGACTCAACATGATTGCTCTCATAGTCCAAGTGTTTCAGTCCCAGTATTTTCTCAGCACGGGCAGTCAGTGCCTCAGTCGGAAAATAAACAACCAAATCAAACCATCAAAGCAGACGTATCGGTCATTGTGTCTGAAGTGATTTAATTTAAGTGGACATTTTTCACGCCTACCCCCTCTGCAAATTGGCTTCCACATCCCCCCTCCACCAAGATGTCTTGACTACGGCCGGCCGCCCTGCCTAAGGTACAATTTTCCAACTGGTTGAATATTCCATAAATTAATAAGCAGAGAAAAAAATCGAAGCATAGGCCTGCCTTGAGAAAGAGGAAGTTGATATTTCGATCCTTTACAATGGATGACTGGTTGGCATTATGGTGGCCTGTAGGCCTACTGGGTAACGCACTAAACTGGATAACAAATGTAGTTGATGTAACATGCCAATACATTGGCTTCTATATTGAACCAGATCGTTTTAAATTATTATCAATCCCCTGTCATCGGGTTACTTGAAATCATTCCTGAATCACCCTCAAATTCCTAAATACGGCACCGGCAGCCTCATCAACACAATGACCATCTCTGCCCTGACAGGTCCACGTTTATACTTCTTGGTGAAGAGAAACAACTCCATTGTTAAGTGTCTTGTCCAAGGACACAAGTGCCGCAAACCACAGATTCGAACCGACATTCTGACGACTTAGCCACCAGAACAAATCGAGTTCAGTGCGCTATTATGTTCAGCCACGGTACCTCTTAGAACATCAAGTAACATAAATCAAGTATTGTATAAATTACCAATGAATAAGATTTGTTATAAAGTGCCTCATAACTGCTCTGCTAACATTCGAACAAAATAGAAAAGCCTCGTGCACATATCGTAGCCCTCTAGCGGTGAAATGTACTTCAGCTGCGAGCTCCGGGCATTACGCGGTTCCATTTACATCCTCTTTCCTGTACAAACATATCGCAACAGTATGGTCACAGCGGCGTCGCTTGAATGATTAAATAAAGTCATTTTATACGCAAACCGGAAATTCTCTCTGCTGAATTTCACCCTCTCATCCATTACTTCCCAAATCTCATACCTTTCCTATGTTTTTTTAACCTCTTGCTGCACTTATCATTAAGTATGAACAGTTTTTCTACCTGAAAAAAAGGAGATCTCAGCGGCCAAACTTTTCCCTGGTAACCGTTAATACTAGAATGGAGCCGGTATAGCGCACGCGCACGCGCACGCACACGAACGTTTAACCAGTGATATACTAACTTTCCTACGTAGTTACGGTTGCCCAACTATGGGCGGCTGCCAGTGCAAAATAAAACCGGAAATTCAATGTTTGTTTTAAATACTGTAATTAGTGAAAAACACTGATAAAATCAACATACTTTACCAAGATATATTCCTCTTAAATATCTCCGGTGTAAAATGTTTAATGGTGGGCAGAATCTCTTGCTAACCATGTTTAAAATGTTTGGTCACTGATGGCCGTCCATATAAAATGGCGCTCAATGCTTACAATACAAAATTCCCTCCGCGAACTCATGTGATGGCGCCCTCATACGGTCATGGATGTGGCCAGTAGTGCCAATGTCTTTACAGTTTTTGTCTGCCACAGATTGAGGCTCTTTTGTAAACAAGTGAACAAATAATATGTCATCTCATTTATTGTGTGAACAGCTTTTTGAGATGTGTGGCTGATGTTGAAAGTTAAAGTAATATGTTTCATTTTGAAGATGAACAATGAATGATCCACCAAATTGTGTCTCTACCAAAGAATACCGAAATATGAATGATGTTGCCAAATACTTTCTAGAACTCTTTCCTCACTCCAAGCTTGGCTGCGGCGGCACTATTTCTCTGTTTAATTTGTTATTGCTACTTCAGACTACATAATTATATATAAAAGAGAATATTGCACTTTTGCTGAATTAAAGTGGAAATAAGGAACATTGAGAACAAGTAAGAAAATATATGTGAAAATCATGAAAAAATAACGTTTCACAAATTTAGATCAGGACAGAAAAATAGGAGGTTCCCGGACAGAATTCCGTCTAGAAACCACATGAAGATAAATTTAGTCAATGTAAGTCATTCAGAGTTGTGGGTCTGCTCGTTGGTCAGTGGACGGGAATCCATTACCATAATGTCCATGGCGGACTATTAGAAGTAGAAGCAGACATGACAGAAGTTAATGCCATGTACAACAAGCAGCAACATGTAGGGAAGATCTACATTAAAGGGTCTATGAAGTGTGTTTTTGTCTTAATTTATTTGTTATTGTTATTTTATCAGTTGATATGAATAAAAAACAATTTTAAGTTTGTTTTGTGTCTTGAGTGGATTTTTTAATTTTAATTAATTAAATTTAAAAAAAGGGTTTCTAATTTTGCACGACGCGAGGTGGCGCTATTCGTGACGTACACCTGGGCAGAGAACAAAGCAAACAAAGGTTTACATCGTTAGCTAGCATGCCTTTTTAACCCCTTATTGTTGGCCATCATTGTTGCCACTAGGTAATAAAACAGTCATGAACTACTAGCAACACGACTTATGTAATAAACGTATACTTAAGTAAGACTTTTTTAAATTGTACAAACGGACACAGAAAAAATGGACAAAGGGCAAATATATTCTCCAATAGGCATGCTTTATTGTTTACACTGTTAAAACGGTCTATTTCATAAACCCCTTAAAGGGGGTGGACCCCAGTACTTGTCGTGATTGGCTTGCACACATCAAGCTGGACTGGCCAAACATACTATGCATATCAACAACTCAACCTTCAACTATACTACTGAGGCAAAGCTGAAATCACTGCTCAATGAATACCTCAACCTCTTCAGTGAAGAAATCGGTGAACTGAAAGGCATCAAGGGGAAACTGACACTGAAGGAGAACGCCCAACCAGTATTCCTGAAAGCGAGACAGATACCTTATAAATTATGCACTTAGACCGACAGTGGAAGCTGAGTTAGAAAAGCTACAGAAACATAACATAATCTCACCCGTAGAGAATAGATTGTTGCTGTACCCAAACTGAATGGCGGTGTCTGTATCTGTGGTGATTTGAAGGTGACGGTCAATCCGAGTCTCAACATTGACCACTTCCCATTACCCAGAGTTGAAGATGTCTTTCCTACACTTTCAGGTGGAAAAGGTACAGCAAACTCAACTTACGTGAAGCTTACCTACACATGGTGATGGACTCTGAATACAAAATGTTACTCACCATAAACACACATAAAGGACTCTTCGTCTTCATTCGTATACCTTTTGGCATGGCTTCTGCACTGGCCATATGACAGAGAACCATGGAACAGGTACTACAAGGCATTCCTGGAATTTAGTGCATACTTGATGACATGATCATCACAGGCCGCACAGACAAAGAGCACCTTGACAACTTGAAGACAGTACTTGGGAGACTGAAACAACGTGGACTTCACTCGAATTTCTCAAGAACAGACTCATCTTCTGCTGCCACGAAACAACCGAGGAAGGTCTTAAGAAAACTCATGACAAGATCAATGCTGTCAATAATGCACCACGTCCCACTGGTGTCAGTCAGCTGCGTTCATTCCTTGGCCTGGTAAATCATTATCACCGGTTCCTACCAAACTTAGCGACTCAACTTCATCCGTTAAATGAGCTACTCGAGAAGACCGCAAATGGGTTTGGAGTACAGCTTGCGAGAAAGCGTTTGAGAAAGCAAAGTCACTTATCACAGCAGATGAAGTCCTGACACGTACACTACGACCCTGGGCTTCCTGTGAAACATGCATATGACGCTTCACCATATGGACCGGGCTCCGTTATGTCACATGTCATGTGGGATGGGTCAGAGCGCCCAATCGACTGTGCATCCCGTATATTGACGTCTGCCGAACGCAACTACTCACAAATTGACAAAGAGGCCCTTGTAGGGAGTGAAGAAATTCAATCTCTACTTACGTGGGCGGAAGTTTACCTTGGAAACAACCACCAACTGCTTACCTCTATTCAATCCAGCAAAGAGCACTTCCGAAACCACTGCAGCACGTCTTCTGAGATATGCAATTTTTCTCGGCAGCCACGATTGTAACATTGAATATAAGAGCACCACGAAACACAGCAATGCTGATGTTTTATCGCGATAGCCCTTAAGCCAAACGATGCCTGCGTTTGAGACATTGCCAGTCTCTAGCAGTGATGTTCAAAATGAAATGGCTAGAGATCCAATAGTGTACGAGAGCACCATGAAGGGATGGTCCACAAATCTTGACCCAACCTTAGCAGCATTCAACAGCCGCACACGACGGTTGCTTGATGTGGGGAATACGATTTATAGTTCCCAGCAAATTGCGAACCAAAGTACTCATTGAGCTCCATAAAGGTCATTTCGGTGTCATCAAGATGAAGACTCTTGCGCGTGGTTTTGCTTGGTGGCCAATAATCGATCAGAAAATCAAACAGTTGCATGGCCAAAGGTTGTGCCATTTGTCAACAGGTCCAGCACAAATCCATCTCAAACCCCATTACACACCTGGGAATGGCCTGTTCTTAGGACACATGTTCCTTATCGTGATAGATGCTTAGTGATAACGGACCCCAATTTAAGTCTGAGGAGTTTGAGACCTTTATGAAGCACAGTGGTGTAAAGCACATCACATCAGCTCCATCTACAAACAGTCTCGCTGAGCGTTATGTGCAAACCTTCAAGAACGGACTGGTTTCACCAGCGGCGTAGCCAGGACCTTTTCAGTGGGGGGCACAGGGGGGGGGGGGCATTGCTTTTCAGTGGGGGGGGGGCCAGGATATGGGTTCTTTCCCTTTTCTTTTTCTTTTCTGTTTTTGGGGGCACTATGAGGATTTATCGTGGGAGGGCACCTGGGGGGGGGGGGCACTGGAAATTTGTGGGGGGGGGGCACATGCCCCCCAGGCCCCCCGTGGCTACGCCGCTGGGTTTCACTACTCAGAAACTGCCCCTCATGCCACAACTGGACAGTCTCCCGCTTCATTGCTCTTGGGACGCAACCTCCGTTCTAGACTCATGTCATCAAACCAGATATCCACCACAGTGTCACTAACAAACAACTTGAACAGTCAATGAACCACAAATCTGCAAAGTCAGCCAGAGAGCTACACACAAACCAGCAAGTGCTAGTTCGTGACTACAGAGGTAACCAGAAGTGGATTCGAGGAGTGATATATTCACGCACTGCCCCACTGTCATATGAAGTACAAGTTGTACAAGACTCCATCTGGCGCAGACACATCGATCAACTTCTTGACGCTGACAATGGAAAAAACCTATGACTTCGATCAACGGCTGGAAATAACACCTGTTACTCTTCCTCATGTTGTTCCAGAGACCAGTGGCAAGACTACACCAGATTCTCCAACTTCCATCTCATTGACACAGATCCCAGTAGTATTAATCCAGAATGAAGCAGAACAACCTACTATGCTGTATCCATCCAACACTGAGCGTCGCTATCCAATGCGAACACGCAAACCCCTGATAGACTTAACCTTTAGCTAGTTGCTTGAACATACATTATAAAGAGGTTCCCACAGGCTTGGGTAGCAACCCTGTTTTTACATTGTTATTGTTCAGTAGAGTTAGTGGTTTAATTAAAAAACAGATTAGTCACATTTGAGTCACAAATATATTTCCCATATCCTGCAATTTATTCTCAACTGAAAAACTTGCATTGATTTTTCCCAAAAAAATTTGCACAATATTATAGCTCATATTTGAACTTTAGACTTCAGTTGATCTTTGTAACTTTGTGAACTCCGAACTGTCATACTTACTGGGGGAGATGTGAGATAATAATTGCTTTCAATATTGCCACTTATATTATATTAAAGTACGCCCTCAAGGGTTGAACTAGTCTTGTGCAAGACCGTTATTATGCGGATCCTAGTTACACGATCCCGCGCCAGTCGTAAATCACCCACCGTAGCTGGCGCTATACAATTTTCAGGATTAGGGCCGCTAAGGACAAAAGGTGGCGCGGCCGTGTACAGGAATAAATGGCGCCCGCAGCGGCGATTGGTTTATCAAATCACAGCGGATCGGCGCATGTACGTATAAAATCACGAGTAACGTCTTGCACCAAGACTAGGATTGAACATGTAATTCATTGCTTTTTCCAATATGGCGAAATAAACAGGTGAGCAACTTATGCCTCAATAAACCCACGTAATATCTTACACGTGTATATACGGGTAGCCATTTTATCAAGTCCATTTAAACTTACACTGCACTACTACTACTACAACTGCAAGCATGTGATGGCGTTTCCTCTTATTAAGAATTTGGTTTGTAAAAAATTAATTATTCTTAGAATTGCCTTTGTTTGTACGCAATATATGCGGAACGCACAGACTAGATCATGTTTTGCGTCACTGAAACTCATTTTGATAGAAACCCAACCTCGTTCTCGAGCAGTTTGTATTTGCTTCGTATCCACTGCTCCCTCGCCCTGGAACTGAAGGATTTCAACATCTACAAATCTTGGGTATGCAAGAATAGGGTGTGCTGTATTGGGAGGCCGGGACTAGACCCACCAATTCATTTCATCATAATTTCGGCATTCATCTGAACACTTGTATTACAAAAATAGTATGATAAAGAAACAAACTGAAATATTTTGTTACATCAAAATAATATTACCTTTTTTTGCATATTTTTCTAAGTAACCAATCAGTGTTTTTGTTTGTTTGTTTGTTTGGTTGTTTTTTATATATAAAAACCGTTTGAAAAATTAATAAACATCTGATATATTTTGTCTGTGAAGGCCAGTGTCACACAACCTTTGTACTGTCATGACAATCCCACCTAATGCCTTATTTCGAATCCTTATTTTGAATCTATTCGAGCATGCTGATAAACAGCAAGGGGTAGAAATCTTATACAGTACAAATTTCATATGACACCAGTTCATACTTAACCCTAATGCCGAAGAGAACCACATTATTTTAAGGAATGAATTTTTGACTTTATTTTCTTTACTAAAAAATCCTCCACAACCGTGAATTACTTTTATATAGAAAGACTCTGCTTCTGAAATAATTCTACAGTTAAAAAAATGTATACACATATTTTTATGAAAATGTTGAAAAACCTAGTCATGAACATCGTACTTTCTACATGCAAGTCTTGCGTTCTGACCACTAGACTATCATGTCATTCAATTATTGTACAATTCTTGAAGAACCTTTTTTAAATGAGCTTTCTATGCCAATTACTACATGCAGCCTGTCCTTGTCTATAAACGCGCAGTTTGCAAAAGACAACACAACAATACTGATCACTGCAGCACTAATTTCCATATGTCTTGTATGCATATGAGGGGCCTGGTTAAGTCAGTTTGTTCATTAAAAGTCAGTTTCGCAAAGCTGTTCAGCAGAATATTTCGCTAAGTAAATGTGTTAGGTAAGTAAATACACCTGGTGTCTACCCACTATTAGATAGAATGTGTAGTTGTCAACCAACAGTTTCCCGATTTGGGAGCCTATTGGTATCCTCATTTGGGAGAATAGGGTTTCAATCAGGATAAACGTATCTTCCAATATAATTGCACGTATTCTATGCATATTTTACTTATTGGGATTTTCAGGAAAATATCTCATTATACGCCATTTAGTTTTTATAGTTGCCACCAAGAACCAAAAATATTATGCCTTAAATGGGTTTGTCTACGTCTAATGTAACCACAAAAATGTTTTAACTGAGACGTTTTTTATTTTCTGTCTCTGGGATCACGCTTTTTTATCCCCCATGTTATTAAACTTAATTGGATGTCCATGGCATTTCTCAAACATGCTTTGACCTACATTAATCAAACTTGGCACAAGAAATGTTCATTCATCTGTCGTCAAGATGTCATTAGTTGCCATGGAAACTACCTCGAGAGGGCGCTGTAATTTTATGCATATTATGTGCACATAAATTAATGGTTATTTCTTATTTTTAGCCATTGTAGTACACTAGTTATCACTGGGGGATATCATTAAGTCTTATCTGGTGTTACGAAGTCACGAACCAAATGGTTCAACTTAACAGAATAAAAGGGAAAGACCACAACTGAAAGGAATTATATGGGAGTCGGAATTTAGAACAAAATACAAGTCATTTAATATAACAAATAATCAAGAATTCAAATATACAAAAGAAAAGGGGAAATACAGTAATCACATACAATGAAAATAATTGCGATAAATAACGAAATGTTCATGGTTTTGAGGGGAGGTACCTCCAATGAGAAACTAGGCTGGGGTTTTGTAGACCAGCGGGTACTGGTCCAGTCCTTGGGCGGAATCTAGTCACGATTGTCTTGTATGGCCGACATCAACAACTCGGGGACACGAACCAGCGATACAAAGAGGTATGCCTCCATTGAGTTGAGAAACGAGGCTAGGGTTTGGAGTCATTGGGTGGAGCCACTGGGATCTTGTATTGCAGACGTTGACGACTCAGGTACCGAAACCAGCAGTAGGGAGAAAAGTGCGTTGATTGAGTTGAAGACGTGGCGACGTTGTAGCATTGGTGTGGTGCCAGCGGGAACTCGGCACAGTCCATGGGGCCACGCGTCACGGCTGGCCCGACAACCACAGAAACTTCCGTCCGTCTGTGGTAAAACCGAAGCTTAGAATCTGGTGATCGCGGTGATGAGCAGTCCTTTTAAGCAGTAGTCACTGTAGCATCTACGAATAGGGGCAATGGCGCACAAAGGGCGCCGTAGCGCATCCTGGTGTCGACCACCATGTATTATTGTACTTATAAAAGTTACGTAAGGTTACATGAACTAGTTCAAATTCTTAACACTGGCAAATGATTTGTCAACTCTAATGTAAGGAAAAACGAAAGATAAATTTGAAAATATTTTGTTAAAATATTTTGTCTCTGGACCTTATTGTTTAAGCCCCCATCTATGTCAAATTCAGCCGGGAATCCTTACCATTTGGGTGGGAAGGGATTACACAAACCTCCATTACTCTGGCATGCTTTGACTTACATTAAGTAAACTTGACACTAAAATGCATTAAGGCTCAGGACTTTGCAAAACTCCTCCAAAAGGATATGGTGCTCCCAGGATTGCCCTTATGCCGTCATTGCGCTGTATGGCCAGATTGAACTAGGACAGCCAGTGTCATCTTATGAACTTTAGTGTTTGCGTACATTTCTGCTGAATTCTGCTCTCCTGTAGTGGTGGTGGTGCAGTAGCAAACATACTCCCCTGGTGGACAGGAGCCTGAACAATACCCTTGTGCACAGTCACCAGATGCCTACGACCCACCCTTAGAAAAGTACCCAGCCTACACAGCCCCGCTTGAAAGCAGTGAATCTAGCTGTCAGTTACTAATCAAGGTGATGAACTGAGCACATCTGTAGGCAAAGTCTGCGGATAAAATGCATTCATATTTGGACAGAACCATGTAGCTCATGTGAACCATTTCCAGCCGGTTGATGATTTTCTGTGCCTAAAACCAGGCCGGAGTGACCTTTCATTGGATAACCCTTCCCGAAAATATGTCATTGATCTGACTTTCGATGGCAGATGAATTGCTGACAGGCAGATGCCTTAGCTCATACATCACACAGCAGTCCCCATGTCAGGGGAAGGCACATTTCTGGATAGGATGCGGAACAAGTGCTGCAGGAAAACTTCTTCTTACAGACAAGAACCTAGTCAGCAATGAACCAGAAGATGTACAACATAGAAGAAGTTTCCATAGATACCAGAGATGTCATCTTGACAATATATAAATGAACATTAAATGTGCCAAACCATGCCGGAGTAATGGAGGTTTGTTTAATCCCTCCAACCCCAAATGCTAAGGATCTTGGCTGAATAGTGGCTGAAAGGGGCTTTAACATTAAGCTCAAGAGACAACTTAAACCAAGATTTTCAAGTTATCCTTTGTTTGTTTTCTTACACAAGAGTTGAGATATCATTTCCAGTTAAAAATTATCTTTCGTTTTTTGTTACATTACAGTTAACAAATCCTTGACAGGTAAAACTTAATAAAAATAAGAAATAATTGTATCCATTAATTCATGTGCGCATAATATGCATCCATGTACAGTGCCCTGTAGAGGTAGTTTCCATGGCAACCAATGGCATCATCCTGACGACATAGAACTGAACATTAATTGTACCAAGTTAGGTCAAAGCATGATGGAGTAAAGGCGAGATATTGGATCTTATTTCACCCCTGGTGCTAAGAATTATCAGCTCAGATCATTATGAGGACAAAAAATAGTGGGCCAGAACAGTGCAACCAACAATTTTCACTGTTAACATTTTTGTGCTTAGGACATCCAAAGGATGTAGACCCCTCCAGCCCACAGACTTATTTTCAGTCACTGAGTTCATCGAAAGCTTTAACACCAGTTCCATGCTCTGTTGAAAATCTGAACATTAATAATGGAGGCATTTTTAAAGTGCTCTTACACGAGGTATCACAGCGCTGTACATTATTACCACTGCTCATCAGGCGCATAAATCATTTCTGAAACCATCTCAGCTCCCTGGGGAGTATACAGCTCAATTGCTGCCATTTCGGCGCATGTTGGCTAATCAAACACAACAACCAACTCTGCCCCCTCATTATGGTAAAGTGTCTTGCTCGAGGACACAAGCACCACGGTCATTTATACCGTCCTCGGCTTTATGTTGTTATTTTTGGAATAACACAATCAGGCACCAAATCGTAACAATTCATGCATCACTACACCTTCATTTTTACAGACCTGCATTTATATTATAGAAATTATCGGTATGTGCCCTTTGTGATTTCTGCTGAAAATGCATCTGGCTTTAATAATAACGTGATGGAGGTATAGAAGAACTCGTAAAACGATGGTATCTACAAGAACTAGTCACTGCGCTTAGACCTGAAACATCATTGAAAAGTTTGATTGAAGGATGCTACGTCGGGTGTGAATGAGAGTTAGTGGAAGACTGTTCCCCGTTCGTGGCGCCATTAGTTTGGCAGACGGTGCCACCTCATATATGTTATAGGACATGACAATAATAACTTGTTGTGTGCCATATGGCATAACATATCTTTTCCCCATAAGCTTTCAGCACTTATGATTTGACCATTAAAAAGGTAGTAAACCGTCATTTTCTCTCGGCAATTTAGCAATGCGTTGTTACGGAGGATCAGTAGAGAAGTGGTTGAGAATTGTTACGAGCATTGGGGCTCTTTATCTTGACAGTTCCATGAAAAATGCAGTGGTGCCTCTTCTATCAAACTTGCAGTGGGAAGAAAGTAACGTCACCCTAGTTCCAGATTCGTCAGCGGATGGAGATCTAGACGTCCAGGCAAGTTTTACTGTACCTGCCATGTTCCTTTCGACTGGGATTGTGGCGACAATTTTGTCACCGATTGCTGGTATGGTAGCCGATCAGTGGGGACTGGATTTAGTTGTTTTGTGCGGCCTAATTGTTTGCATAATAAAGTGTGTCCTTTACGGAGTTTTAAACACAACTGCTGTTACTGTACTGACAAATCGCATACTACAAGGTGTAATCGGTGCATGCACCTCAACCATGGCAATGGCTAGGATCAGAGACGTGTACGACGAGGCGTCTGTGGAGTGTACAATCTTAATGGGAGTGGCAATGTGCAAAGTGTCAGTCGGTTTATTTGCAGGACTTTTCGTCGGAGAACTTTTCCATATCATGGCAAACCGCGTGTTTTTCTTGTTTATACCGGTCGCCTTCGTACTCATAGTTTGTATTTTGATGACATTCCGAAAAGAACATTTTCACAAGCAAGGAGAAACTAAGAAGACGCTAAGAAAAGGAAACAACACTGTCCAACGAAGGGTGATCTTTGATATACAAGTCTTGATCATCGCACTGTGTTTATTCGTTGTGAAACTCGCTCAGCAGGCATTGGAACCTTCTCTTGCTGTCTGGATTAAATCGACATTTGGAGAAGGTACACTATTAACTGCTCACATTCTTGGATTTTGTGGACTCGCTGTGATATTAAGCACTATAATCAGTACTATTGTTCTCAATGCATATCAAGACCGATCGTGGATCTTCTGTATCGTATCTCTCTGCACGGCAGGATTTCCTTTGATATTTGTGAAATTCTCTCCTGGAATAATTGTTGTGGGTTTTGACTTGGGTGTTTATTTCTTTGGTATGCTAGCAACCCGTTTAGCCTTGATAACTATGTGTGCCACAATCGCAAGTAATCGATATCCTGAAGCATACGGATTTGTTTTCTCCATTGCAAACACAGGATGGGCAGCATCAGTTCTTGTGGGACCACTTCTGGCCACGTCTCTGTTCGGATCCATCTGTGGGATATGTATAATCGGCGCAGCTTGCATTCTGACTTCTTTACTTGCAGTTTGTCTCCGAAATGTAGACTCCATAGATGGACCCAATTTCATGGATTGTTGCACGAATTCTAGTGATGATGAATACCAATTAATAGCAACTAATGTGGGAATTCCATTCACATATGACCAACATATAGTCAGGGAGCAACCTCAGGACAGTTGAATTGATGGAACTATTAAGGATCGAAGAACATACCCAGGTAGCAAGCCCATCTAGGGCCCGATATGCCGAATATCTGGGCAGCCACATATGGGCTTGCCCATATTTATCCCGTATGTGGCCCATATGCCAAATATCTGGGCAACAACATATGGGCTTGCCCATATTTAGCCCATCTGGGGTCCATTCGCCAGATATCTGGGCAGCTACATAATGGGCCTGCCCATATTAATCCTATATGATGCCCATCTGGAGTCCATTATGTCAAACTATATGGGCTTACCCATATTTAGCCCGTATGGGGCCCATTAAACTGTTACATGTTGGAATTAGAATGTGGGATTGCTTGATCATATCGTCACAGTTTTCACGAATGAGTTTAGTCAATATTTGGACTTATATATTTGGACTTCAAATACTGTTATCTTTCATTAATCCTCAAAACTATCTAGTTTTCTAATTAAAGGAATGAAGATTTTGTAAAATTGAAGTCACCGATCGCAGCCTTGTGCATGTATTGCTGCATGTATTTTAAAAGAACGGCATGTTTTTAAGTTTTCACGAAGTGACACAATTCGATCACGCCACACCAAGAACACACTTTCGTAAAGATTGTCCTCTATTACATTGTATGCGATAACCCCATAGGAGTGGGGTTTGTAAAGAAAAAGTTAAGCAAGTTAATCACCCTTTAATTAACACCTTCACCCAAGGTTTGTTTATGCCACAGAGAAGGCAAATTAGTAGCCAACACAGCCAGGATGGGACTAAAGTGCGCGAAAACTAAATTTTCCATTGTTTTAAAGGCATATTACACCCAGATATGTTTTCGGACCCACAGATGTCAATGGAAGTGTTTTTAAACATTATATGACGTCATCAAAATACTGATTTCTGATTGGACCGCGGATAATTCACGCTTTATACCCTCAGTTGAGTTTTTGTTCGTTTTAAATTACACTAATCGATGTGTTACGGCTGTAAATTATTTTAAGAATAAAATTATCGTTAAACAATTTGAGGAAGTTTGTGATTTAGATCCATTATTTATTTATTTTATTTATTTATTGACCAAATCCAACAGCGACAGAATCGCCAATTACAGGATGGCTGATAAAAATATAAATTTAGATAAAACAAAGAACTTCACATATATAAATAAGTTACATAATCCATCAAAATAAATAACAATTAAAGACTACAAAATAAAAATATTGAGTACAGATTGACAGGAAAAAGAGCGAAATATATAGCAAGGAGATGAGACAATAATTACGTAAAATGAAAATATCATAATGAAATAGCTGCAAATGCTCGATACACTTGGTTACGAAAACTTCCAAGGCTTACAGCACCAAGCACATCACATCTCCCACGGAGTCCATTGTAGGTGGTTGAGATTCTGGAAACAAAGCCACGCTTTGTGACCTCAATGCGACTCCGTGGGACATGTAAGATGTGCTCGGCAGCAAGCCTTGTCCGTCGTGAGGGAACATGTAAACTAAAAGGATTGGCATCAGTAATATTGAAATGATTGTGGAAGTGTTTGAAAAGGAATAAACAATCATTAACAGAAAGTGGAGAAAGTTTGTATAGGTCACACAATTCAAAATATTCAAGGTTGCATATACCACTGTTAAGATTTTTATACATGAAATTAAGAAATCGACGTTGAACTCTTTCAATCCTGGTTGTCTGATATGATGAGATGGAATTAAACGTAACTGTACAATATTCAAGATGAGGTCTAACAAGGGTACAATACAGGGTCCGGAGTGTACGTTCATTCTTAATCGATCGAAAATTACCCCATATTAAACCTGACATGCGATTAGCCTTTTTGATAATATGATCTACATTGGGGACAAAACTAAGCCTTGAGTCAATGAAAACACCAAGATCCTTCTGAACAGTTACCTGGTTAAGAACATTATTATTTATATGGTAATTGAAACTAATTGGCTTCCTTTTAAGGGTCAACGAAATGAAGCTACACTTGTTAATGTTGATAAACAGTCGCCAGTCTAGAGACCAAGACAAGAGGGTATCCAAATCATGCTGTAAATCGGAACTGTCAACAACACAAGAAATTTGACGGAAGATTTTCAGGTCATCTGCAAACATTAAGCAATTGCTACTTAAATACTGTGGGATGTCATTAACAAACAGAGTGAAAAGTAAGGGGCCAAGAATTGAATCCTGTGGGATCCCAGATGGGACCGAATTCCATGAGGAACACTGTCCGTCTACAACTACTCTGTGTTTTCTGTTGGTTAAATAACTACGTAATAAGAACAAGAGATTAGGATGGAGATTGTATGATGTCAATTTGTACAAAAGTAGGTCATGAGAAACACGTCTGGGACAACGTCCATCTGCCGCCCCCGGTCAACAGCATGGTATGCCTCCCGGAGAAGTGATGTGAGATTGGTGGAACAGTCTCTACCAGGGACAAATCCATGCTGTTGCTCAGAGACTGCTGGTTTCACATGTTGCATAATTTGCTCACACACAATTTTCTCAAAGACCTTTGACACTTGTGGAAGTAAGGAAATGGGTCGATAGTTGGCTACATTCTGTTTTTTACCGGATTTATGAATAGCAACTATACTGGCAACCTTCCATTGAGAGGGGTAGGTACCAGAACGTAGTGCCATTCGAAACAGATGTGACAGTGGACCACAAAAAATATCAGCATAGGAATTCAACAAGGAAGCTGATAAGTTATCCGGTCCACTGGCTTTCGACACTTTAGTCAGACATCAGAGTCAGTGATTTGAATTGCTGGCATACTGTCCAAGTTGTAAGAATGAAGGGCTGGCTTGTCATTGGATTGATCAGGATCCGGTAGGTACACAGACTGAAAATATTTCAGCAGCTCGGCTTTTCCAGTTGGATCGGAAGCCTCGGTTCCTGACATTTCATTTTTAAGTACTGAGGGCAAAGTTTGCTGTCGTGATCGAGTTTTAATAAAATTCCAGAAACGTTTAGGATTATTCCCAATGTCTTTGGCAAGGGAGGCTAAATAGCTGGCATATTTAGCCCTTACCAGACGTTTGAACACAACTCTTGCTTCTTTGAACGATTCCTGATTCTGTTCAGTTGGACTGGATTTTTTCTTACGAAATGCTCGCTCCTTAGCATTCACAGCTTGCCTGACTTCACCATCAAACCAGGGAGGAGATCGGCGGCGAGGGTGAATCACAGGGACGATGTCCACCAGAGCAGCCTCTACTATAAGTCATAAAACAGCGACGTGTCCTCTTCACAGTCATTAGTGGCATGCAAGATGTTCCAAGGAATACACTCCAGAGTTCTTCTGAGATCATTCAAATCAGCCTTCCTGAAGTTGTAAACCGGCCGGGTTATTGGGTTGAACTTGGGCCGAGTACCAAGATAGAATTGCACTCTGACCGAATTGTGGTCAGCAGCGGCGTAGCCAGGACTTTTTCAGTGGGGGGGGGGGGGGGCACAGGGGGGGCATTGCTTTTCAGTGCGGGGCCCAGGGGGTATGGGTTTTTCCCTTTTCTATTTCTTTTCTGTTTTTTGGGGCACTATGAGGATTTTTCGTGGGGGGCACCTAGGGGGGCACTGGAAATTTGTGGGGGGCACGTGCCTCCCAGCCCCCCCCCCTCCCCCTCCCCGTGGCTACGCCGCTGGTGATCAGACCTGAAGACAGCATCCCCAGTTCCGGATGAGACGTTTAAATGCTTGGAGTGTATAGAACCAGGTCCAAAAGATTGGTGCCTCTAGTCGGAGCAAGATTGCTTTGATGCAGATCATGCGTGGTCATAATCAAGTCAACAAAAGCATCATCGATGTTAGAGCCACTTGATGCAGGAAGACATGAATCATGGCTCCACCGCAGCGTTGGGAGATTGAAATCCCCAACAATACATATTGTGTGGAAGTGATGAAAAACAGCAGTAAGTGAATCAGGAAGGTCTTCTATTAGTTGGTAATGTTTGTAAAAAATGTTTCTACAAGTATCCTAATACTTTATTTGAATCAAGATATAGGGGGCCTACATTAAACAACCAACCTGTAAAAGTTCACTTTATTATGTGTCATTATCTGAGAAAATAATGAAAATGCATGTTTCGTATTCATTCTTACGTTGATTTGTTTTTGTTTCCGGAGGGACAGCACTTATTTTTGGACGTTATTTCACTATTTTACTAATTTGATAGCACATGAGAGCAAAATAATTATTATCATCCCTGTATAATACCGTGATCAATTTAACACCAATAAGTTTCATGTAGACCTATGATCATTTTTCTTTTTGCGAATTTACCAGTAGGGGTTTACTGATTTAATATGACTTTTTACACGTCTTGCTTTCCACTATCAAGACACTGATAACTATTTTAACTGCACAATTGTTTATCATGGCTATCATTTCGCAAGACTTGCCTTTGTTTACGAAGCGGAAACCGCAAGGGAATAATTAAGTTCTGTCAGTTGCACTGTGTGGCGCGCGCTGCTCATTATAGTACGGTTTGATATGTATTCCAGCTGGATTTTTGTGCCAAAATGGATTTTATTGGCTTACTTTATTTTATTTTTTTCAACCACGTATTCAGCCGCCATTTTGAATTAAAAAATGGCGGCCATTTTTTACTTATTTTCTAGTATAAAATGGCAGTATCATCCAAGTCATGCCCATGGCTCAGGTATTGTCTACAGACAGTAGGTCTTGCATTAATCCGTAGATGTAGAGTTTGTACATTTTGTACTTCTCCACATCATAAATATCAAGAATTTATTTAATATTTGGATGTAATTTGAGATGTATAGTTCCTTTAAAAAAAAAAAAAACATATTAAAAATGTGTTCGCAGATATCTCAAAATATCAGCATTTATGGTTTATTGTCATACACCAGTGTACATTTGGTGACATATTCTATTAAAAACCAGACATATTGAAAGTTACACCCAGACATCATTAATCATCCGTCCAGATGAAGTTTGAAAGCCAAGTACATGCTGTTTGAATGTCATCCGAGCGGCTCATTTCAATACATTTCATAAGGCTAAAAATACAAGAATTGATGTGCACTTTTTTCTTTCACGCCAAAATAATTCAATGGGTAGGCACAGGTTGTTTGTGTTAGTGCCTTTCCAAACATCAGTGTAGGCTATTTATGGTTTATTGTCATAAACCTTGGGCGCCCCTCCCCCCTACATCGATTAACATCAAAACAATGTTATCCATCGCAACCACCACTATAATGAAAGGTTACGTACCAAAAAGCATGGTGGACAAGCAAAGACACTGTTGACCGGCTCAAAAGTATGTCATCAGTAGTCTCTTCCTCCATGGTAGGTCTAATCTGCTTACTTTTTAAAAGAACATTGTACTGTCTCAGTTGCACAATTCAACCAAAGAGAAAGGGCGAATCAACACAAACTGCATGATAGGTTATTAAAGGTATTTTTAACATGTTAGAACAATGATAGTACTGAAGAATTATTGTTATTATTATTATTTTGACTGGACCCAAAAATCCTCTTAGTACGGTTTGATATGTATTCCAGCTAGATTTTTGTGCCAAAATGGATTTTATTGGCTTAATTACTTTATTAATTTTGGGGTGCTGATTCCAAAAACGTTTGGTACCATTTTTTTCAACCACGTCTTCAGCCGCCATTTTGAATTTCAAAATGGCGGCCATTTTTTACTTAATTTCTAGTATAAAATGGCAGTATCATCCCGGCAGTATGAATGGCTAAAACCATTTGTTAATATTTTTAAAATCAATTTTCATGAACAGGAGCCTCATCTTACTGTCAAAGGCACCCTGACTCAGGAAAACTTCGATTTCAACGAAAATAAAGAAGCCTGTGAATCATTCAAACGACAAGCCAATTAGAGCAACGAAGCGATGCTTCGTTAAAACGTGAGAACAGACAAGTAATATTTAAACGTTAAGTCAGATCCGACATGTCCGACATGTGTGTACGGTGCGCCGCCATGTTGGGATTTGGATGTCTTAACAATAACTATACGGCGTAATTCACAAATCATACATGAAAAAATACACTGTAACGTTAGACTAAAATAACGTAATTTTTTACAACTTTTAGAAGAATTTGATATGAATGAAAACTGTGACTAGATTTTCCGGTCGGCGGCAATAAACACCAACGGTGCTTTTTTGCGACCTTCGTATTTTAATATTTTCGATTTTTTCAACCGAGTTTGGGTCACTAAATGATCGATTTCTTCACAAAGATAGCAGTTTGTTGAACAAAAATTACACATTGGACAGTTTATTAGTACTTATTACCTCAGTAAAGTATCACAATTTCATCTGACGACGATTCAGCCATTTCTATGTTATTTTCCAGCGTGGGCAATATAAGCGCAGGCATGAGAATGAACGTGTTCACTGTTGTATATGTATGTGGCTGGCGTCCCCGAAAGCAAGCTTTCTTCTTTACGTGACGTCACACATAGAGACGTTCAGGATGCAATGCAAATGGCCCCTTTTAGGGGCGTGTTAATCGGCGCCGACATCCTCTTCGGAAAAGCTTCAAAATATAAGTAGCTCGCTAAAAATCAATGAGCTATTTATTTGTTATCATTAAAAATACCATATTTTAGTATCTCCATGGCATTTACGTCTCTATTTCTGTGGTCCTTTAACCCTAATCCTAATCCTAAGGGTTCGTATGGTGAGTACATGTGTACCAAAAATGGGCCAGGTATACCTATTTGGCTTTACTACTTAACACAGTTTTGTCACATAATCAAATGCACACTACAGTAAAAGATGCATTCTTTGAATTTCAAAATAAAACCATTATTTATTCAAAATGGCCGCCAATATATATATATATATATATATATATATATATATATATATATATATATATATATATATATATATATATATACATATAATGACAATTCGCACCATAGGGAGAAATGCATGAAATTGCCACCATAGGGGGAACCGACATTTATTTTGTGTAACAGATTTAATACTACAATTATTATGTACTGCTTAAAGGAATATTAAATAATTCAGGCCCCCACAACTTATTAAAACATTCTTGAACATGACAACGTTACAACATTTTATATATATTTTTCGGTTAAAAAGAATTTCCCCTTAGGGTTATTTTATTCCAAAACAACATATAAGGGGAAAAATCATTTCCCCTTATGGTTCCACATAATAAAGCTGCACAGTCCTTGGGAAGTATAGTGATCCGGACCCACTGTTGCTGAGCCTAGTTTCTCCGCTTGAATCCCGAGATGTCTCCCTAATGCCATTTTTAAATGCACGGCTGTCAACGGTCCGCAATGATTTTGAACAAAACAAAAAGGTCGAGCTTAATCAACAGTTTACCTTTTTGAAATAAGGTTGGATGCATTAAACAAAGATAATAAGTCAGATAATAATTACAGTTGATCGCCCGGATTTCTGGAGGAAGACTTAAAAATTACTCTCTGAACGCATTAGGCCTACATATCTCTAGATGATTAGGCCGCCTAATGACTAGTAATGTTTCACAATGACCCAATTTCCTCCGTTAAATGGTACTTTAAGTTTAAAGAACCTTGTTCCATGGAATGAGAGAAAATTGCCTAATGTTACCCTTAATCTCATCAGTTATGAGGAATAATGCACCCCAGTGTTACGATTATACTTTATAGTGACCACGGAGGTAAAGATTTGATCGGAGCTGGACAAGGCCAGGGGGCAGCCATCTTTAATGATGGAAAGTGGCGCCCTCAATTGGTAGATTTCCGCACAATCCTCTGTTTTTTTGTTTAGCTTTCAGGCAGTGCTGTTTTAAGCCCATTTGCACCCCTTTGTACGCACTATGGATCAATTATTAATGTGGGGGGTTATTAGAAATTAAAATAAATTAAATTTACAAAACAAGAATTTTAAAATAAAATAACTTGGTTAACTAACAGATTTGATTAAAAGGAAGGACTACACAAAAATAAACACACACACACGCACAAAATAATTAAAAATAAATTAATTAATAAAAAATAACAAAATATAATATTTTTACGCATTCCATCAAACTACTGTTGTTGTAAATTCAAACTGTTGATTGACCACACACAAGGTTTTCATAAGACGTGATTGAGGTAATTACACTTGTGCAATACACTATCATTGGAATAGGCTGAACGTCCGGTCAGTGGCAGGCGTAGATTTTCCCATTTACTTAACATTATGATTTGTGTTAGTTTGTTTGTTTGCATCTTTCATATGCATGAAGACTGAAGCACGATTTAAATGGGGGTGTAAGGGTGTAAAAATAACAAAAACTTATTTATTGTATGGAAGATTTTGTAGATTTTTAAGTCTAAAAGTAGTTTCAAAGAGAGGATGGGGAGGGAAAAGGGAAGACGGGGGGGGGGGGGGACTGGACTTCATACATGAAGGAAGGAAATACAATACTGGATTACTAGTATACCGACACTTAAAATTCGTTTAGGGAATGAGAGGTGCACTTACGTAATGATTTTGATGTCATTAAGGGGATGAAAATCAACCCTCTGTGGCATGGTGCGTATTTAGTGTTCGCTGTTTTAAGAAGACTGTAGTTTTCATTATAAATAAATAATAAAATAAAATAAACAGATGGACTCAAAAAACTTAAATGCTTTTTCAGGGCCTTTATTAAAAGCCCATACCCCACGCTGTTTCGGGTTACGATGGTCTTGGTCCGTATAATATGACTTTTCCTCAGCTGTGCTGTACACAGACACTGTGGTATTTTTTGTAGTAAAAATGATAGCACTCCTATTATAGTTCCACTCAAAACATCTATTTGGAAATTGGGACAAATAATGATTTTTTTTTTAATTTTGCATTTTTATATTTCCCTTTTTGGTCAAATTAATTGCGAAAGTACTTAAAGGAGAAATATAGCTCTCTAATGTATTAGAGAACTATATTTCTCCTTAAAGTACAATTGGACCAAAAAGGGAAATATGTTTTCCCCAATTCCCCTATACATGTATTATTTCAGCCTCATAAAAATGTTGATGTTGATCTGGGGAAAAGGCCCAATAAGAAATATCAACTATTAAAATCAAATGAAAAAGTTTGACTCTGGTAAGAGAAGCGTATTACTGGCACTTCAAGGACAAACTCGAGGTACGTTTATTTAGAAAACATTCGATTTCTTTTGATCATTTCACAGCTTCCAATATCTATCTGTGCCAGGAACAAAATATAACCGTCAAAATACACATGGAATTTGCAACCACGCAGTTGTATGAAGTTTATCAAATAAAGATGACTGGGAAATGTTTTATAGTCCCACAAGAAAGAGCGTTTATCAGTCATGGGGTGATTGCTTTGTATCATATGCAATCCATACAAGAATCATCACTGAATAAAAGTAAGACTGTATAATTAGAAAATCTGCTTAAAACTTCATATCAACATCAGTCAAAATTCATTAAATCTTCAAATTAACAGTAAGAATTGGTTTAAATATAATTCCAAATTGGAATTTGGGTCATCTTTAATAGAACACCTTTAAGTTCAATTAGTATAAAAATGTCATTCAGCGTTACATACTGTGTGTGCCATAGCTAGGTTTTGGTCAGGGGGCTGAGGGTGCCCAAATCCATGTTTTATGAGAAGAACTAAAATTCCAGTTGGATGCATTATGATGGTCCTAAGGTAGTCTAAGTAGGATTCTTCCTCGGTGCTTTACACATATACTGCTGTAGTATTTCTACAAAATAATAGTGAAAATGATAATACAAATTGGGACAAATAATGAGAAATGTTAGGAATTTTGCATTTAATTTGGAGAACTTGTATCCCAAATGAAAATGAGGAAACATATTTCCCTTTTGGGTCAAATTAATTGCGAAAGTACTTAAAGGAGAAATATAGCTCTCTAATGTATTAGAGAACTATATTTCTTCTTAAAGTACAATTGGACCAAAAAGGGAAATATGTTTCCCCCCCATACACGTATTATTTCAGCCTCATAAAAATGTTGATGTTGATCTGGGGAAAAGGCCTCAGATCTATGTTTTACTAAAATTCGAATTGGATGCCTTTGCGGGGAATTATTTTGTCAGTGGGCAGCCCCCTGCACCCCGGGTACCAGTAGCAACGCCACTGTTGCATATATACTTTCATGTCCTTATCATACATTTGGGGGGTAATTCAAGTTAAAATACCCCATTAATTAAACCATTCATAAATCACAAATGAATCAAACCTGCTGTAAAAAATTCATTAAAACTTCAAATTCATGAGCGACATACAATAATTCTACCTGTACTTTAAATCTCAGTCTGACAACAATACAGGAAAATTAAATTTCCCCCAACATGGAAGAGAACTCACATAGTGGTTGATATTGTACTATAATGTAATCCATACAAGTTTCATCACTGAATGACAAGACTGTAATTACATAATCTGCTTTAAAAACTTTCATCAGCCAAAATTCATTCATCTTCATATTATAGGTACAAATTCATAATCTGTGACTTGTTTGCTCTTCTCAAAGTATTATTTTAATCCCAATGAAGTACATATATAATGTATATGTAATAAGAACTGAAATCTGATACTTTTAAGTAGTTTTTCCTTTTACACCATTCACCCTGGCACAGTGGACAAAAAATGTGATAGGTTATCTATGAAATGAAATCAAATTAGATTGATGATTATATTTGCAGAAGAAAAAATCAAGTAGCTAAAAGGGGCATTAATTGAAATTAAAACAAAATAATAAGTGTAAGGTTTATCTTACTTGTTCAACACTATCTTACTTCACAATTTTGTGACATGCGAGGGAAACAATAACACAAAGATATTTTGTAATTTGTTTTGTCTGTGCACATCCCAAGCCCCTTGTGGATTATGCTTACAAAAAAGCAAGGCAACTTTCTAAGTATTTCAATAATCTTATGTTCATAACCTGGACGGAAAAATTGTCAAACTGACAGAAGTAATAACAAAACGAATGGATTCCCCCAAATAATATACTGTTACAATGCTTTCCCTAACAGGATCGTTCCCACCAAAATTCAAGACAACCGTGGGGGTATTTAAGAAATTACAGGATTTACAATTTAGGAGTTTACATTCATAACAAAGACAGAAATTTGTCACAAAATTTATATCCATGTTATGAACAAAATTGCTAATTTATTAAATACCTGGAAGATTGCCTTAGTTTTGGTGTTATACGACCCTTAAAGTCCTATCTGAACGAGAATTAACAAATAATATTTAAAACTTGTTTATAATGCGGTGTATCATTTAATTTTAATTTCTGGATTTTTTAGTCATTGTCGATCAAAAAATTAGGCCCTAATCTCACGGTTTTTAAAAACTAACTACACTTCTGTCGTTGCTGGTGTGGGTCAAGTGACAATACTAATAGCGTCATTTGTGGGATCATGGTGGGATGGTGCATTGTATTGCAACAAAGTGGCTATACAAAATGGAGCTCCCACAAATGTTTCACAAGTGATGACGAAGTGGCGCTTTTCGCAAATCTCACTGAAAAGCGTTAAATCTCATGTGAACTGATATTCAGTATTGACTGAACATTTGCTAAAAGATTTTCAGCAAAGTTCGCTTGTTATGATTGATGCCATTTTCGTTCCAGCTAGGCTTTAAGGGTCAAGGGATGTAAATGAAACAATATTTAAGTAAATTAATTAATTTTATTATCACTTTTTCAATCAAAACAACAAATATCTGTCTTTTGTTCTAAATGTTTGAAGATGACCCTGTAAATACTTAAATTGCAAAATAATTTGGTGAGCACAATGGTTACAGTCTTGGGAATGTACACAGAAAAATTGGATGAATTGCCCATACATGTATCTCACTCAGTTATTATGTTCTGTACAAGTTGTATCTCATTAGTGTGGAAAGACCCATTTCCATAATTCACATAGGATGTTTTCCACTTGTTAATGTGAAACTATCATATCATGGAGTTTAAACAGTTTCTTTAGCTTTGCCTCCTCATTGATTTGAATAATGCCTTTAATTTAGTCCTCCCACTCCTTTTGCCTCTTTCTTGCCCTCTCTTTCACTTTCTTTTGCTCATTCATGATTTTAGTGTGAATGGTTCTTGCGTCATGTTTGAAGCCTGGATTTTTCTGCAAGAATAAGGCCACCTCCTTTCGCCCTACATGTAACACATGGAGCAAAAACATGAAGATATGCATTTCAAATTCAAATTATCAGTTTATCAGATAACACAAGGTAAATAATGAACTTTAAGGCACACAGACAGAGCCTTCCTTCAATGTTTTTCAATTCAAAGCACGTAATTGCTCCAAGAAATACTTCCATAAGAATTCTCATCATTGTAATTTGCTAACAATGTGGATAATTAAGCACATTGCATTGTGCTGGGTGATAGGTGATAACAAGGGCAGTATTGTCTCTTTTGTTATTTTTGGGACAACTTAAAGCAATATGGATGCATTTTTAATGTTAAAAAATGATAATACCTGGCAGGTTCTTTGATGCTTTGCCCTTTAGATAGTCTGCAAAGTACGTGGTAACCTGCATAGCCTCAGATTTCAACCATCTTGAGTATTTTCGACCTGTTTATAGGAGAAGGAAATCATGTTATTGGCATTTTTGTATGTGCGGTCATTTCAAGTTCCGTGTGGTGTAATTCCGGTGCACATTTAAATCATTAAGCTACATGTTGTACATACCCACGTCTGTCTGGAAGAATGACCACAAAAATCAATCAATTATTGCACTTTGTCAGGATCAGGTTTGTAATAAACAGTTTATATATAAAAAATGAAAATTGTTTTGAAAATGTGGATTGATAACATTGTTTTCTTCCCATTCCTGAAACGTCTACAGTACCATTTTGATGTTGTGAACATATACCTAGAAGTAATATGCCTGTAGCCAACACGCACTTTCATGACGTTTGCACGTATGGTGTAATGCAGGTCTTACACATATGCGTTACAAGAAAATGGGTAGCATTACCTCTACATTAAAATCTGAAAATATTGTTTACTCATGAACTATATGTATCACTACAGACAATTTCAACAGTCGCTCTTTCAATAATTTGTTTTTATGCTTTGGCTTAAGTTTCTGTAATGAAATTACATTCTAATAATGCAAACAATTATTTGCAAAATTAAAAAAGTTTCACGGTCATGTTAATTTGTCAATAGTTGTATTAAAAGTTAAAGATCAAGCTGAAATTTCCAGTGGTTAAAAAGATTGTCATTGTAGGTTTACCAACTTTCCAAAGGTGTCTTAAAAACACAGAGTAAACATTTAACATAATGTATACAGTGTACAGTATGTCTGTTACACCTTGTAAAATATTTAGGTGAGAGCAAATCCTGAAAATTTCAACAATGGTTATATGATCTCTATTTAGAACTCCACGGTATCAAACAGCATGAAACAAAACTCATCACTAAACGTTCTGAGTTAAAAAATTAAGCAAACACTTGCATGAGTACATTTTTCCTGTGTAGCCCCTGTAAAAAGGTTATTTATACCCAACCGGACAAAAAGAATTATTAAATCTGTACTCACCAAGAGTTTCAGATTGTGAGTTCATTGGACCTTTTTCCATGTTTTCATCAGATGGAGTATCTATAAAGAATTTAAATGACATGATTTAGTGAGTCACTTTACATTCTTATCATAAAGCCCCAAGTGTACTTTAACATAATGGGAGCAGTCACATGCCCCAAAAGACAGAAAAGACAAGGATTACATTTATTGTAAATAGTTAATTAGCCCCATACATACATGTACATGTATACAATGGTATACAATGGCTGAAACAAAAGGGTGTCTGGACACACTGCAAAGGCTAATTTAGCTAGTCAGGTTAAACAAATAGTCATACAGCTTCACTTAATACATCCACAGCAATGCTACTCTTGGGTCAAAATGTTTTGGGAAGTATCTACACTCAGAAGTCAAATCATGGCATTTAGAAAACACTTAACACTTACCATAATTATTCTGTGTATCGGAAGTAAATTCACAAAGTGTCTATAACATCATAATCAAGTAAGAAACAGGAAATATAAACATGACACTGCATCATCATCATGCAAAAAATGAAATAGCATCTTCAACTTACCATCATCGTGTTTACAATTTGAGGCTAGTAGTGCCATCTGCTCTGGATCATCAGTTTCTAGATTAAAACAGGCATACAAATAATATACTTAGAATAACATTCCATTGAGTTTTCTAATTGTCACAGTGATAAGATCAGATGTATTTTATCATGTTCATATCCTCTTTTACATATTTTACTTACAAATGTAGTATTCAAATAAACAATGCACCCTGTCAAACTGATTTACCTTCATCAATGCACTGCAATCTTCTTCCTACGACTGTCAGCTCCTTGATTGCAAGGGGGGCCTGATATATGTTACAGTTGGTTTCTTCTGAATGTCCAAGATGCTTGAAGATGTATTGCCTATCATTTTCAGGCACATCCATTAGCGCTAACAGAGTGCTGATCCTGTGTCTATTTTTTGTTGCAGTGATAGTTGATTTGTTTCTCAGGTTAAGGCCATTAACAATACTGTGCACAGCATACCAACCCGAGACATGATTATCTGATCCATTTGTACTTGGGAAGAGGAATGGATTTTTGTCATCTACTGATGCCATCAACCTGGACTCTTTGTTTGACAACTTCCTGATTGGCTTTACTGTATCCTTTGGGAAGATCACTGGCACGAGATGATTATTCCCTTTACCACTTTGGTAAGTTATTTTCATTTCACTGGCTAGGGATCTGTCAAGGGTATCAAGACCTTGTAGCCGGTGTTTGTCAACCCAGGCACCAGTTTCAGCATCTTCCCATTCCTTGAGCAACAAACGACATGGCTCTCCACCTCTACGAGCATTAAACATTGTAAGTCGGCAAACCACCACATCTCTCAACTCTACATATGCATGTGCATCCAAAACATTAGATTGAAGTAACTCTTGCATTCGTTTGCAGACGTGCCTCTTGATTGACTGAATATCTTCTTCTAAGGGCATCGCATCTGGTCTCCTCAGTTTAGCCTGTCTTTGCTGATTTATCTGATACGTAGCATCTCCAAAAATATAATTCTCAGAGAGCTCCAGCACTGATACAAACTTATCAATATCAGATGCCAGGGCCTCTTGATTTTCAATGAAGTATGTTGCTTTTAATATTTTACTTGTTGACTTAAGCAAGTAAAATACAGCCAATTTAAGACCAGCCTTCAAGCCTCCAGTTTCGCCATTGCAGGTGTAAGACTCTACTGCCTCTTCAAGATGGCTGAAGTTGGTTCGCTGGAAAATATCTGAGACATTTCCTGCTCTGGAAGGTAGCATACCCATCGTATCTTCTTTCTTTACCATTTCAAGGTAGAGACTAGCTAATCGCCTCATATCTGTCATGACTGAGCGACGTACCTCTGTCTTTTTATCACGCTTTCTCTTCTGCTTGTACCAAAGTCGTCTCCCTATTTTCAATAAAACAGGGTCAGTTGTACAAATTCGACCAATATCATCCTGACGGAACTTAGACAGGATCTCAACAACAAAGTCACCACCAAATTCATCCCGACATGAAAATAAATCTACTGGAATTGACATTGGCTTATCCCATTCAACCTCAACAGCCTTACACTTCCTCATGTGTCTTTTTATGTATCTATTGGAATAGAATCCCGAACAGACACCACACATGACAAGTTTGCCTGATTTATTTGATGTTCTCTCACGGTGATATGAAGGAGATTCTTTTTTAGTCTGCTTCTTGTTATGCATCAAGATACCCTCTTTCTTGAATTTGCAAAAGGCGGTTGTTCTCTCCTTTCCAGACAATTTTTGGGCAGCTTTTACTTGATCATTCATTTTATGTTGTTTTGCAATGTGTTGTGATAATTTGGATTTTAGGATGTTACAGAAAGGGCATAACCTATATGGTTTTCTGTACACTTTTTTGTGTTCTTCTGTTTGATCCCGACTACCGAAATCTGTCACAGCAGAATTACCAACATCTGATTCCATCATACTCTGGCTTGAAGAGGTGCTATCTTGAAATCGTGATTGAGTACCTAACACTATGCTATGGATTGATTCAGCATCAGAATCTGGAACGTAATCAGAATCAGCATAACTTACACTTGCCTCATCAGAGCTAGCCTTCTCCTCAATTGACTGCCCATCATCAAACCTAGCCTCCTCAATTGACTGCCCATCATCAGACCTAGCCTCCTCAATTGACTGCCCATCATCAAACCTAGCCTCCTCAATTGACTGCTTCAGGACACTGGCCTTAGCATACTTTTCGTTGGTTTCAACATTTAGACCACCCAATGACATATCTTCTAACATCAACATTGCTGCCCTACATTCAATTTCTGTTGTACCCTGTTCTTCGGTACAGTTTCCAACATCTGTAAATTAAACACAAAACCCAAATGATATCAGTGAATTTCAATCATTTACTTGTACAGCAGTACTCAAATCTAAAGTAAATTACTCGTCTTGTGGCACAGACAAAAAAAGTCTGGAAAAACAAAATCACATGCAGGCAGTAGTCTCATTTGCAAACACTCACGCGCAATGCCTTTTGGATAGGATCATTGTGTACACACCCAATTAGGAGCAGGAACCTCTTTCAAATGATGCGTGTGCATCAACATTCTATCATACACAGCAAACGCGCATAAATGCAAAGTTTAAAAGTTGGGCAAAATCATTTTTGAGATTACAAATGTCAAAAAGCTGGGCCAAGTTCAATGAACAAATTTTTCTTATATTCACTGAAAAGGTAAATTGACAGTATTTCTTCAGTTTAAGAGAAAAAAATAGCAGGATCAATGATAACATTTAGAGCAATCATGAGTGAAATATGCTACGTTTTTGCATTGTTATTTTTTTTTCATTCCAAAATCCCTTTTTAATTTTGTTTACATTCTTATTGTTTACATTTTTTAAATTTTCAAAACAATTCAAACAATGTTTATAAGTATGATTATTATTCTGTGATAATAATATTAGTAGGCTTAATTTCAAAAACATTTAAAACTGTTTTTTTTGCCTGGGGATATAATGTTATAACCTAAAATGCACGCTAGGATCAAATCATGTGAGACCCCCCCCCCCCCTCCTGTAAGGACCCTTTAACATATAATATTGAACATTTGCAAACTGCTGTATAACAATGCACAATCACAACCATTATTTGAAAGCACTTATGTCATTATGCACATCAAGTTGCAAATCAGCACTTACCATCAGGTTGTAAATCTGAGGCATTAGGTGGTTCTTCAATCAGGGATTCTAAAATGAAAAGAACAAAAAAACATGGACCATGAACACTGAACATGTTAAAATTTCTGGTAGGTTACATCTCTTGCTGTTGGCCACAGATCAAAATATTGTCTGAAACTAACTTGCAGTGAGCTGTCTACATTGAGTATCACCGAAAATACATGTACACTGTATGTATGTGGTTTTCAGTTGTCCCCTTTCCTTAAGCTATGGTTCCAATCGTAACAGTCGAAATAAATCGGAACATTTGTCCAATTTTTTTTTTTAAATCGAAAATTAATCGAAAAAAAATCGAAATCAATCTAAACAGTCTAAACAGTCGAATTTTGTGGAAATGCCAGTCGAAATGATCTAAACAGTCGAAAGTCGTCGAAATAAAATCGAAAATGAATCGAAATTGTCGATAAAATACAAAAATAAAAATGTTCTCACGGAAAAAAGATATTTTGTCAATATTTATACGAGATTTTGACGAAATTCTTAAAAATAACAAAAAAAACAACAATCGAAATATATTTCGACAGAAAGATCGAAATATTCCTGTGGGACCATAGCATTAGAAAATAGTGTCCAATATAATGTGGTCCACATGTTGCCAGTGTTCACTTTTAAATGAAAATTAAGTTGAATGACATAGGCTGATCCAATTGGCTGTGTATCAAAGGTGTATCCTAAGTGTCAACATCATGTAATTTTGATGTATAACAATGCACAATCCTGTATAACAATGCACAATCCCAACCATTCTTTGAAAGCAGTTATGTCATTATGCACATCAAGTTGCAAATCAGCACTTACCATCAGGTTGTAAATCTGAGGCCTTAGGTGGTTCTTCAATCAGGGATTCTAAAATGAAAAGAACAAAAAAACATCAAAATACTCAGAAAAAACTGGGTTCGTTTTAAACAATACATTTGACTTACATTAGAATCTTAAATGAGTAATCAGAACAATAAATAATAAATTTGAAGTGAACTTGGCCTATGCTGTTAAATTTGCAAAGACATTGGAAAACGGTACAGAATTATTTAAGATGGACAACATACAGAAATTTAGTACATGAACAAAAATGGGAAGAACATAATATCCCATGGTAAAACTGGGACTATTCCAAGTTACATGTACCAGGTGAAGACTAATAAAATGGAACATTTCAGAGATATTGAAAAAAAAATACAAACAATTAACTCTGGCTCCATAAAAGAAAATACAACTTTATAAAAAACGGGCAAATAGAAGAAAAGAAAAGAAAACCAGCAGCACATGAACACCCAATAGATTATATAAATGATTAATGTAAACTATTCAGCAACTACAAATAAATACAGAAACATTTACATAGTGTACATGTACCTGAATTCAGTTAATCAAAAGAAAACATAGCATTTTATGAACAAACATGAACAATTTCTTTTAGAAACTTGGAACTGACTTAAAACTGTATCAGTATCTTTCCAGAAAAAGTGTAAGAAATTTTGAAGAGCAAATAGCAAGACTTAAATGTTATTAATTTTTTGTCTTTTTCAGCTTTATACAGTACATTGTTAACCCCCTTGAGGACTATACATGTATTTATGCAAAACAGAGAAGGAGGCATTTTTCAGAATTTATTCGGTAAAGCATTAAATTAATGCTCCTAATTTTTAGCTTTACATGGATCCCCTTATAACAGGCAAATTCAAGACAACCCTTGTTATTCACATTTTGCATGTACTTCTATTATGGACCATGAACACTGAACATGTTAAAATTTCTGGTAGGTTACACCTCTTGCTGTTGGCCACAGATCAAAATATTGTCTGAAACTAACTTGCAGTGAGCTGTCTACATTGAGTATCACCGAAAATACATATGTACACTGTATGTATGTGGTTTTCAGTTGTCCCATTTCCTTAGAAAATAGTGTCCAATATAATGTGGTCCACATGTTGCCAGTGTTCACTTTTAAATGAAAATTAAGTTGAATGACATAGGCTGATCCAATTGGCTGTGTATCAAAGGTGTATCCTAAGTGTCAACATCATGTAATTTTGATGTATAACAATGCACAATCCTGTATAACAATGCACAATCCCAACCATTCTTTGAAAGCAGTTATGTCATTATGCACATCAAGTTGCAAATCAGCACTTACCATCAGGTTGTAAATCTGAGGCCTTAGGTGGTTCTTCAATCAGGGATTCTAAAATGAAAAGAACAAAAAAACATCAAAATACTCAGAAAAAACTGGGTTCGTTTTAAACAATACATTTGACTTACATTAGAATCTTAAATGAGTAATCAGAACAATAAATAATAAATTTGAAGTGAACTTGGCCTATGCTGTTAAATTTGCAAAGACATTGGAAAACGGTACAGAATTATTTAAGATGGACAACATACAGAAATTTAGTACATGAACAAAAATGGGAAGAACATAATATCCCATGGTAAAACTGGGACTATTCCAAGTTACATGTACCAGGTGAAGACTAATAAAATGGAACATTTCAGAGATATTGAAAAAAAAATACAAACAATTAACTCTGGCTCCATAAAAGAAAATACAACTTTATAAAAAACGGGCAAATAGAAGAAAAGAAAAGAAAATCAGCAGCACATGAACACCCAATAGATTATATAAATGATTAATGTAAACTATTCAGCAACTACAAATAAATACAGAAACATTTACATAGTGTACATGTACCTGAATTCAGTTAATCAAAAGAAAACATAGCATTTTATGAACAAACATGAACAATTTCTTTTAGAAACTTGGAACTGACTTAAAACTGTATCAGTATCTTTCCAGAAAAAGTGTAAGAAATTTTGAAGAGCAAATAACAAGAAATTAAGTGTTATTAATTTTTTTTCTTTTTCAGCTTTATACAGTACATTGTTAACCCCCTTGAGGACTATACATGTATTTATGCAAAACAGAGAAGGAGGCATTTTTCAGAATTTATTCGGTAAAGCATTAAATTAATGCTCCTAATTTTTAGCTTTACATGGATCCCCTTATAACAGGCAAATTCAAGACAACCCTTGTTATTCACATTTTGCATGTACTTCTATTATGGACCATGAACACTGAACATGTTAAAATTTCTGGTAGGTTACACCTCTTGCTGTTGGCCACAGATCAAAATATTGTCTGAAACTAACTTGCAGTGAACTGTCTACATTGAGTATCACCGAAAATACATATGTACACTGTATGTATGTGGTTTTCAGTTAATAATAATAATAATAATGTGTGGACTTATATAGCGCACGTATCCACCAACTAAGTGGTGCTCAAGGCGCATTCTTTTACGTGCATTACACAACACACGGGACCTACGGCTTTACGTCCCATCCGAAGGACGAAGCAATTATGGTTAAGTACCTTGCTTAAGGACACAAGTGTCACGACCGGGGCTCGAACCCACACCACACCCTACTGCTGGCAACACCAGTGTCCAATATAATGTGGTCCACATGTTGCCAGTGTTCACTTTTAAATGAAAATTAAGTTGAATGACATAGGCTGATCCAATTGGCTGTGTATCAAAGGTGTATCCTAAGTGTCAACATCATGTAATTTTGATGTATAACAATGCACAATCCTGTATAACAATGCACAATCCCAACCATTCTTTGAAAGCAGTTATGTCATTATGCACATCAAGTTGCAAATCAGCACTTACCATCAGCTTGTAAATCTGAGGCCTTAGGTGGTTCTTCAATCAGAGATTCTAAAATGAAAAGAACAAAAAAACATCAAAATACTCAGAAAAAACTGGGTTCGTTTTAAACAATACATTTGACTTACATTAGAATCTTAAATGAGTAATCAGAACAATAAATAATAAATTTGAAGTGAACTTGGCCTATGCTGTTAAATTTGCAAAGACATTGGAAAACGGTACAGAATTATTTAAGATGGACAACATACAGAAATTTAGTACATGAACAAAAATGGGAAGAACATAATATCCCATGGTAAAACTGGGACTATTCCAAGTTACATGTACCAGGTGAAGACTAATAAAATGGAACATTTCAGAGATATTGAAAAAAAAATACAAACAATTAACTCTGGCTCCATAAAAGAAAATACAACTTTATAAAAAACGGGCAAATAGAAGAAAAGAAAAGAAAACCAGCAGCACATGAACACCCAATAGATTATATAAATGATTAATGTAAACTATTCAGCAACTACAAATAAATACAGAAACATTTACATAGTGTACATGTACCTGAATTCAGTTAATCAAAAGAAAACATAGCATTTTATGAACAAACATGAACAATTTCTTTTAGAAACTTGGAACTGACTTAAAACTGTATCAGTATCTTTCCAGAAAAAGTGTAAGAAATTTTGAAGAGCAAATAACAAGAAATTAAGTGTTATTAATTTTTTGTCTTTTTCAGCTTTATACAGTACATTGTTAACCCCCTTGAGGACTATACATGTATTTATGCAAAACAGAGAAGGAGGCATTTTTCAGAATTTATTCGGTAAAGCATTAAATTAATGCTCCTAATTTTTAGCTTTACATGGATCCCCTTATAACAGGCAAATTCAAGACAACCCTTGTTATTCACATTTTGCATGTACTTCTATTATGGACCATGAACACTGAACACTGAACATGTTAAAATTTCTGGTAGGTTACACCTCTTGCTGTTGGCCACAGATCAAAATATTGTCTGAAACTAACTTGCAGTGAGCTGTCTACATTGAGTATCACCGAAAATACATATGTACACTGTATGTATGTGGTTTTCAGTTAATAATAATAATAATAATGTGTGGACTTATATAGTGCACGTATCCACCAACTAAGTGGTGCTCAAGGCGCATTCTTTTTCGTGCATTACACAACACACGGGACCTACGGCTTTACGTCCCATCCGAAGGACGAAGCAATTATGGTTAAGTACCTTGCTTAAGGACACAAGTGTCACGACCGGGGCTCGAACCCACACCACACCCTACTGCTGGCAACACCAGTGTCCAATATAATGTGGTCCACATGTTGCCAGTGTTCACTTTTAAATGAAAATTAAGTTGAATGACATAGGCTGATCCAATTGGCTGTGTATCAAAGGTGTATCCTAAGTGTCAACATCATGTAATTTTGATGTATAACAATGCACAATCCTGTATAACAATGCACAATCCCAACCATTCTTTGAAAGCAGTTATGTCATTATGCACATCAAGTTGCAAATCAGCACTTACCATCAGGTTGTAAATCTGAGGCCTTAGGTGGTTCTTCAATCAGGGATTCTAAAATGAAAAGAACAAAAAAACATCAAAATACTCAGAAAAAACTGGGTTCGTTTTAAACAATACATTTGACTTACATTAGAATCTTAAATGAGTAATCAGAACAATAAATAATAAATTTGAAGTGAACTTGGCCTATGCTGATAAATTTGCAAAGACATTGGAAAACGGTACAGAATTATTTAAGATGGACAACATACAGAAATTTAGTACATGAACAAAAATGGAAAGAACATAATATCCCATGGTAAAACTGGGACTATTCCAAGTTACATGTACCAGGTGAAGACTAATAAAATGGAACATTTCAGAGATATTGAAAAAAAAATACAAACAATTAACTCTGGCTCCATAAAAGAAAATACAACTTTATAAAAAACGGGCAAATAGAAGAAAAGAAAAGAAAATCAGCAGCACATGAACACCCAATAGATTATATAAATGATTAATGTAAACTATTCAGCAACTACAAATAAATACAGAAACATTTACATAGTGTACATGTACCTGAATTCAGTTAATCAAAAGAAAACATAGCATTTTATGAACAAACATGAACAATTTCTTTTAGAAACTTGGAACTGACTTAAAACTGTATCAGTATCTTTCCAGAAAGTGTCAGAAATTTTGAAGAGCAAATAGCAAGAAATTAAGTGTTATAAATGTTTTGTCTTTTTTCAGCTTTATACAGTACATTGTTAACCCCCTTGAGGACTATACATGTATTTATGCAAAACAGAGAAGGAGGCATTTTTCAGAATTTATTCGGTAAAGCATTAAATTAATGCTCCTAATTTTTAGCTTTACATGGATCCCCTTATAACAGGCAAATTCAAGACAACCCTTGTTATTCACATTTTGCATGTACTTCTATTATGGACCATGAACACTGAACATGTTAAAATTTCTGGTAGGTTACACCTCTTGCTGTTGGCCACAGATCAAAATATTGTCTGAAACTAACTTGCAGTGAGCTGTCTACATTGAGTATCACCGAAAATACATATGTACACTGTATGTATGTGGTTTTCAGTTAATAATAATAATAATAATAATGTGTGGACTTATATAGCGCACGTATCCACCAACTAAGTGGTGCTCAAGGCGCATTCTTTTACGTGCATTACACAACACACGGGACCTACGGCTTTACGTCCCATCCGAAGGACGAAGCAATTATGGTTAAGTACCTTGCTTAAGGACACAAGTGTCACGACCGGGGCTCGAACCCACACCACACCCTACTGCTGGCAACACCAGTGTCCAATATAATGTGGTCCACATGTTGCCAGTGTTCACTTTTAAATGAAAATTAAGTTGAATGACATAGGCTGATCCAATTGGCTGTGTATCAAAGGTGTATCCTAAGTGTCAACATCATGTAATTTTGATGTATAACAATGCACAATCCTGTATAACAATGCACAATCCCAACCATTCTTTGAAAGCAGTTATGTCATTATGCACATCAAGTTGCAAATCAGCACTTACCATCAGGTTGTAAATCTGAGGCCTTAGGTGGTTCTTCAATCAGGGATTCTAAAATGAAAAGAACAAAAAAACATCAAAATACTCAGAAAAAACTGGGTTCGTTTTAAACAATACATTTGACTTACATTAGAATCTTAAATGAGTAATCAGAACAATAAATAATAAATTTGAAGTGAACTTGGCCTATGCTGTTAAATTTGCAAAGACATTGGAAAACGGTACAGAATTATTTAAGATGGACAACATACAGAAATTTAGTACATGAACAAAAATGGGAAGAACATAATATCCCATGGTAAAACTGGGACTATTCCAAGTTACATGTACCAGGTGAAGACTAATAAAATGGAACATTTCAGAGATATTGAAAAAAAAATACAAACAATTAACTCTGGCTCCATAAAAGAAAATACAACTTTATAAAAAACGGGCAAATAGAAGAAAAGAAAAGAAAACCAGCAGCACATGAACACCCAATAGATTATATAAATGATTAATGTAAACTATTCAGCAACTACAAATAAATACAGAAACATTTACATAGTGTACATGTACCTGAATTCAGTTAATCAAAAGAAAACATAGCATTTTATGAACAAACATGAACAATTTCTTTTAGAAACTTGGAACTGACTTAAAACTGTATCAGTATCTTTCCAGAAAAAGTGTAAGAAATTTTGAAGAGCAAATAGCAAGACTTAAATGTTATTAATTTTTTGTCTTTTTCAGCTTTATACAGTACATTGTTAACCCCCTTGAGGACTATACATGTATTTATGCAAAACAGAGGAGGCATTTTTCAGAATTTATTCGGTAAAGCATTAAATTAATGCTCCTAATTTTTAGCTTTACATGGATCCCCTTATAACAGGCAAATTCAAGACAACCCTTGTTATTCACATTTTGCATGTACTTCTATTATGGACCATGAACACTGAACATGTTAAAATTTCTGGTAGGTTACACCTCTTGCTGTTGGCCACAGATCAAAATATTGTCTGAAACTAACTTGCAGTGAGCTGTCTACATTGAGTATCACCGAAAATACATATGTACACTGTATGTATGTGGTTTTCAGTTGTCCCATTTCCTTAGAAAATAGTGTCCAATATAATGTGGTCCACATGTTGCCAGTGTTCACTTTTAAATGAAAATTAAGTTGAATGACATAGGCTGATCCAATTGGCTGTGTATCAAAGGTGTATCCTAAGTGTCAACATCATGTAATTTTGATGTATAACAATGCACAATCCTGTATAACAATGCACAATCCCAACCATTCTTTGAAAGCAGTTATGTCATTATGCACATCAAGTTGCAAATCAGCACTTACCATCAGGTTGTAAATCTGAGGCCTTAGGTGGTTCTTCAATCAGGGATTCTAAAATGAAAAGAACAAAAAAACATCAAAATACTCAGAAAAAACTGGGTTCGTTTTAAACAATACATTTGACTTACATTAGAATCTTAAATGAGTAATCAGAACAATAAATAATAAATTTGAAGTGAACTTGGCCTATGCTGATAAATTTGCAAAGACATTGGAAAACGGTACAGAATTATTTAAGATGGACAACATACAGAAATTTAGTACATGAACAAAAATGGGAAGAACATAATATCCCATGGTAAAACTGGGACTATTCCAAGTTACATGTACCAGGTGAAGACTAATAAAATGGAACATTTCAGAGATATTGAAAAAAAAATACAAACAATTAACTCTGGCTCCATAAAAGAAAATACAACTTTATAAAAAACGGGCAAATAGAAGAAAAGAAAAGAAAACCAGCAGCACATGAACACCCAATAGATTATATAAATGATTAATGTAAACTATTCAGCAACTACAAATAAATACAGAAACATTTACATAGTGTACATGTACCTGAATTCAGTTAATCAAAAGAAACAGCATTTTATGAACAAACATGAACAATTTCTTTTAGAAACTTGGAACTGACTTAAAACTGTATCAGTATCTTTCCAGAAAAAGTGTAAGAAATTTTGAAGAGCAAATAGCAAGAAATTAAATGTTATTAATTTTTTGTCTTTTTCAGCTTTATACAGTACATTGTTAACCCCCTTGAGGACTATACATGTATTTATGCAAAACAGAGGAGGCATTTTTCAGAATTTATTCGGTAAAGCATTAAATTAATGCTCCTAATTTTTAGCTTTACATGGATCCCCTTATAACAGGCAAATTCAAGACAACCCTTGTTATTCACATTTTGCATGTACTTCTATTATGGACCATGAACACTGAACATGTTAAAATTTCTGGTAGGTTACACCTCTTGCTGTTGGCCACAGATCAAAATATTGTCTGAAACTAACTTGCAGTGAACTGTCTACATTGAGTATCACCGAAAATACATATGTACACTGTATGTATGTGGTTTTCAGTTAATAATAATAATAATAATGTGTGGACTTATATAGCGCACGTATCCACCAACTAAGTGGTGCTCAAGGCGCATTCTTTTACGTGCATTACACAACACACGGGACCTACGGCTTTACGTCCCATCCGAAGGACGAAGCAATTATGGTTAAGTACCTTGCTTAAGGACACAAGTGTCACGACCGGGGCTCGAACCCACACCACACCCTACTGCTGGCAACACCAGTGTCCAATATAATGTGGTCCACATGTTGCCAGTGTTCACTTTTAAATGAAAATTAAGTTGAATGACATAGGCTGATCCAATTGGCTGTGTATCAAAGGTGTATCCTAAGTGTCAACATCATGTAATTTTGATGTATAACAATGCACAATCCTGTATAACAATGCACAATCCCAACCATTCTTTGAAAGCAGTTATGTCATTATGCACATCAAGTTGCAAATCAGCACTTACCATCAGGTTGTAAATCTGAGGCCTTAGGTGGTTCTTCAATCAGGGATTCTAAAATGAAAAGAACAAAAAAACATCAAAATACTCAGAAAAACTGGGTTCGTTTTAAACAATACATTTGACTTACATTAGAATCTTAAATGAGTAATCAGAACAATAAACAATAAATTTGAAGTGAACTTGGCCTATGCTGTTAAATTTGCAAAGACATTGGAAAACGGTACAGAATTATTTAAGATGGACAACATACAGAAATTTAGTACATGAACAAAAATGGGAAGAACATAATATCCCATGGTAAAACTGGGACTATTCCAAGTTACATGTACCAGGTGAAGACTAATAAAATGGAACATTTCAGAGATATTGAAAAAAAAATACAAACAATTAACTCTGGCTCCATAAAAGAAAATACAACTTTATAAAAAACGGGCAAATAGAAGAAAAGAAAAGAAAACCAGCAGCACATGAACACCCAATAGATTATATAAATGATTAATGTAAACTATTCAGCAACTACAAATAAATACAGAAACATTTACATAGTGTACATGTACCTGAATTCAGTTAATCAAAAGAAAACATAGCATTTTATGAACAAACATGAACAATTTCTTTTAGAAACTTGGAACTGACTTAAAACTGTATCAGTATCTTTCCAGAAAAAGTGTAAGAAATTTTGAAGAGCAAATAGCAAGACTTAAGTGTTATTAATTTTTTTTCTTTTTCAGCTTTATACAGTACATTGTTAACCCCCTTGAGGACTATACATGTATTTATGCAAAACAGAGAAGGAGGCATTTTTCAGAATTTATTCGGTAAAGCATTAAATTAATGCTCCTAATTTTTAGCTTTACATGGATCCCCTTATAACAGGCAAATTCAAGACAACCCTTGTTATTCACATTTTGCATGTACTTCTATTATGGACCATGAACACTGAACATGTTAAAATTTCTGGTAGGTTACACCTCTTGCTGTTGGCCACAGATCAAAATATTGTCTGAAACTAACTTGCAGTGAGCTGTCTACATTGAGTATCACCGAAAGTACATATGTACACTGTATGTATGTGGTTTGCAGTTGTCCCATTTCCTTAGAAAATAGTGTCCAATATAATGTGGTCCACATGTTGCCAGTGTTCACTTTTAAATGAAAATTAAGTTGAATGACATAGGCTGATCCAATTGGCTGTGTATCAAAGGTGTATCCTAAGTGTCAACATCATGTAATTTTGATGATATAAATGCCTCATGAGCAGTACATACCCTCTACTGTTGAATTTGATTCTGGCTACAATGTATAGAAAATGATATAACACATTATGAAAGTACAAAAGTGTATCTCATATTTCTCATATGAGACCATGTGAGAAAGACTACAAGTTATTTAGCATGGAAGAAAGTCTGGACACAAATAGAAGTGAAGTTATGAATGGTATTTGATTTATTAAGAAAAGTATGTCTAAAGTATGAGTGAATACATAATAGTATGCTTTCTTTTTCTTTTCTTTATCGGTGGAGAGATTTTTGTCAAAAATATTAACTGATTCGCTTTTTATCCCAAATACCCAAACTTGATATACCTTTTGGGAAATCAAAATGAATCTTTCTCAAAAAATGAACTGATATTTTACAGTAAGAGTAATATTTTCAAGACAAGAAAGAAATATATGAAAACAAACAAAACACATACTTACAATTTTAAGCCCACAAAAGGAGAGCCGGTCTAGTGCATTTTGTCGATGTTTTACCTCTGGTAGTGGTTTCTGTGAAAAATGAAAAATGTAATACATGTCATCAGGTAATGCAAACTTTGATACCAGTCAATGTGTTCATAAAATTAAACTATTTCAATAGAAAGACAACTACATGTATCATTTACATGTCAATCCATCCATACAACTTTTTTAGCTTCTCGTCCATAATCCACTGTAGTTAGTCACAGTTATGCATGAATCTTTACCACATAAATGCATTGCATCACTACTACAAGAATGCAGGTTTCAGTTGCGATACCAAGGATTTTGGTGGAAAATATTAATTCCAAACCTCCACTTGGATTTAAATTTTTGACCTTTACTTTTCCTTCTTAGAGCCCATTCCTCAACTTCTCTAATTAATGAGGAAGGTGTAACCAACATTTCTGAAGATTTCAGAAGGGTTGTCTGTAATGTTACAAACAAACACAAAACCAAAAACAACAAGAAATGATCAAACTGTGAAACATTTTTCAGAATTTGTGTATACCTTCTTACGCCAAGGAAGATCAGCGACCCCATAATCATAACGAAGCTCATACCCTTCATCAATATCCTTTGTAGCAAACAAACACAGGCATGGTCCACCTCGGGCGCAATATTTGAAAATCATCATTTTACAGTTTGCAAGAGGGTAGACTGAATCATTCACCATACGACCAAACCCCTCGGACTTTGTACCATCAATACTGGAATAAAAATACAATTAGGTCAAAATTTAACTTTAATCTCAATATTCAGAAGCGAGAAAAAAAAAATTAGGAAAATAATACAAGTCCATACATACATAAATTGGTTCCTAATCTTTACCCATATTATTTTCTTTTGTTCTTCAGTACTGATTTTAACTGATGTTAAATACAAAGAATCCAAATAAAAAATGGATTGAGTGGTTGGGCCATCAATGTGTAAGCCTTGTACACATTATTAGAAGTGTGTCCCAGGTATATTAAGTTAAATGTGGTAAGGAATGTGCTTAATGTATTAAGAAATATATAGTTCACATACCACATTCTTTTTCCAGTCTGTGAATCTTTAAAGAAATACATAAATGATCCATCACTGTTTTTGTACTGTTTTTCCCGTTGAAGAGCATCTTTGTAAGGAATGATTTCACCTTGGTATTCAAGAAGAAAATCACCCTTGTTGAATTGTTTAGTTGTAAACACTCCAAATCCTACAAGAGAATGAAAATTGTGTTATTAAATACAGTACTACTGTCACTGCAAATGTTTAAATCATAAACTTGTCACCTTTGATAAGGAAACAGGGCTGTTCGATTTAAGACAAATGAAGGTCTGGATGAAGCTTAGGTCTCTCTCTTTTTAAAAATATTTTTACTCTTGCAATAAAACTACTTTGAGTTTATCTTTTCCCTTTCCTTTGAGAAAAAAATATATTTAATGTACATAAACTTAAGATTTAAAAAAAAGAAGTGCAATCAGTGTCGAGTCACATCTATGACAATATCACCTATAGTTTATAAACAAAAATACAAAATTACTTACCGATATATTTGTTGATCTTCTTTATTTTGAATCCGTCTTGATCTATTTGCTGTGAGCAATACCTCAGTGCATCCTCCCATGGTGCTGACACAAACGGGTTTCTATCACGAAGCTTCATTTCAAAATTCCAACTACAGTAGAAAGAAATATTTAAACTTAGACATTTTGTGTTCAAATCTCAAAAGAAAGAAAAGAAATAAAATCAGTTACTGGATTTTAAACTAAAATTTTCTAATTTATATTTGTATCTTAGACATATATCTTGTATTAGTTTTCGGTATTTATAACTTATTTTTTATTGTGTTGTAGCTGCTCTAGTGAGGTGAAGTCTAGAAAAAATGCGCAGTAATATTACTAGTTCATGTAGGCCAACATGAAAGTACAAATGTAATGAATATATTGAGTCTGTATACAGAAAAAATGGCTTCGGAATGAAGGTTGTTAAATGCATCAGGCACTCCTGCCAATTCGCCATAACATTACATGAAAACGAGTCATTGAGTTCACCTTTTCTTTTTTTGTTGTTGGTGGGGATTATACAATAATGAGTAAGTGAACTTTGTTGCAAATTTTTTACATAAAAGGATATAATAAGTACTTCGGTAGAAATCTTTAGGGATCCCCCCCCCCCGACTGGATGACATCATCGCTATGATCCTAACCCAATGTCGGACACAGAATCCCCAATGATTTCTACCGAATAACTCATTTCTATAACAAATCAACCACTCCTTATTCTTCCTGTATCTGCATGATATAGAAAATATTATGGCTTAAAACTCTTTCGGAAAGAATGTCGTATCCGACCGCCACTTTTTAAGGGCTTTAAAAAAAAAAATTGCAACCACTAACCAGTTACAAAATTATTCTATCAATTTCTGGTGGTACAGTAAGCGAAAACTTTCTTTAAAATCCACTTTTATGATGGTTTTCAGACTTTATTTCCCTACTAAAAAAATCCTCCCCTTCAGAAAATAGAAGGATCCTATTATAGTTGCCACTGCGCATGTACAATGACTGTGTTGGTCAATAATTGGTGAGTTGACAAGATCAGACTGACATGACTGAGGAAGTCATCGTATACCAAAAATGCTTCATTTTTCATGAAATAAATATCCTGGAATAATTTTGAAGTATATGTCCATCATCATCCATATGTTCTCCACCTTACTGGGTAGGTAAGATTACATTATTGGTTATATTGAATGAGAAAAAGTGGCGGTCGGATACGACATTCTACCCACTCTTTCAAAGGGTCATACTAATTACCATCACCAATGCTATTTACCGTCACCAATGCTAGCCTATATCAGTACCGTCACCAATGTTTTATGTATCATCACGTGCATATACAGGAAAGGTGTCCATACTGTACATATTGTAATTGTTGTGGTTTTAATTCTCAAAACTGACCTTCAACGTTAAAAATGAACATTTACATGCTCAAAAACATCACGGCGGACGGCAACCATTTTGACTGCCCCTGACCATCCATAGGACCGTAGGCCCTACCGTTTATCAGTGGGTGGTTTGATTTTAGAGTAGTCAAGATGGCAGCTGTAGTTGTTGAGCGATTTGTACATGAAACTCCTCTTCATCAAATTTTAAAAGACATTTTTCCACTTTAAAGAGGATATTACATTTCGGCCCCATTGTTAATTAACACCTTTAGGATAGGATAGCACATAAAACATTGGTGATGGTACATATATTGTAAATAGAATAGTGTTGGTGACCGTAATTTACGTTAGTATGATCGCTTTCAAAGTAGGGTAGGCCTAACGTTTAAGAAAAATGTGAAAAGGTTGCCAACGTATGTTTGTTGCATACTTTGTGCACCAGTGCATCTCTGTTTTCCAGGCAATTCTATCATTTTCCCATGATGCTTCGAGAATGTCGAAGGTTTTTAAGAGTTTTGATTCCCAACTCATAGAGGTAATTAATGTACCCTTTTTATTGGTGTTTTGATTTATAGTCTAGCCCTAGGATAGCCCCTAGTAGGGGTGAAATCGGACAAATCTGGACACTACGACACGTTAGGGCTTAGGCCAACAGAAATGGCTGAAACTAGTGAAAGTAACTAGGCCTAGGCCTACAGAGTTGCTTTAAAAAAAAAGCCTGCACGTTTAAATAATTCATAACCCTCCAGTCTTCATCATTCGCCAGATAATGACCAAAATAATGTTAAAAGGCGATGTTAAGGTCCAAATTACTGACTTCAGACTAGGCTAGGCCTAGCCCTCAAAATTGCAAGTAGGCGCGCGCGGGGCTAACGTTAGATGGACGAGTTAATTATAACTAGGCCTACTGACTACACAGTACAGTTAAGTTACTGTGGGCGTGTTTTAAAAACAGTCAAACTCAAGGGCCTCGAAACCAACATGTATGTATGATGTAGCCTAGGCCTAGTTGAAAAAAAAATGTTTGTTGTTATCCTTACCTGAAATAAAGCTAGAAGAAAACATGCTTTATCTGGTCCTTCATCGACATGTCCATCTACACATAATTATGTATGCAGACATGTACCAACAATTTAACCACCTGAGACAAAAAAATGGCTGCGCGGTTGGCAATGATGTCGACGACGCGCGTGCGTGTTATGTTCATGTTGCAGCAATCGATTGGCGCGCCGGCGACACATGAGCTCTCGACTGCGAACGCAGGAGGGCTCACTCCATGGCTTTGGAAAGTGTATATTGCAGACGAAAGAAAAAACGCATAAAAAACTGAATTTTTAGTAAAAGAACGTAGAACTCATCATTTTATTTGGGAATTATTGTATCTAGCGAAAATATAAATCAGTTGTTTTTTCAAATACCCCAAAACGTCATTTCGCCCTAAGTGCATTCATTCATGCATGCGAAATATAAAGCGTGTCGGGGACCTTGCTTACCAAAGCATTGTGAAAACGTTGGGGGGAAATATTTTTTTCGCCCTAATGCCCACTTCCCCCTTTCGGTATTTTTTTCGGTATGATATTTCCCCCTAATCTCCTACTGTCTATATATATATATATATATATATATATATATATATATATATATATATATATATACTCATCAAACAAAGTTAAGGAGCACTTTTTATTTTTAACATATTTTCTTTATAGCACATATTAAGGACCAGAAAATGCCTACATATGAATGTCCTGTATGACCTCCAAGACACAGTAATCGATTTCACATGTGGTTTGTTTAAATTGTTGCATAACTTCTTTCTAAACTTGTCACAACCTGAAATTGGGTGTTTTTGGTGTGTCAACTTTTTCACAATTTTCACAATTTTAGCCTGAATGTCTTGTCATCAATGTCAGTAGCGAGTATGGCCTCCCCCAGCTGCAATAACAGCCTGACACCGCTGTCTCATTGAGTTTATCAGACGATTAACATCCCTGACATCAATCGCATCCCATGCAGCCTCCAAGGCCACACCAAGCTGCTGCAACCCATTTGGCAGCACTTCAAGCGCTTCAATACTCCTCCCCATCATGTCCCAGACATGTTCTATCGGATTCAAGTCCGGGGATTTCGCTGGCCAGTCCATACGCTCAATTCCATGATCCGCCAGGTACTGTGTCACCACCCTTGCTGTGTGGGGACGGGCGTTGTCGTCCATGAAAATGAAATTTTCCCCAGCGTTTTCTGCAAACGGAACCACAAAAGGTTCCACGATTTCATCTCTGTACCTCACACCTGTAATTGCTCCCTTGGGACCACGTAGAGACGAGTGCGGTGACCGTAGCTGATTCCGCCCACACCATGATGCTGCCTCCACCATAGCGGTCATGTTCAGCGATACAGGCATCTGCAAATCTCTCTCCCTGTTGTCTCCAGACTCTAACACGTCCATCATTGTGGTCCGCGCTGAATCTGCTCTCATCTGAGAACAGAACACGGCGCCATTGCTGTTGGGTCCATCCCACATGGTCACGAGCCCAGTTGAGACGGATTCTTCTGTAAGCAGGGGTTAATGGGATGCATTGCAGTGGCCTCCTGGCATGCATGTCGGCTCTGTGAAGTCGGTTACGGATGGTTTCATTCGAAACAGTCACCCCAGTTGCAGCAGCGAATTGGTGATTGAGTCTGCGAGCACTACTGAAGCGGTTGCGACGACAAAGAGTCACTAAGTAGCGGTCATCCCTCGCAGTTGTTGCTGATGGGCGGCCAGTACGGGGTCTCTCTGAGTATCGCCCTGTCTCCCGGTGTCGTTGGTTAGCGCGGCTGATGACACTGTGAGACACACCCATCATCTCAGCTACTCGTCGCTGGCTGAAGCCAGCGTCCAGCATCCCTATGGCTCGTGCAACCTCTACTTCACTCAAGTGGCGTCTAGGCATCTCTCTTGTCAGAATACTGCCTGAGCTTGGTGGGAAATGCAAGGAAAAGCACTTGCATGGACTTTTGTACCACTTTATGTGGTCAGCTGACACAACAAAAACACCCATTTTCAGGATGTGACAAGTTTAGAAAGAAGTTATGCAACAATTGAAACAAACCACATGTGAAATTGATTACTGTGTCTTGGAGGTCATACAGGACATTCATATGTAGGCATTTTGTGGTCCTTAATATGTGCTATAAAGAAAATATGTTAAAAATAAAAAGTGGTCCTTAACTTTGTTTGATGAGTGTATATATAAAACACAAACAATTAAGAATAATGATTTTATGAAGGTTCCATTTCATCAAAATGTAGCAATTTCAACAATAAAACAGTTCTCAGTAGTCGGTAAGTTAAGGTATTTTCCAAATATATACGAAAAATGGCGGCCATTTTGAAATCCAATTTTTTTTGGAATTCAGCATACCCTAATTGACAAAAGTAACCCCAAAAATCCATTTTGGCACGAAAATCTAGTTAGCCCCAAATATCTGACATATCATACCGGTACTGTACTATAGTTGCTTTAGAACCCATCTATCAAATCGCTGGCTCTGACTTGGCTGTGAACACTCATTTGTATTGGGTATACTATAGACGCATATTTTGGAAAGGCAACATAACATGTAGGCGTGAAAGAAAAAAGTGCAGATCCTTTCTTGTATTTTTAGTCATGAAACGTATTGATTATGAGTCACAGTGAGTGTTACGCTCAGATGATTTGCAAAAAGCTTAGCTACTTTGAAACTGGACGGATGAATAACTTTGAATATGTCTGGTATTTTTAAATAGAATATGCAGAGTAGATGGCTGCAAACACTTCTGAAGTAGTTCAATGAACAATCTAGTTTTTTCCTGTGGTATTTTTATATAAGAGTTCGAGCATTGGTATAAATTACCAAGATACCAAGACAAGTGATTGTTTGGGAAGGGCTATCCATCTTTGACCACTAACCATAAAGTAAAACAAGTAATTAAAATTTAATTTACAAGCCTTCCGTGTATTTTGATGAGAAAATCATCCAGGAAAGCAACGACCCCCATTACAACCATGATGTTGCATCATACGAGAGACAGACGGAGTAAATCTATGAAAAATGCATGGCGCTTGTTTATCTCCAAATGGAAGTTTAGTGCCATTTAAATAAGTCATCGGTATGACAGGGAAAATACCGATAAGCACTTTTGAGATCCACTTTGGTAGTCACATTTTTGGAGTCATACTTTTGTTTATGTCTTCCCAGCGCGTTCTAAATGGGCAGCAAATTTTGGTGCGCTTTCATCATTTTCAAGTTTCGGATCGAAATTTAAGTCTGAAGCTATATGTACATGTACTCGTGATGTATAGCCTACACTGATATTTGGAAAGGCACTAACACAAACAAGATGGGCCTACCCATTGAATTATTTTGGCGTGAAAGAAAAGGTATTTTTAGTCATATGAAACGTATTGAAATGAGCCGTTGCGCTCGGATGACTTTCAAAAAGCATACTTAGCTTTCAAACTGCAACTGGAGGGATAATTAATGATGTCTGGGGGTAACTTTGAGGGTTTCTGGTTTTTAATAGCATATTCCACCAAATGTACACTGGTGTATGACAATAAACCATAAATCCTGATATTTTGAGATATATTTCTTAATATGGTAATAGATAATAATAATAACAATAATGTGTGGACTTATATAGCGCACGTGTCCACCAACTAAGTGGTGCTCAAGGCGCATTATATTATTACCCCTGCTCATAAGGCTCATAAGGCTCATAAATCATTCCTGAAACCATCTCAGCTCCCTGGGGAGCTCAATTGCTGCCATTACAGCGCATATAGGGCTAATCAACCAACTCTGCCCTCACAGGTACCCATTTTAACCCCTGGGTGGAGAGAAGCAATTATGGTTAAGTGTCTTTCTCAAGGACACAAGTGTCACGGCCGGGTTTCGAACCCACATTCTGCTGCTAACACCAGAACTTGAGTCCGGTAAGCTAGACCGCTCGGCCACGACACTCCATTATTACGAAAGTGTGTTTTAATGCTCACAGTTGAGTTATGAAAAAAGGTTACAAAATGTTGGGATGGGGTTTACAAAAATAGCTACAAAATCGCAGGTCGCAGGTGGTCGCAGCTAATTTTGGTATAAAAATGTTGCTGAAAGGTTCAGCTTCAGGGAAATTTGAGAATTTAGGCGGAAATCGGCGGGAATTTCTAGTTCCACCATAGCTGAACAAAAAAGCTATATTTCATAATTTTTAAACCAAATTCCTCAGTTTTTGCTGAAGAAATCAAAAAACTAATTTACAATCGACTTAATATTTTAAAGAATATAGATCATGCACTGGGTTTACTTCAATTTACATGACGATAGCTTCGGTCAAAGCCCACAATGACAATTTTAAATTTATTACAAGCAAGTGGCTTTTATCAAAAATAAATCCAGTTTTTGGAGTTTGTATAAGGCAGTTCTACAGTCATGAACTATTAATTTGACTTTAAATTGTTTATAAAATAGTTGTAGGGGATCTCAGCAACCTTAAAAAAAAATGTAAAACAAATAAAATCTGGAACATACGCAAATGACCCCTTTTGGCGCATTTTGGTTTCGCCTTGGCCCACTGTGCGACGCGCGCGGAGACCAGAATCTGGAGTCTTTTTTGGGCATAATCGTGTATTTTCCAAATTTATTGTGCAGTGTGAAGTGTTACATTTATGTCTATAGCATTCAAGAAACCGTGTACATTAAATTTTACACAATTTAATAAATGAATAAAATAAAAATAACGTTTGAGAAGTTTACGTTGTCTTGAATAAATGCCGGATGCGATTTATAATAAAAGGGGATGCGAATGATATACTCTTTTAACATTGTCTTAGAATGATATAGTTGTCTTGAACTGCGAGATATTTTAAAAGGGAATGCGAATTCAGAATAATTGTTTAGTATGTCTATATTAAAGTTGTCTTGGATGAGAGTTTTAAATGTAAATGAGGATGCGAATTCAGAATGATACTCTTTTAAATTGTCTATATTTTAGAATGATATCGTAATGTCTTGAATAAAGGAGTGCGAGTTATTGTAAAAAGGGGTTGCGAGTTCAGAATAATATTCATTTCACATTGTCTTTATTTTAGAATGATATAGTTCTGTTGAATAAAGGATTGCGAGTTATTGTTAAAGGGGGTGCGAATTTAGAATAATATTCGTTTGACATTTTATTTTATGTTAGAAGGTTTAAGTTGTCTTGAGTAAGGCGAAAAGGGTCTCCGGTTTCTGGTCTTCGCGCGCGTCGTCTCAGACCCACACGTCGGCATTTTTATTTATTTTTTTTGCTATGAAACGATGTGCAATTGCAGCCAAAATTGCTGGATCGATTGCAATTCTGCCGTGCTGTATTTTAAACAACTTTTTCACATAGGGGCATGTTTGCCTTGCACGGTGAGGCCTCTGTTATCCACCATACTTTTGGAAACTGTTTTGGGCTAGAGGGATGCGAGTTATTTTTAAAGGAGTTGCGAGTAGCCACGGATCAAGCCCTGGTCAGATGCAAACAACCTGGGTAACGGCAGTAGCGGGGATCACACAACGGGACACAAGCCTTTTACGTGGTTGTACGCAAAGTAGATTTATAGGGAGAAACTGACATGAAGTATTAAACGTGAAACGAGCAAAGAAAAAACTGACTGATGCTGGACTCGAACCCGCGATCTCTCAAATACCGTACGAGTGCTCTACCAACTGATCTAACCAGCCCCTATGTTGGTGGGCGGTCCACTTATGCCAATTATCTATTGCTCTAAAATTATGTCTCAATAAACCCACGTAATATCTTACACGTGTAGATACTGGTAGCCATTTTATCAAGTCCATTTAAACTTACACTGCACTACTACTACAACTGCAAGCATGACGTCATGGCGTTTGCTCTTATTAAGAATTTGGTTTGTAAAAAATAAATTATTCTTAGAATTGCCTTTGTTTGGACGCAATATATGCGGAACACACACAGACTAGATCATGTTTTGCGTCACTGAAACTCATTTGATAGAAACCTAACCTCGTTCTCGGGGCTTTCGAGCAGTTTGTATTTGCTTCGTATCCACTGCTCCCTCGCCCTGGAACTGAATGAGTTCAACATCTACAAATGTTGGGTATGCAAGAATAGGGTGTGCTGTATTGGGAGGCCGGGACTAGACTCACCAATTCATTTCATCATAATTTCAGCATTCATCTGAACACTTGTATTACACAAATTCATATTGGAGTTATAGTATGATGAAGAAACAAATTGAAATATTTTGTTACATCAAAATAATAATAAAATTGTATTTTTCATATTTTTCTAAGTAACCAATCAGTGTTTTTGTTTGTTTGTTTGTTTGGTTGTTGTTTTTTTAAATATAAAAACCGTTTGAGAAATTATTAAACATCTGATATATTTTGTCCGTCAAGGCCAGTGTGACACAACCTTTGTACTGTCATGACAATCCTACCTAATGCCTTATTTCGAATCGTTATTTTGAATCTATTCGAGCATGCTGATAAACAGCAAGTGGTACAAATATTACGCAGTACAAATTTCATATGACGCCAGTTCATACTTAACCCTAATGCCGAAGAGAACCACATTTAAGGAATGAATTTTTGACTTTAATTCCTTTACTAAAAAATCCTCCACAACCGTGAATTACTTTTACATAGAAAGACTCTGCTTCTGAATTAATTATGTAGTTAAAAAAATGTATAAAAATATTTTTATGAAAATGTTGAAAAACCTAGTCATGAACTCGGTACTTTCTACTTGCAAGTCTTGCGTTCTGACCACTAGACTACCAATTATTGTACAATTCTTGAAGAACCTTTTTTAAATAAGCTTTCTATGCCAATTACTACATGCTACAGAAAAAATAGCAGTCTGTCCTTGTCTATAAACGCGCACTGTGTGCAAAAGACAACACAACATTACTGACTGCAGCACTGATTTTCATAATCTTGTATGAGGGGCCTGGTTAAGTCAGTTTGTTCATTAAAAGTCAGTTTCGCAAAGCTGTTCAGCAGAATATTTCGCTAAGTAAATGTGTTAGGTAAGTAAATACACCTGGTGTCTACCCACTATTAGATAGAAGGTGTAGTTGTCAACCAACAGTTTCCCGATTTGGGAGCCTATTGGTATCCTCATTTGGGAGAATAGGGTTTCAATCAGGATAAACGTATCTTCCAATATAATTGCACGTATTCTATGCATATTTTAATTATTGCGATTTTCAGGAAAATATCTCATTATAAGTCATTTAGTTTTTATAGTTGCCACCAAGAACCAAAAAATTATGCCTTAAATGGGCTTGTCTATGTCTAATGTAACCACAAATATGTTTTAACTTAGACGTTTTTTTATTTTCTGTCTCTGGGATCACCCTTTTTTATCCCCCATGGTATTAAACTCAGTTGGATGTCCATGGCACTACATATAATCCTTTATTTCTCAAACATGCTTTAACCTACATTAATCTTGGCACAATAAACTTGGCACAATAAATGTTCATTCATCTGCCGTCAAGATGTCATTAGTTGCCATGGAAACTACGTTAAGAGGGCGCTGTAATTTGATGCATATTATGTGCACATGAATTAATGGATACAATTTCTTATTTTTAGCCATTGTAGTACACTAGTTATCACTGGGGATATCATTAAGTCTTATCTGGTGTTACGAAGTCACGAACCAAATGGTTCAACTTAACAGAATAAAAGGGAAAGACCATAACTGAAAGGAATTATATGGGAGTCGGAATTTAGAACAAAATACAAGCCATTTTATATAACAAATAATCAAGAATTCAAATATACAAAAGAAAAGGGGAAATACAGTAATCACATCAAATGAAAATAATTGCGATAAATAACGAAATGTTCATGGTTTTGAGGGGAGGTACCTCCAATGAGAAACTAGGCTGGGGTTTTGTAGACCAGCGGGTACTGGTCCAGTTCTTGGGCGAAGTCTAGTCACGATTGTGTTGTGTGGCCGACATCAACAACTCGGGGACACGAACCACCGATACAACGAGGAATGCCTCCATTGAGTTGAGAAACGAGGCTGGGGTTTGGGTGGAGCCACTGGGATCTTGTATTGCCGACGTTGACGACTCAGGGACCGAAACCAGCAGTAGGGAGAAAAGTGCGTTGATTGAGTTGAAGACGGGGCGACGGTGTAGCGTTGTAGTGTTGATGTGGTGCCAGCGGGAACTCAGCACAGTCCATGGGGCCACGCGTCACGGCTGGCCCGGCAACCACAGGAAGCTCCATCCGTCTGTGGTAAAACCGAAGCTTAGAATCTGGTGATCGCGGGGATGAGCAGTCCTTTTAAGCAGTAGACACTCGAAGGAATTTTAAGTGTTCCTGTAGCACCTGCGAATAGGGACATGAACTAATTCAAATTCTTAACACCCTCCCCCTAAGGGTGGAAAAATACGACCACTAATAAGGGAGTATTTTTCTTTAAGCATAATACATAATAATTATAATAGTTTTGAAATGTTCCAATTGAAAATTATCAATTATGAGATAAATACCGTTTTCCATAATACTAATAATTATCAATACATTTCAAATTCCATACCTTTCGGATACTCTGAAATGTAAGTTTTGAACAACAATAAAAATACACTAAAAGCAGAAATTTCCTTAGCTTCTGTCAATGGTAGTTGCCAATACCCTTTCAAAAGGTCATACTTGCTTACATACTTGGTATGCCAGATTCGATCAATGCAATCATCCAACCGTGGAATGGCATATGAATCAGTTTTTGTAAAAGAGTTCACTTTTCTATAATCGATGCAAAAACGTTGTGATCTATTTTCTTTTGGAACTAATACAACTGGTGAATTCCACGGGCTTTGATTAGCCGGAGAAATTATTTCATTCTCTAACTTTTTCATTTATCTCACTTTTTCGCATAAGTTCAATTTTGATCGGGTTTAAACGGTATGGGTGTTGTTTGATCCTAAAATTAAATAAGTATTACGTCACTCCGTGACCATGTGAGATATCCAAAGAAGTGTGAATGAGACAACCAGTGGAAAGGAGTGAACAAGACATGTAGCCCAGTTATCATTATGAAAAATATAACACTAGACTTGTAACATGTTTTGCATCTCAGTAATTTAATGCAAACCGTCATGTCAAAATAACATATCAATCAACATGTTCGAACCACATTTTACTTGTAACATGTGTTGCATCTCAGTGCTTCATCTCAGTGTTTCATGACAGATTGTCATGTCAAGATAAACATTTATAATTATTCTCAATTTAATTTGACTTTATCTGGTAGTGCCGTGGCAAATGTTGTATTATCAGATGGGTGAATTAGAGGCTTGTTGTAGTAAGCTGAAAACGTAGCTGCATTTGACCATCCTGCAGTTTTCATGATGACTGGCAAATAACGGTTTTTCAAGTTGATCCTTCGTTTGAAACACTTCAAACATATGGCCAATTTTGCCACAAAAAATACAAATGGGCCGGTTCTTTCGCCAATTGGACTACCGGCGGGATTTTCTTTCCCTTTTGTAGGATCTGATTCTAATTTAGAATCACTAGACTAGACTGTTTTACCAGTCTGTTCACCTTTTTTCGACCATGGTTTTGTCGATTTGGAGCGACTAGTGTCATGTCTATTGTCAGAGCCAAATTATTGTTTATGAACAAGCTCAAAATCATCCGCCATTATGGCAGCTTTCTCTAACTTATTGACACCCCGCTAAATGTGTCCTGTTATCACTTTGACGGCAATTCTTAAATTCTTCCATTAACATCAACTCCTGCTTTTTATCCAAATTGTATATTATCTACCTCCTTTGATTTGAGCAAACGGTCAAAAGCATTACCTTTCTGTGGAAATTCAACATAGGTTTGCCCACACTCTTTTTGTTTCATTTTTCGGAATTTTTGCAGATAAGCTTCTGGCACTAACTCGTATGCTTTCAAAACTGTTTGTTTTACCACATCATAATCGGCACTTTGTTCGGACGACAAGGCAGTGTACACTTCCTTTGCCTTCTCTTCAAATATACAATGAAGTAATGTGGTCCAGTATTTCTTGGGCCACTCTAGCCTTTTTTGCAAAATCTTCAAATGATATGAAATACCGAGTCACTTCCTTACCATAAAAATTTGGAACGTGTCTGATATTTTTCCCAAAATCAAAACCTGGATTGGATTTTTGTGCGTCCGCCATTTTCGGACAATTCCCAAAAGGCAATCAAAAATTTGAACAACTACAAAATATTGAATTCAAACAGACCAGTTGAGCTGGCAAACGGTCCTTCTCGGACAAGCCACCATTTTCTGTTAAAAAGTCACGAACCAAATGGATCAACTTAACGGAATAAAGGGAAAGACCACAACTGAAAGGAATTATATGGGAGTCGGGATTTAGAACAACAAAATACAAGTCATTTAATATAACAAACAATCAACAATTCACATATTCAAAAGAAAAGGGGAAATACAGTATCACATACAATGAAAATAATTGTGATAAATAACGAAATGTTCATAGTTTTGAGGGGAGGTACCTCCAATGAGAAACTAGGCTGGGGTTTTGCGCGGAGTCTAGTCACGATTGTCTTGTATGACCGACATCGACAACTCGGGGACCAGAACCAGTGATACGAAGAGGAATGCCTCCATTGAATTGAAAAACTAGGCTGGGGTTTAGAGTCATTGGGTGGAGCCACTGGTATCTTGTATTGCCGACGTTGACGGCTCAGGTTCCGAAACCAGCAGTAGTGAGAAAAGTGCATTGATTGAGTTGAAGACGGGGCGACGGTGTAGCGTTGATGGTGACCGTGATGAAAATGTGGTGCCAGCAGGAACTCGGCACAGTCCATGGGGGCCACCGTCCATGGCGGCCACCGTCCATGGGGGCCACCGTCCATGGGAGTCACCGTCCATGGGGGCCGCAGTCCATGGGGGCCGCAGTCCATGGGGCCACAGTCCATGGGGGCCACAGTCCATGGGGGGGCGGGGGGGGGGGGCACAGTTCATTGGGGCCACAGTCCATGGGGGCCACGCCTCACGGCTGGCCCGGCAACCACAGAAACCTCCGTCCGTCTATAGTAAAATCGAGCTTAGAATCTGGTGATTGCGGTGATGAGCAGTCCTTGCAGTCGCTGTAGCACCTGCGAATAGGGACAATGGCGCGCACACAAAGGGCGCCGTGGCGTATCCCGGTGTTGACCCCCATGTACTATTGTACTTATAAAAGTTACGTAAGGTTACATGAACCAATTCAAATTCTTAACACTGGCAAGGATTTGTCAACTCTAATGTAAGGAAAAACGAAAGATAAATTTGAAAATATTTTGTTAAATATTTTGTCTCTGGACCTCATGGTTTAAGCCCCATCTTGTCAAATTCAGCCGGGAATCCTTAGCATTTGGGTGGGAGGGGATTACACAAACCTCCATTACTCTGGCATGCTTTGTCTTACATCTGCAAAGGCACAGAATGCTAACGGGCACGTGCAAGACGTGCAGCTTGAAAGTAATGCATCAGTTGATTTCTATGGTTCATTTGCAATCAAAGGAAAATACTGCACGCTTGCTGTCACTCCCGTTTTGGACACAGCAACCATGCCAAGACTGACATCAGCACAGCGTGAACGAGCTATCGGGCGTTTGACACCTGGTGACGACCCTCAGGATGTTAATTGCAGCAATATTCAACGTTCACTTCACTACAGTCTACCGACGGTCTGCAGCAGCGTTTTGCGGCCAGAGGAGTGACTGATGATCGACCAAGAAGCGGAAGACCTCGGGTCACTACCCCGAGGCAAGATCGGCACATTTTTCGCAATCATCAGAGAGACCGGTTCCTGACAGCCTCAGAAACTGCCCGAATCACCATTGGACCTCACCAGAGGCCAATCAGCAGTGACACAGTGCGTCGCCGACTTCGTGAGCGAGACCTGCGGAACTGCCGTCCAGCTCGAGTGCCAGTCCTCACTCGTCGACACCGTCTGGCCTGCCTTCAGTGGGCCAGAAACCACGCCAACTGGAACTGGAGGCAATTGGGTACTGTACTGTTCACAGATGAGAGTCGGTTTTGCATCAGCAATGCAGACGGTCGTGTCAGAGTGTGGCGGAGGAGAGGTGAACGTTTCCAGGACAATTGCGTCATGGAACACAACGCATGGGGAGGGCCAAACGTCATGATCTGAGGTGGCATTGGCCTCAACCAGCTGCTGGGGCCAGTTTTATTCCAAGGTCTGGGTCCTGGTCAGGGGAACGGCGTTACTGCACAGCGTTACATTGATCAAATCCTTCGACCTCATGTGGCGCCATTTTTCCATGCCCACAACAACTTCATTTTTCAGCAGGATAATGCACGTGCACATTCAGCAAGGATCACACAGGACATCCTGCATCAACAGAACATCCAGACGATGGTGTGGCCCGCACTGAGTCCGGACTTAAACCCCATTGAACACTTTTGGGATATGCTACAGAGAGAGCTGAATTCAGTCCGTCCCAGACCAATGACAGCCGCACAGCTTCAGCAAGCCATTACCCAGTCCTGGAACATCCCCAGAGCCTCAGTCAATCGTCTTGTCCACTCCATGAGACGAAGGTGCCAGGCTGTCATTGATGCCAATGGAGGTCACACACGGTATTGATCCACAGGAAGTGACTTGTTCGTTTTGATGAACATTGGACTGTACAGTTTGAAAGACAAATGTCCAAAGAACATTTTGCCCGAATTTCGTTTCGATTCATTGAACGGTTATCATGAATGAATTTTTCGTCTAATTTGATTAAACTGGATCTGAACAAACATTTGCGTTTCTTTTGCTGTTCAGTATACATGTTCATACTCGTATAGGCTAATGTCTGTATTCTCAATTTAATTTGACTTTATCTAGTAGTGCCGAGGCAAATGTTGTATTATCAGATGGGTGAATTAGAGGCTTGTAAGCTGAAAACGTAGTAAGCTGAAAACGTAGCTGTATTTGACCATCCTGCAGTTTTCATGATGACTGGCAAATAACGGAATGGTTTTTTCAAGTTGATCCCTTCGTTTGAAACACTTCAAACATATGGCCAATTTTGCCACAAAAAATACAAATGGGCCGGTTCTTTCACCAATTGGACTACCGGCGGGATTTTCTTTCCCTTTTGTAGGACCTGATTCTAATTTAGAATCACTGGACTGTTTTACCAGTCTGTTCACCTTTTTTCGACCATGGTTTTGTCGATTTGGAGCGACTATTGTCATGTCTATTGTTAGAGCCAAATTATTGTTTATGAACAAGCTCAAAATCATCCGCCATTATGGCAGCTTTCTCTAACTTATTGACACCCCGCTAAATGTGTCCTGTTATCACTTTGACGGCAATTCTTAAATTCTTCCATTAACATCAACTCCTGCTTTTTATCCAAATTGTATATTATCTACCTCCTTTGATTTGAGCAAACGGTCAAAAGCATTACCTTTCTGTGGAAATTCAACATAGGTTTGCCCATCACACTCTTTTTGTTTAATTTTTCGGAATTTTTGCAGATAAGCTTCTGGCACTAACTCGTATGCTTTCAAAACTGTTTGTTTTACCACATCGTAATCGGCACTTTGTTCGGACGACAAGGCAGTGTACACTTCCTTTGCCTTCTCTTCAAATATACAATGAAGTAATGTGGTCCAGTATTTCTTGGGCCACTCTAGCCTTTTTTGCAAAATCTTCAAATGATATGAAATACCGAGTCACTTCCTTACCATAAAAATTTGGAACGTCTCTGATATTTTTCCCAAAATCAAAACCTGGATTGGATTTTTGTGCGTCCGCCATTTTCGGACAATTCCCAAAAGGCAATCAAACATTTGAACAACTACAAAATATTGAATTCAAACAGACCAGTTGAGCTGGCAAAAGGTCCTTCTCGGACAAGCCACCATTTTCTGTTACAAAGTCACGAACCAAATGGATCAACTTAACGGAATAAAGGGAAAGACCACAACTGAAAGGAATTATATGGGAGTCGGCATTTAGAACAACAAAATACAAGTCATTTAATATAACAAACAATCAACAATTCACATATTCAAAAGAAAAGGGGAAATACAGTATCACATACAATGAAAATAATTGTGATAAATAACGAAATGTTCATAGTTTTGAGGGGAGGTACCTCCAATGAGAAACTAGGCTGGGGTTTTGCGCGGAGTCTAGTCACGATTGTCTTGTATGACCGACATCGACAACTCGGGGACCAGAACCAGTGATACGAAGAGGAATGCCTCCATTGAATTGAAAAACTAGGCTGGGGTTTAGAGTCATTGGGTGGAGCCACTGGTATCTTGTATTGCCGACGTTGACGGCTCAGGTTCCGAAACCAGCAGTAGTGAGAAAAGTGCATTGATTGAGTTGAAGACGAGGCGACGGTGTAGCGTTGATGGTGATCGTGATGAAAATGTGGTGCCAGCAGGAACTCGGCACAGTCCATGGGGGCCACCGTCCATGGGGGCCACCGTCCATGGGGGCCACCGTCCATGGGGGGCCACCGTCCATGGGGGCCACCGTCCATGGGGGCCACCGTCCATGGGGGCCACCGTCCATGGGGGCCACCGTCCATGGGGGCCACCGTCCATGGGGGCCACCGTCCATGGGGGCCACCGTCCATGGGGGCCACCGTCCATGGGAGCCACCGTCCATGGGGGCCGCAGTCCATGGGGGCCGCAGTCCATGGGGCCACAGTCCATGGGGGCACAGTCCATGGGGGCCACGCCTCACGGCTGGCCCGGCAACCACAGAAACCTCCGTCCGTCTATGGTAAAACCGAGCTTAGAATCTGGTGATTGCGGTGATGAGCAGTCCTTGCAGTCCTTGCAGTCGCTGTAGCACCTGCGAATAGGGACAATGGCGCGCACACAAAGGGCGCCGTAGCGTATCCCGGTGTTGACCCCCATGTACTATTGTACTTATAAAAGTTACGTAAGGTTACATGAACTAATTCAAATTCTTAACACTGGCAAGGATTTGTCAACTCTAATGTAAGGAAAAACGAAAGATAAATTTGAAAATATTTTGTTAAATATTTTGTCTCTGGACCTCATGGTTTAAGCCCCATCTTGTAAAATTCAGCCGGGAATCCTTAGCATTTGGGTGGGAGGGGATTACACAAACCTCCATTACTCTGGCATGCTTTGACTTACATTAAGTAAACTTGAAACTAAAATGCATTAAGGCTCAGGACTTTGCAAAACTCCTCCAAAAGGATATGGTGCTCCCCGGATTGCCCTTATGCCGTCATTGCGCTGTATGGGCAGAACTAGGAGAGCCAATGTCATCTTATGTAGTTTAGTGTTTGCGTACATTTCTGCTAAATTCTGCTCTCCTGTAGTGGTGCAGTAGCAAACACACTCCCCATGGTGGACAGGAGCCTGAACAATACCCTTGTGCACAGTCACCAGATGCCTACGACTCATCCTTAGAAAAGTACCCAGCCTACACAGCCCCGCTTGAAAGTAGTGAATCTAGCTGTCAGTGACTAATCAAGGTGATGAACTGAGCACATCTGTAGGCAAAGTCAGAACCATGTAGCTCATGTGAACCATTTCCAGCCGGTTGATAATTTCCTGTGCCTAAAACTACGCCGGAGTGACCTTTCATTGGATAACCCTTCCTGAAAACATAAACATGCCATTGATCTGACTTTCGATGGGAGATTAATTGCTGACAGGCAGATGCCTTAGCTCATACATCACACAGCAGTCCCCATGTTAGGGGATGCCACATTTCTGGATGGGATGCGGAACAAGTGCTGCAGTGCTGGCCTATATTCCAACACTGTTGTATTGTCTGACTTTGTGAGGATACTGTATCCTTTCAGGAGTTCCTTTCAGGAAGTTTCATAACTCCAACATATTGATTTAATGCTCCCATACAGCCTGGATCCACAATGAGGCTTCCTTGAAAAGGTGGATGCAGCTTCCTTGTAAAGGTGGACTCACCATCCCAAACAGGAAAACTTCTTCTTACAGACAAGGAACTCGTCAGCAATGAACCAGAAGATGTAGTACAAAATAGAACAAGTTTCCATGGAAACCAGTGATGTCATCTTGACAATATATAAATGAACATTAAATGTGCCAAACCATGCCGGAGTAATGGAGGTTTGCTGAATCCCTCCAACCCCAAGTGCTTAGGATTCTTGGCTGAATAGGGGCTAGTTATCCTTTGTTTTTTTTCTTACACAAGAGTTGAGATATCATTTCCAGTTAAAAATTATCTTTCGGTTTTTGTTACATTACATATACAGTTAACAAATCCTTGACAGGTAAAACTTAATGATACTTTATCCCCATAGTGATAACTAGTGTACTGCAATGGCTAAAAATAAGAAATAATTGTATCCATCATGTGCGCATATATGCATTAATGTACAGTGCCCTCTAGAAGTAGTTTCCATGGCAAACAATGACATCATCTTGACGACATAACACTGAACATTAATTGTACCAAGTTACATTATAATAGGTCAAAGCATGATGGAGTAATGGCGAGATGTTGGATCTTCTTTCACCCCTGGTGCTAAGAATTATCAGCTCAGATCATTATGAGGGCATAGTGGGCCAGAACAGACAGTGCAACCCAAAATTTTCACTGTTAACATCTTTTTTTGTGCTTAGGACATCCAAAGGAACAAAAACATTTCGATGGCGGTGGGTTATGGGGGTGCACGGTAGACCCCTCCAGCCTAGTAGCTTCAACTACATAGAGTTAACATAAAATGTTCCACGCCTGAACTCCTGTGCTTTGCTGTGTTACTGTCTACTCAGTTTATTATGAATGACTCTCTGTGTTTGGCACTTTAGCTCTATCAAACACGACTCCACATTTATAACAGCAAGTAGCCCACTAGTACACGTTTCAACGTTTACCAACCCGTAGTAACAGCAAATAGAATGTATACAGATAATTAACAGGTTCACTACAATAAACAAACAATATAGTATATAAGTCAACTACATGTACATGCCACTTTAAATCGTACATGAGAATGTAAACATTAACCCAATGGAATCAGTGCAACTCAATCCCGTGAAATTACGTGAGAACAAAACCCCCTGAAAATATGGCAAATTCACATAAAACCCCTTTATATCATCACAATCAATATAGAATTAATTTCTAGAGAAAATGTCTTCGTCCTTACCGACATTTGTGGAAACAAACCTAGAAATATGCAAGTATCAAATCAGTATCTTTCTAGTAACTTTCCATAACTTGACAACGAGAATAACACCAACAATGCAATTAAGCAACCCCCAATTGGCACCCCCAAAACCAACACAAGAGGGCGCTAACCCAAATTTATGGTGGAACAGCTCGCCGCTACATTATCGGCCCCTATGATTACACGTCAGGGTGATCATACACCTTTAACGTTACACAGCGGCGTGCAACAACTGATTATCAATAGCTCTGACCAACTTAAATTTATACTGAACCAACAAATTATTATCAAGGACTATTCTTAATAATCTAATTATTTTAGTTACATCTACTCTAATCATCTAAACCTCGTATGGTTGATACATACAATTAGTCAATCCAAGAACCAAACACTACATTTAAATGATAAACTCGTCTTTCACTTAGAGATTGCCACCCAAGCGTAGATAAAAAAATGTCTGAGGGGGATCTCCGGGGGAGGCCCAGGATAACTCTGCCAGCACTGTTTTGGATTTTATCTAGTTTGGTAAGAAACACCACAGCAGAGTTGCCCAATACAGCATCACAATAGTCAAAATGTGGGAGGATCAGGGTTTTGTATAACAAATTTAAAGTATGCTGAGGAAGAACACTTCTGACCCTCCGGAGAATCCCCCACACGTTTATTGACATTCTTCACAAGTTTGTCAATATGTACATTCCATGTCAGAGATGGATCTAGCCAGACACCTAGATATTTAAATGGCAATGTTACTGATCGTAACATGTAAATTTTCCTCAATACGGCGTAGTTTGGCTTGAGGCCCAAACAGCATACTTTTGGTTTTGTTGATATTAAGAGTTAAAACATTCGTCTGAAGCCATTAACAATTTTCGATCATATCCCTGTTAAGTGCTCTGTTGATATCATCAATAGATTTGGCACGAGTAAAAATAGCTGTGTCGTCAGCATATAAATACATCTTAGAGTCATGTGGTAAAATGTGCGAGAGGTCATTAATGTACAATGTAAAAAGAAGTGGCCCCAGTATAGATCCCTGCGGCACTCCAAAACTCACCCCAGAAAAGGAAGAGTAATTGTCACCAATTTTGGTCACCTGCTGGCGCAAGATGAAAACCAGTCAAGCTCGAGTCCTCGCATTGCAATATTATTCAGTTTGTCGACAAGACGTTCATGATGAACGGTGTCAAAGCTTTCTTGAGATCCAAAAAGACTGCACCGGTGAAATACCCAGAGTTCATATTTTCCAGTAAATAATCAGAAACATTAAGAAGACATGTTTGGGTGGAGTACATAGGTCTAAAGCCCGACTGGTTATCTTTTAAAATATTTTTTTCTCTCCATATAGTCTAACAGCTGTTTATGGATGAGTTTCTCAAACATTTCCATGCAAGTTGGAATAACAGAGATTGGCCTATAATTGTTGACGATCCCCTTCTTTAAAAATAGGAGATATTCTGCTCATTTTCCATGCCAAGGGCACATAACCAGTGGAGAGGCTTAAGTTCATGATGTGGGCTAGTGGTGTCGCCAGCTGTCTACAACCCACCCCCAGCAGTCGGGGGCTAATGCCATCAAGCCCAGTAGCCTTGGTGACATCAAGGCCACATAGCAAGTGACATACCTCTCGCGACGTCACACCCACAAAATGAATCAGCTCCTCCAGTGGTTCCACGTCCTGGGTACAAACATCTATGTGGTCAGCAGCTCTCTGCACAATCAGGGCATCTGCTAGGTTCCTACCTATGTTGGCAAAAAAAAAAAAAAATTCATTAGCAATGACAGAACCATCAGTCAATATTTCATTACCAGATCTAATGCTGTTTATGTTGACATTTTTAGTGGTGGGCAAATGGTTTTAATGGCCTTCCATAGTTTAATTGACTCAGAACCTGCATCTTTGATAGAAGATTAAAAAAATTCTCGTTTCAACCTTTTGGCTAAATTGTTGGTCTTATTTCTTAAATCACGATAAGCTTCCCATTCGATGGGAGATTTGGTATTTTGGGCACGAATTTTGGTTTGTTCTAACTTTTTCCTGAGAACAAGGTAATCATCATTGAACCAGTTAGGAGTCTTGTTAGGAATTTTAATTTGTTTAAAAGGAGCATGTTTATCACACATAGGAATAAAAATGCCATCAAAAATCTCTCTTGAAGTTTAAAATGCACCTCAATGTACTGGTCTAACTCTCGTCACTCGCTTCCAAAAGACAGAGCTTAACAATGGGTCTTCTAAAGTGTTTCTCTCCAACTTTCACTTCAACTTGTCTGACCCTACCATCCTGGTCAGGGTATATTGCTGTCACCAGACCCAGAGGCCACTGGTCCCGAGAAGCAGTGTCGTCAACAACCAAAACCAGGTCTTTAACCGCGAAGCTTCATTGCGGCTGATTCCATTTCTGTCTCACTTGTAGCAAAGGTAAGTATTCCCTCCGCCAACGCTTCCAGAACTGGTCAGCTAAGTACTGTCCCTGTCGCCATCGACACCGACCGTGCAAGTCTTGTTTGACGAACACACCAGGAGGAATGTCTGAAGTGCCTCTCATGAGAAGCAGATGATTTGGAGTCAGAGGTTCACTATCTCTTGGATCTAAGCGTAGACGAGTATTAGCGGTCTTGCATTCAAGATTGCTTCTACCTCTGCCATGAATGTCAACAATACCTCATCTGAAACCACCTGTTCCCCAAGGAGATTCTTCAAAATCTTCCGCACAGACCAAATCATACGCTCCCAGGCGCCTCCAAAATGGCTTCCTGTCGGCGGGTTAAACTCTCAGTCGATGCCTTTCTCATGAAGAACTCGACGCACTCTATCGTGGTTTACTTCTGACAAGCTCTCGCGAAGCTCACGTTCACCACCAACAAAGTTAGTTCCATTATCACTCAAGATCATCTCTGGCTTCCCCCTTCTCAAGATAAACCTTCACAGGGCACCGATGAAGGAATCTGTGTCGAGACTGTGTGCTATCTCGATGTGAACCGTTCGAACTACCAGGCACGTAAATATACACCCATAGCGTTTTACATGACTGCACCCCTGCTTGACGTAGAGAGGCCCGAAATAATCTACCCCAACAGAGGTAAATGGAGGCCTATCCGGGCTGACTCTAACCATGCGGAGCTCACCCATAATCTGTTGACCACGTCCGGCATTTCTCAATGATGCGGCGGACGGTAGCCCCTCCCCTCACTATCCAAAACTTATCTCTTAGAGAAGACCAGGTCATTCCTACACTCGAATGACCCACAAGTAGGTGGTGATGTACTACCATCAGTGTGGTGACATGGTGATCATTAGGTAGAATCACAGGATGGATTGTATCATACTCCAATGGAGCATTCCTCAGCCTGCGACCAACACGCAACACTCCATCCTTGCATGGATTTAGTTTCCAAGTGCTCTCTGCACCTTACTACCGTGTATCTTGCCTGACAGTTTGGCATCATATTGCTCTAAGTTTCTCAATACCTTGAACGTTTCGTGGAAATTCTGGTGCTGCACATACTGAATGATCGCTGTCTCGGCAGACTGCAGCTCCTTTATGAAGGCGCAGTGAATAAGACCAGATGCATCTACCATACGTAGATACGCCACTGCTGCATAAGCATACTCCGATGCATCTCCGAAAACATGTAACTGACAATCAACCACTTCACCGAATCCCTTGGGCTTGAAACATCTGGCGATCTTGAGTGCCTCTAATCTTGGAAGGTCCTCCAACCACCCATGCCATTGATGTGCAACATCGCTCTCTACTTGGTCATCCCAGTTCATGCCCTTGAGACAAATGTTCTGCAACAATATCTTGGCCAAGAGAATGAACGGAGCCAAGAATCCCAGCGGATCATACAGTGAACTGGCAACTAATAATAATAATAATAATAATAATAATAATAATGTGTGGACTTATATAGCGCACGTATCCACCAACTTGAGTGGTGCTCAAGGCGCATCATATTATTACCCCTGCTCATAAAGCTCATAAGGCTCATAAATCATTCCTGAAACCATCTCAGCTCCCTGGGGAGTATACAGCTCAATTGCTGCCATTACAGCGCATATAGGGCTAATCAACCAACTCTGCCCTCACAGGTACCCATTTAACCCCTGGGTGGAGAGAAGCAATTATGGTTAAGTGTCTTGCTCAAGGACACAAGTGTCACGGCCGGGATTCGAACCCACATTCTGCTGCTAACACCAGAACTTGAGTCCGGCAAGCTAGACCGCTCGGCCACGACACTCCACAATTGACAGTATTCCTCGTCGCGTAGTAGGCTTGTCCTTCACCACTACCTTGAATCCAAACTCATCGTTTTCGACATCCCACTGTACACCAAGTGTATTCCACTCTACTGGTAAGTTGTCCAAAGCCAAGTCCATTATAACTCTCTCACTGCAAGGTATAGAAGACAAATCCTCGCGATCATTGCTGACCCACTTCCTCAGACGGAAGCCCCTTGTAGCGAGCAGATCACGAAGTTTAGTCGCCACTGCTATTGCCTCATTTCTCGACTTCACCAATATTAAGCAGTCATCCACATAGAAGTTGTCTAAAACTGCCTTGACAGCCGCCTCACCAAACGTATCTGCTTCCAGGGCTGCCCTTCTCAATGCGAACGCTGCACAACTTGGTGATGAAGTTGCCCCAAATAGGTGAACAGTCATGCGGTACTCCAATGGCTCTTGGGTATACTTTCCATCCTTCCACCACAAAAACCGCAAGACACCACAGTCCTTCTCTGGAACTCTGACTTGATGGAACATTGCCTCAATGTCTGCTACAATGGCAAAAGGCTCTTGACGAAACCTCATTAGCACCCCAACTAAACTATTTGTGAATGAAGGTCATTGCAGCAGCTGCTCATTCAACGAAGTCCCCTTATACCTAGCTGCGCATTCAAATACGACTCTAACCTTCCCTGGTTTCTGCAGATGGATAACTGGGTGATGTGGCAAGTACCAAATGACTCTTTCGGTTTGTTGTTGTATCTTTCCCAGCTTGGAATTCTCAGAATCGTCGTTTACTCTATCTGCATAGCCCTTGTCTTTGTAGTCACTGATTGTGGCCTTATACTTCTCGCGTAAGGTCTGATCTTTCTCAAGGCGTCTCTTCAAATGCCTTAGCCTTGCTTCCGCAAGTGGTCGATTGTTCGGCAGACATGGTTCCAAACTGCGCCAAGGGAGACCAATCTGAAAATGTCCATCACACACACTTTCACTGACTCCTCCATGATGCTTCTGGCTCGCTTGTCTTCGATGGACTCTGCCAGCTCAGCTTCACTGACGGAGGCCCCATAGTCCAACTCCCAGAATATTTCTACTTGGCGTTGAAGCTATCTTCTGTTCCATGTGCATGATTCACAGCGAATGTGGTGGTTCTCCCATGGGCTGTAGTTAGTCCAACCAGTGTCCATCCGAGCAATGATCTTATCGCATATGGTTCCTGTCGGTCGCCACGTCGTTCTTCTAAGGCCCAAAATACCTCAGGTACATCACTCCCTATCAACAGCATGACCTCCTGATCATCGATACTTGGAAAGTCAAGTCCACTCAGGTGAGGCCACCTTGCTACATCTTCCTTTACTGGAACGCTGCAGTTAGACACTGGTAATTGAACACTCTCCTCTCCATCAAGGCTCTGTACCGTCATGCCGACCTCGAGACCTGAGTTCTCGCTGTTCTCCTTGTTAACTGTAGTTAAGTGAAATCTCTTCTCTACACCCTCCAGCCCAAGTTGATCCACTAAGCATCTGTCATACAGGGTTACATCACTCCCATCATCCAGAAGCGCCCAAGTTTCTATCTGCCTATTTGACCCCTGCACCTTCACAGGAACAATCACAAGCACACCTTGTGGCCTGAGGCTAAAGTAGAGTTGCATCCTCCCTTATCATTGACTTGTCTAGCGCTACCATCGGCACTGTTCCAGGTACTGTTCCCTATAGCAGATCCTGGGGCGTCCTTGCTAGCACTGTGGGCTTCATCACCTTTCTGCTTATTCGAGTTCGTGAACTGAGGAGGATGCAGTAAGGTGTTATGTTTCATTTCACATCCATGCTTCGTGCACTTGGGCCCGAACCTGCACGCATAGGCCATGTGGGATGGCTTGAGAGAGTTATCACAAAGTCTTTTTCGTCGTGCAAACTTCAATCTGCCCTTGAATTCACCACAAGGCTCCGACTTGTCGTTTAACGGGTTGCCCTGTGTAGTGAGTGTGGTGACCCTGTCTGACCTGTTAGGAAATGGTTTGTTTGATTTGGGCTTAAATGGTGACGGTTTATCAGTTTTAAATGACTTTGCAACATTTTGGCCATACGTATTACTAGATACCCTTGCAGCTTCCTCTACAAATTCTGTAAGGTTAGTAAAATTCGGCTCAACATGTGGCTGAATCAAATCCTGGGCCTTCTTTGCCCACCTAGCTTGCAAATGTACAGGTAATAACTGTTGCACCTTTAACAAACTATCAGTACAATTTAAGTCTGCTTTGTACCCCCATTTGAGTTAAAGTCATCTGACATTTTTGCATGCTGCGTGCCAAACTCCATAAAGCTTGAACATCGTTAGGCTTAATTTGAGGCCTGACTAATATCTGATTCATCATTGCATGGGTAATATGGTGGGGTTGACCAAATTGGTTTGCCAAAATTGTTCTTGCCCTTTTGTACCCACTTTCTGGATCGAGCAACACACAGTTTTCAATGCTTTCTTTAGCCTTACCCCTGCAAAACTGAATCAGGTAAGCCAACTTACTTCTACTATAGTCCATGAGCAAGGGGCTGAAATTTCACATATTGGTACCACTTAGAGGGACTAAATCTTACTATGATTTTTGTGTTACTATATGTCCCTAGTTTACAAAAAAATGTGATAGCCTTTCAGGAATGTTAGACTTATATGGTTTTTAATGGCTTTTGTATGACGTCACCAGATGAAAAAAGATACATTTGTACACACGATTTTATACATTTTAGGTCTATCTCTCCTTTGCAAAGTTAATTGCATCTTTGAAAGCGGTTAATTTATGTTTCTCTGGTTATGGGAGATAATTTTAACCAAACCTGTGTACTTAGGACATCTTCAATGAGGTCTAATGTTAAAATGTGGTTTAAAAATAAATTAAAGCAACAACGAATAGTTCATTCGTTGCGTTTACTTGTATTTTGTTTGTTTTTGATAAAACGGTTTTTCTTTTGTATTTACCTTTTGTTCTTTCATCAGCTGGGTTGTGTAGTCTTACAAATCCTTAAGCTACCATATTATACTTTTTTGAAAGATGTTGTACAGAGATACATTAAATAAAATGTCATAGAATGTGCATTAAACAGATAGAAATTACTTTTTCCAGACCAGTGTTTTATAGCATTTAAAAAAATGTTTAACTTACATCTCTTACAGAGTTGAAAGAAAACGTGCGTGTTGTGTAACATCAATTTGAAAGTTACATTTCTCACCAACTAATGAAAGTTTTGTTTAAATCCTGAAACAAAAAAGTTGAGGAGAATACAAGACAATAGCCCTTTATACATTTACATTGTATGTATTTTTACTGTTTGTATTAGTGAATTTTAAAGTAGTTATTGAATTTTAATATTTCTATTGTATCATTGCGCCTTCAAACATCTTCAGATGAGATGGAGATGGCGCACTATAAATATAATAAATTGTTATTATTATACATGTAGTTACTAATCAGACCAAGTAATATTACTTTCATGTTGATCTTCATCATAATGGGCAAGACTAGTCACACATCTCATAGGCCTAGGTTGCTTATGAGTTTAACTCGGAATCACTGATTGAGTCTGTATCAGAAGAAATGTCACTTTCAGTTTGCTCTTCATCAGAATCGTCATCCTTCATGTTGTCACATGTAGGCAGCTTACACATGGCTGTACATTTCAGTCCATTCACGATGCACTCACAGTCAGGAAGCTTACACACTCGCTTGCATTTACAAGATAAGAATTCAAGAACCACATCAGGAGCTGGTGGTCCTGTCATCCAACAGATGGTGAGGCCGTTGTCTTCTTCACTCCATCCATGGCCATCACTCGGATTTGGGGTACTTGGTGTGGTTTCCAGACTACGACGCCATATTGCAGACTGATAGTTCGCTCGTTTTGCATGCATGTTCAAGCAATCTTGACATGGTGGTAGTTGGCTTGAATCTATTTTTCCTTTCTTTGCTTTGAACAGATGATGTCTCAGTTCATTTACCTTTGTTGTGCCACACCCAGCTGCATACAAATGACAAGTAAAGTCTTGAAGAACACTAAACAGATCATTGGACATCAACCAATCCTTTCCCAACTGTGTGAAAGCCTCTTGGTACTTTGTGCTGTTAATGAGAAGTTTCATTGCATTAAGTTTCCCTTTTCCTCCAAATGCGCTTACTGAATCACATCCGGTAAAGGCATGCATTCCTGGCAATGCTTTACAAACATCTTGGCCAATTGCTGCAGCTACTTTACTTACATCAATGAACCTTTCACGATTCTTCGTTCCACACTTGATGAACATATTGCTTTGTAAGTTACTGCTCAGAGCAAGGGCAATTATTAAGGCGTCTGTTTCTTCTGATGCAATGATACCGGTAATTGACTTCGACCCAGAAGCAGCATGTTGTGCATGTAAGAACATGCGAGTATCGGCTTCTTCCTGTTCTGTACAAAGGTCTAACACTTCAGCAGAGTTCTCACTTGTCAGTCTGTAGCACTTGTCCTCACAAGTCACATACAGTTCTTTGTTGCTTACTAGTTTTGCTCTCAACTGTGGTCTTTTCCAGTCGGCAATGAGATAGTTGATCAGGTTTGTTTTGCTTCTTGAAGAAGACAAAAGACGTCTCCACTGCTTTATCCTGTGGCCACCAGCTATGTTGCTGAAGACAACCCCAGAGTCGGACCCTCGTTTTACTCTCTCTGCATTCTTGATTGAATTTTCATCATATGTGTCAAATACTACATCGATCCGACAGCTTCCATATCCAAGATGCAAGATTGAGAGGAATAGTGTTTCTGACAGCTCCCCGAAAGTTTTGTTTTCTCCGTGTAGTTTTTGCACCAAGCTCATTCCGTCAATTATGCATGTAGAGGATTGAGGTATTGACTCAGCAGAAGCTGCATTCTTCTCCAAAAATCGTGCTAGTGCAGCTTTGTTAGTCTTCTTTAGAGTACCATCGCAATTACACAAAGACCAGGGCACAGGACCAAGTGGATGCTCCAAGACTTTTTCCATTCTGAGATTTCTGGACATGGAGATTAGCAACATTTGACCAAAGAGCTTATGGTCTGCCTTAAGCATCGTTTCTTTGTTCGATCTGACTGACCTTGTTTGCTTCTTCATGTTACTAAATGTTTTCAGCTTCTGTTTGCTGAGCTTGTCATGGAATTTCTTTGTCTGTTGTTCAATTCTTTCCTTCTGGAAGTGCTGGTATGCAGTTTCACCAATCTCGCTGGCTCTTCTCAGATCAGTTGCAACATCAGGAGGAGCAGCAGTGCTGGTAGAAATACTGATTAGATCGGATGGATTGCTATTAAATGGATTAATCCAGCCACTTTCCATCATATCAACAAGGGATTGAACATCTGATTCATCTCTCAAGATACGTGTCTTCTCAAGATCATGATGGACAAAAGAAGGACTGTGTGTCTCTGTCATGGAACGGAGCTGCTTCAGACAAATAGCCCTGTATTCAGCGGTGAGGTAATATCTACTGACGGCCGAAGGCTTTAGACTGAAACCTTTAGTACCCCCTGCAGTTTGTGTGTCTTTATTAGCAGTTTCCTCAATAGTTTGGTCAACAGGGATTCTCCCGAATGAATTTACTTGTCCCAACTGCACAGAGAAGCCTCCATTCATAAGCTGGAGATGAACATCTGGGTGTTCTTGTGGAAGTCTTGTCATCTCTGCATAATACACAGACAGGTAGCGACTGTAGTTTTGTCTGTCGTATGCAAAACACCATGGAAGTAATGCACGGATAGAAGACAAATGGAGAATCCAATCACCTTCTCTTGAGGCCCTGATGAGATTGAGAAGTATTAATATCATATCCACATATGACATCCAGAACTGCGCAAGCGGACCAGCATTCAACCTTAAGTGGTCCAGATACTCGTTAAATAACTGAAGGAGGTTGGAACAAGATGGATCGGACAAAACCTTAACAAGATTTTCTTGGTCTGTTGTCTCATGTAGTTTCTCCAGTACTTTGTTGGTATCCTCTAGGTCAGCTGACTTTGCAATATGTTGTTCACGAAAACCTTTCCAAGCCAACCTGACAAGGGCTTCAAATACCAATTTATGCAGTCGGACACCTCGATTATACTTTCGTCCATCCATTACGCCGTCAATTGATCCTTCAGCAACAATACCAGCCTCTACCGCAAGGTCACGCAGGCCTGCATCTTTGAACCGCTTTCCAACTATTCCTAGCAAATTACATATTGTGTGAAATGCTCCCATTCTCAGAACAATATTACGGAATTTTTCTTGATGCTTCCAAGTTATTTCAGCTGCCTTTGCATACAGAGCCTGATCAAAAACACAAACAACTGATTCCAGACCGAGAGCTTCTTTGATCGAAAGCGACTGGCATAGTACTTCATGAACAGTTCTCATGTCAGTGGCAGGTGCATTTACAGTAGGGAGGTAGCTGACTGTGTCTTGTAACACAGCAATGTGGTCTCTCGTCATAATGTTGAAGCCAGTCCATCCACTAACTTTTTGATCCTTTGTGTCAAGTTGGCGTACAAGAGACCAGATCCAGTTCTTTGCCAATGCAGTTGTTGTCGGAGCTTTACAGTCAACAGTCAAAGGCTTGATCTCAGGTGGACCAGCACGTTCTCCAGCATTGTACGGCTGTAAAATGCACGGTGGGAGTGTGATGCTTCGTCTCTTCTGCTTTGGTAGAGTTGATTTCTCTCTTGGCAGTTCAGCTGTGAAAACCTTTGGTTGAACCACAATGCCGTTAACACGATGAGATGTCCCACCACCACTAAGTGTCTCTTCCAACCGATCAATATTGTCATAGGCTAGTGTAACAGGAACCCCTGAGTAAATATTGGATGGAAGAGTAAATCCAACATCTGCCTGCTCCAGTTTCTGAATGCACAAAGCTGTCTCAATTTCCTCCAGTTGGGAGTAAGATATGCCATGACCTAGACGATTCAAAGTTTTGATCAACTCGACATTACCAGTCAGTGTTTTTACTGCCCATGGAAGTAAAATGTGCTTTGCTACTGGAAACACACCTCTGCCAATAGCATATACAATATCTTGACCAAAAGAACTGGTTAGTCGACTAACACGAGAAGATTGAACATTTACTCTTTCACCTGAAAGCAGAACATTCAGAAATGTTTCAAGTGATGAAGGCAAATATGTGAAGTCTGTGGAAAGCTCATCAGGTTGTGGAGGCCACCCATGATTCTCTTTGGCTTGTGATGCTTGTATATCACTTCTTATATACAGTCCTGCATCCTTTATAACCCGACTGCGATCAGACATGTTTCGTTTACATGTGCTCATTTCTTTTTTCAAATCCATCCATTGAATGGCCAACGACTGAAGTGATAAATTGTCAGGTACAACAATGAGTTTTCCCTGATCATTAGAGAACATTTTCAGGCTGTTTGAAAACTCTGCTTGTAACTTTCGTCGTAAGTGCTTTTTCGATGTTTCTTTTATGTCATGAATACCTATTGAGGTCATATATTCAACAAATTTGTCTGTAAGCTCTACCATCGACACAATATGAGGCATTGCAAACAACTCTGTTCTTATGTAATGAAATAACATATTGTGAGCCACATTCTCAGCTCTTGCATACATGTACATCTGGTCATCCTCATTGACTGCATCACAAGTGGAGACACATTGGTCTGTCTTGCTTGATCGCGTGTAATCTCTGTAACAGGACCTGTGATAGTGAGCTTCAGCAGCTACTAATTCGCGGGAAGTTATGGCTAATATTTTTGTATCATTTTTCAAAGTAGCAACTTCTCGCACTGTTATGTCAGAACGTAACTCGCACGACTGGACAAGAGTATCCTTGTTTCTGCCTCGGTTTATATATTTACAACTTTTATCACAGAAGATACAAATTTTCTGATATACACGTGATTCCGATGAGGGTGTCTCTCTTAGCGATTTTCTCGAAATCGGACAATCACTGACAGGCTCAGCTTGGCGTTTACTTTTTTGGGCAAGCGTCTTTTTCATTGTAAACTGACATCTGCATTCTCTGTGGTAATATATATCAGGAATGCTGGATTCTGATGAAGACAACTTCAATATTGGCTCGAATGTCTGAATTTTCGCAGCATTTAGAAGTGTGACCCATGAAGAACTATCTCTGGGACTTACAAGGTTTGAATTATTCAAATGTGATTTCTTCCCACAGATTATACATGACCGTCTACTGGATTTTGCTTTCTTTCCTGCAGTTTGCTCAGCCACTTTTTCTTGGTTGTCATATGATTGCATGTTTATTTATATTTTAGTGCTGTAGGATGCTGGTTGTGACAAATTATTTACAAAGTAGGAGTTTGCACTTGTTATTCAACAAACACTAACCAGTTTCCAATTTGTTGGAAAAAATGTGAAATCCTTGTCTTAAAAATGAGGGGAACAGGAAAATGTGTATTTGTACTTGTCCGTTGTCCAAATCCTCAGACGATTATTCCAAAGTTAAACCTTGTATTACCAGTGCAAACTACATCATAATGTTCATGTGTACGTGTACATGCACACAACATAACTTAAGTTGTAGTTTTATGTACATGCACACACACACACACACACACACACACACACACACACAGACCGTTGTTGCTATCACTATGTGGACATTCCTTTGTTCTCATGTACTTAAGCACAGGAATTTCTTAAAATCGTTCCCATTTCACACAGAAGAGTGTTTTGAGAGCGGTTTTCGTTCTATTTTTCCCTTTTAATAATATCCTTCGATTTAAGTCAAAGAACCTGCCTAGACAGATCTCTAATTTCCGAGATATTCGTACTTTTCCAAAGTCCAAAAACACTGTGTGGACGTGTGTAAGTCCACACAGTGCACAGAGTTCCTACACTGTGTGGACATCCTTTCTTCCGAAGTCCACATAGTGTATGCTACGCCTGTGCACAGTCACTCACAGCCACTTATTTTCAACTGCCGACCCCCGAGAATATTTTTTATCACGGTGGCCAAAGTTTCACAAGCGATGCTCTAAACTATCCAAAATAAAGAACAGTCTTTGTTCATACAGTGTAACAGGGAAAGAATAATTTTTTTAAATGCCTCAGCTTATCGATTTAATAGTATGAACGTAACAATTAGTCACTGCACAATGTCGACTCAAGCAAATGCAAAGTGACAGCACTAAGGTTAATGCTGAACTGCAGACTTTAAATTCAACACCGAGGCCGTTTTATAGTAAGCAATCGATGAAAAACCAGCACCACAACCTTCTTTAAAGTATACAAACAACTGATGTAACACAGGCCTTTTTCAGTAAAATGTAACATATGCCAATAAATACCTCTTGATAACTTTATTTGAGAAAGTACAGCAGCAATTGCACAAGGAAAAACACCGTTGACACCGAGTGACAGGCCAAGTGACAAATACAACGGCCGTTTGATCTTGAGTATGTACAGAACTCAATTATTCACTCTCCGTGTAAATACATAGGCTTAAAAATGTTTACTATCTAAACAGCCGTTGGCTTTACAACAGCGGCAGAGGCTAAAGGGTTTTATATTTTACGGTGAAAATCTTTCGAAAACTGGTACTAATCTAATTTTTTGGAAAGGCTATCATGTTTTATGATAAGTTTTGGATTATTTGCAACAAGAAAAGTGATATTAGAATTAGTCCCTCGAGTTGGTACCGGAAAATGTAGCTGGCTCATGGACTACTACTAGTGGCCTTACTAGCGACATTCACATCAAAAGTATTAATAAATGTCAAATAATCTACAGGGTCTCCACTGAAGGAGGCAATCTCTGGCTTTGGCACTGTCATGGATAGAACCATGGTTTGGCGTAGATCGGCAAGACATGAATTATTTTCATTTGAGCCAGAGGCGTTACTAATTTCATTCCCTTTTCCTTTGAGGGAGACTCTATCACATCTGCGTTTAACTGCCCAAATTTTGCATTGCCATTAATAGGCGATTCCTCTTCTTCTTCAATCATATCTTGCCAGACCTTTACCTGTTTGGCTGCAGTTTCTATTTCATGTTCCACCTCCAATGAGGCTAACCGTTCTTTTAATCTGAACTGTTCTCTTTCTAGTTCTTGTTTTTTCTTGAGTTGATCAGCTTTGATCTTTGCTAACTCCTGTCTTGCCTTCGCCTCTCTCAGCCTCGTACTTGAACATGTACTCGCCCTGCCCCTCTGTGAATTCCATGACAGAGCCACACTATGTTCATAATCAACAGCACTTATGCTATGGTCACGTTCTGCATCGATGGATTTCACCCAATCATTAATGCGCTGATCGAATTCCATTTTGTTCTTTCAGTGCGAATCCAACTCGGCCATAGCTGCCTCTGCCTCTTGTCCATGAAGCCTTTCGATATAACTATCGAACTTCGATTCGCAGAGTACGAACACTTGCTTGAGACGTTCATGCTCACTCAAAACCTTGTCGTGATTTTCTTGATTTATCATCAGCACTTCAATTTCCTTGTATCTTCTAGCTAGGTTTCCAATATAGACATAACATGACTTTCTAAGGGACAATGTCTCAGCTTCTTGAGGGTTACTTGCATTCCCTACTTCCATGATTGTCGTGAACTTTATGTAGTTTCAACTACATAGAGTTAACATAAAATGTTCCACGCCTGAACTCCTGTGCTTTACTGTGTTACTCAGTTTATTATGAATGACTCTCTGTGTTTGACACTTCAGCTCTATCAAACACGACTCCACATTTATAACAGCAAGTAGCCCGCTAGTACACGTTTCAACGTTTACCAACCCGTAGTAACAACCAGTAGAATGTATACAGATGATTAACAGGTTCACTACAATAAACAAACAATATAAGTACATGTACATGCCACTTTAAATCGTACATGAGAATGTAAACATTAACCCAATGGAATCAGTGCAACTCAATCCCGTGAAAATACGTGAGAACAAAACCCCCAGAAAATATGGAAAATTCACATAAAACCCCTTTATATCACAATCAATTATGGAATTAATTTCTAGAGAACATTTGTGGAACCAAACCTAGAAATATGCAAGTATTAAATCAGTGTCTTTCTAGTAACTTTCCATAACTTGACAACGAGAATAACACGAACAATGCAATTAAGCCACCCCCAATTGGCACCCCAAAACCAACACAAGAGGGCGCTAACCCAAATTCATGGTGGAACAGCTCGCCGCTACACACAGACTATTATTTTCAGTCACTGAGCTCATCGAAAGCTGTTAAAGCTCTGTCGAAAATCTGAACATTAATAATGGTGGCATTTTTAAAGTGCTCTTACACGAGGTATCACAGCGCTGTACATTATTACCCCTGCTCATCAGGCACATAAATCATTCCTGAAACCATCTCAGCTCCCTGGGGATAGGGGGGTATTAACCCAATTTTTTTTAGATACCCCCTCAAAATATGTACCAACCCATAAGAAACAAGGAAAAAATACCAACAAATCATTTGAGAGCGTTAACCCCCCTGTACATGCCCCCTGAAGATATGTTTTTGTGAAACGGCATAGCATCCTGACTTCTTGTGCAGATTACCTGTACACCGTTGTTGGGGCACCAGTCTATTTTGTTTAAAACACAGAAAAAGGGAAGCAATGAAGAGAACATCACTTCAACAATTAATTTAAAGTACTTTCTCATGTTTACCTGTTGAAATTTTAGCATACTATTCCATGACAACCTTTCAATTGCCTTATGAAACAAAAAATCTGATTAAAAAGTAACATTTATATGAATAAAACACAGTGTTCCCATGGGTTTATATGGATTGCAACTGAAGATTTTATTTCATTATTCTATCAAACTTATTTTATCCTGGAATAATATAAAATTCATATTTGCTTTTAACATTCTTCTAGAAAAGAATTAATTAAGAAAATAGTATGAATGTAATATAGTAGTTATTTGCCTCAGTTATGTTTTGAACCTAGCAAGTTCTTTCTCAGAGAAAGAATTTGCTAGGTTTGAGATGTTAATAATAATAATAATAATAATAAAGATTTTTAGCGCGCACATATCCACCCTGCTGGGCGCTCAAGGCGCGGAAACAAAGAAAACACATGAATACAAACAATATACAATGATAGCATAGGGAAACAAATAAAAAGTATGCACCGAGATACATGTACCTACAATGCAATTACAAACATACATCATCTTTGAAGAGTTGTGACATAAGATGAGTTTTAAGCATCGACTTAAATCTGGTTATACTATGACAAGATTTGAGTTTAGTTGAAAGATGATTCCAGAGTCTCGGAGCTGCGACAGAAAACGACCTATCACCCCAGTTCCGTTTTGAAGTTGGTTCCTTTAGGAGTGACATGTTGCTGGAGCGCAAATTGCGTGATGGAGTGTAGACTTTAATCAGTTCAGAAATATAAATTGGAGCAATGCTATTAAAAGATTTGTGAACAATTAGCATAAGTTTAAAAACAATTCTCTGTGAAACAGGAAGCCAGTGCAGTTCTTTCAAGATTGGCGTGATATGGCATGACTTTCTGGACAAAGTCACAACACGAGCTGCTGTGTTTTGTATGTGCTGAAGACGAGATATTTGATTCTGCGGGAGACCGTAAAGGAGAGCATTCCCGTTATCGAGCCGTGATGTGACAAACGCATGTATAATTTGTTCAGCAGCACTTTTATTCAAGTATTTCCTAATTCGGCTTATGTTTCTGATGTGAAATGATGATATGCGAACAATGTTGGAGATATGTGGTTTTAAAGTCATTGTCGAGTCAAATATAACACCCAAATTACGTGCATGTAATGAGGGGGTTATCTGCGAGTCACCAATTGTAATAAATGGAAGAGAAACTTTAGACAATTGCTGACGTGATCCAAATAGAACAAATTCTGTTTTTTCATCGTTCAATTTCAGGAAGTTTTGTCTCATCCAACTTCGAATCTCTTGAATACATTTCTCCAGTGTTTTAATGCAGGAATCGGCAGGTTCTTGAGAAGATTTAAAAGTAATGTAAAGCTGCGTGTCATCAGCGTAAACATGGTAATTTAAATTATACTTCAAAATGATATCACGAACTGGAAAGGTATAAACAGTAAACCACTGTGGACCGAGCACAGAGCCTTGGGGTACAGAATAGTCAAGAATAACAGGCTCGGAGATAGCGTTACCAATACAAACATGCTGGGGCCTATTTGAAAGGTATGACTTACACCAATCAAGGGCTGTGTCATGTATTCCAAGATGATATTGAAGGCGGGAGAGAAGGATTTTATGATCGACCGTGTCAAAAGCGGCGCTTAAGTCTAACAAAACTAATGCAGTGATTTTCCCCTCATCCATGGCAGATAAAATGTCATTGTTGACGCGAAGAAGAGCAGTTTCCGTTCCATGAAATGGTTTGTAGGCTGACTGAAATGTGTCCGACAGGTTATAAATATTAGCACGAACATGGTTAGAGATCCGTGATGAAACAACTCGCTCGATTGTTTTTCCAAGGTACTTTAAATTCGCTACTGGTCGGTAATTTTTGAAAACTTCCTTGTCCAAATTGGGTTTCTTTAGGAGTGGTTTAACATGAGCAACCTTCTGGCTATTAGGGAAACAACCGGAAGAAAGAGATATGTTTACAATAATTGTGATATACTTAGCAAACACATCAATATTTTGTTTTATTAGCGAAGTTGGCACTGGATCAAGTTTACATGATTTTGATGGCGATTTCATGATGAGTTTCTTGATCTCCGTAACACTAGTAGGCTCAAACATGAACAGTCTACATTGTGGATCCTTGCGTGTTTGTGATAGAATGGAAGGTACTGAGGGAAAAGAACGACGGATATTCTCAATTTTTGTGACAAAAAAGTTTGAAAAAGCATTTGCAAGGTCCTGATCGGAGTGTGTAGATGGAAGCACTGGAGCTTTGGGTTTATGAAGCAGCTTTTCAACAATGTTAAAGAGTTTTTTCTGATCACCAGAGCTATCTTCCACAAGAGATGAGTGGTGAGTTATTTTTGCCTGGTTAATCATGTTCTTCACAATATCACGTTGGTTACAGTATTCTTGCCGATGTACTCCAAGTTTCCCATTGTCACGCCATCTTCGCTCAAGTTGACGGCGGATTTTCCTTGCAGCACGGATATCATCATTGAACCATGGGGATTCAGATTGTAGTTTAACAGTTCGAGTTTTTTGCGGAGCATGATCATCCAAGATGTTACGGACAGTAGATTCAAATAGACTGACACAAGAATCCAGCTCACCATCTTCAAGGTTTACATTTTCCAGTTGAGATTCAACATCATAACATAAATCTTTAATATTTACTTCCTTCCAGTGGCGAGTAGTTACAGAAATGGTAGGTATGGGAGGTTTTTTAAGGTTCAAATTTACCATGATTGCATAATGATCAGATAATCCAGGATGAATAGTTATATTCGAGATAAGAGGTGAAGTATTTTCACGCGTTATCATGAGGTCAAGACAGTGACCATACCGATGAGTGGGTGCTGTGATGTGCTGTATAAGTCCATGAGCAGAGAGCAGATCTTTGATTTGCATAATTGTTTGAAATAATGTCCATATGAATGTTAAAATCGCCGGTTAAAATAATGTCAGATGGGTGTAAGAGATAATCGACAATTAATTTTTCAAATTCCTGCAGAAAACTGGAGAAGTTTACATGTTTACCATCAACATCCCTTTCTGGTCGATAAATATTAACAAGGCGAACAGATCTAGAGTTGCACGTTACCTCAGCATGCAGAGATTCAAATGTTAGGTAGTCAATGTTAACACTTTTCATGCTGACAGATAAACTGGACCTAAAGAGTAGTGCAACCCCTCCACTGGTCTTTTTTGGTCTGGGGATATGATGGAGAGAGTAGCCAGCAGGAGTACACTCACGGGGTAGCAGGTCATCATCAGGTTTAAACCATGTCTCGGTTATGGCAACAAGATCCAAATTGTTTTGAAGCACAAAGTCAACAAATTCATCCGATTTGTTACATATGGATTGAGTATTCAAAATACAGAGCTGAAGTTTAGACTCATCGTGAACATTTGGAGTTGAAGTTATGCCAATGTCGCTTGTTGATGTGGTCACTGCTGGGGGTTGGTAAGGCTGGTTGTGTATGTCTGTCCATTCTACGGCGACCAGCTTTTTTACCTCTATGTGTGCGGCGGTATGTTTGGGGTTGATTAGCAAGTATTCCAAGACAGTTCAATTTGCATGACTCAATGCTGAATAAGATAAAGCTACATCAGTACATGGAGCATTGCAAAGATTGAGTAGTTCATTGCGGCTGTAGGAAATTTTATGGAGCTGAGTGGCGTTTGTGGGTGTTAAGTAAGACTAATTGCGGTGACACCATGTGGAATCTCCTGAGGACGATCAGAGCATACTGATCGAAACGTCGAGTTGTACCACCAGTTCTTTTCAGAACTATATTTACTACTCAATTGAGATTCCACATGGTGTCACCGCAATTAGTCTTACTTACCATCCTCACCATGCATGCAAAGCTACAAGTTTGTGGGTGTGTTGATCAGTGTTTCAGGTCCAGGGTTTGGATTTATGTCACCAGAAATTAAGAGTTCCAGGTGAAAGGTGGCAGATGAATTATCATAGTATGATATAGGACGTCTCAAGAATTTAAGATGGCGGATTTTAGGCGAACAATCTGTAGATTGCATCTTGTAGCCATCTACTGATGAGTCATTGAGACAATGGTCTGGATAGCAGGAGTAGAATAAACAGGATGTAGACCTCCATTGTCTAATCACAAAGTTGTTGATCCAAACAAAAGGCTTGTGGTCAAGCTACAGGTTATAATCTATAGCTACAGGTTATAATCTAAATCAGAGTTGACTGCACAAATAAAATGAAGATCCAAAATGTGTATACACTCAACAGTAAAATCTTACTGCACAATCAGACCAACAAAAAACGTTTTTCACTTATTATAAGAAAACAAATGTACAAATACTCACATAAAACGTCCAGCAGATTCCATGTGTAATAAGAAATCCACTAGTATAAAAATGAAGACAAACTTGTAGCTACAAAACACTTACTTAGCACAAAAAACTGGAGAGCTGTTATGAGTGGCTGCTTGTTAGGCGCTCAGTCAACATGGCCAGTAACTACTATTATGCATTTCTATACTACGGGTCCTTTAGGTTGGTAAGCAGTTTGCAACAGCCAATTATCTATTTATAGTACAAAAAATATATTTATACATCTAACTAACATTAACAACATATTTCATGGCTTAGCAGGGATTTTGGATTGTATAATGCCAAAATGTGTTTCTGTAGATCTAATGCTCTTGAACAAGTTCTGCTCGCAGATGTGAAGCATCATCTTTAGATATAGTAAGATTTGCGATGACATGTATTGAAATAATCTCTTTTGAGTAGTAAGGGTTCTGAGAAGAACCTTTGGTTAACTCAACATTTCATATGCTTTGATTATCTTCTGGGGGAATGCTGGTGCAGGAGGGGCTTAAGTAGCTCGGTGGAGGAGTCCTGATCACTAGATCTTTGGGCTTGCTTGTGCCATTCTTGTAGATGTAGCTATTACCTAAAACAAATTTGAAATACATTTATAATTAATTATGTGTGAAATAACAAATGTATTATTTCACAATTTATTTATAGAAAGTGAAAGATAATATTGTAACAAATTATTCAAAAATGTGCTTAAATATCAGCTGTTTTAACCAACCACACACAATCCCTTAAAAACATTCAAATAATAAATCCCATGTGCCACTATTTTATTTTAAGCCTGGTTTCAACTTCAAAGGTTCAGGGGTTACACAGTTGTAAACCTCAAATTTATTTGGGAACTACCAACTTTGTATTCTCTTTCACTTACTATTACTATTATATCACCGTGATTGTACATGAAAGTAACTAGTGGGCTAATATTTCATGTTTAAGATGATAACAAGTCCAAGGCATGTCAAATACAATATTCCCAAGTTAACTCCCATGGAAATTTCTTGCAGTATTACTTGTGGGTGCATGGTGAATAATATTATTATTATTATTAAAAACAAACTTACCCAACTAAGGTCACACACAGATAATAACTTCTGTCACTGCCCAACTTTGCCAGCAAACAATCCTTTTAGATGATATGATGTATGTACATTTACTAAACTAAATATATAATCGTCTTAATTGAGTTAAAACCCATCAACCATGTCAACAAACCACGAACAGCTGATTAGTAACCATTCTAGATTATATGTGTGGTACATAATCACATATACAGTCTGGTAACCACCATTATGTACATGTATGTCTCTACAGGGTGCACCCAACTAAATAAACTCCCATAGTAAACAGTGCTAAATACACAATATTCAAAAATCATGAAAAAATACTTAGAAGTCCCACAGTTTTTAAAACCAAAAGAAAAAATATTGATCGATATATAACCTTTTATTTTCTTCTCTATTCACTGTCTAAAGTCCAGGTTTCCAGGGAGTTATTCTCATCCCAATGAAAACCACCCTCTACAGTAGTGAAAACGTCCACACTGAAAAGCAGCCATTTTGGAAAAAGGCCTTACGCTTGAAATCAAATTAGGACCACTTTTTCAGGGCCTAGTGTGTCCAAAATACTCACAGTTGGAAGCCAAGGACCCCCGGGTTATGATAGTGGGCCATTTTTACACAATCCATCAAATGAATGGGCCTCAAATCTTTGTTTTTCAGAAAAATTTGAGGGCATACACTTTATGATAAATAGCTCGGCGCATGAATTCCTCACTATTTAGTGGGGTGCACCCTACAGTGCATATGGTGTCGGTGAATCTTTATGTTAAACTGACAACAGAGGGCGCCCTTCAACCAAAACTTTCAGGGGGCATTTTTATTTTAATGATTTAGTCTTGTTTCTAATAGGCCTGTACGTGTTTTGAGGGGGCAGAATATAAAAAAGTCAAAAAAAGTGAAATAATACCCCCCACAGAGGGAATTATACAGCTCAATTGCTACCATTTCGGCGCATATTGGCTAATCAAATACAACAACCAACTCTGCCCCCTCATTATGGTAAAGTGTCTTGCTCGAGGACACAAGCACCACTGTCATTTATACCGTCTTCAGCTTATGTTGTTATCTTTTAATAACACAATCAGGCACCGAATTAGTCTTGGTATGTTTTTGATATACGCTTCGTCTCTGCACGCCCCGCGAGCGCGCTACACGAAGCGCTAACACGAACTGCTATCACACACGAAGAGCGGTTCGTGTGTGATAGCAGTTCGTCGTGTTAGCGCTTCGTGTAGCGCCCTCGCGCGGCGTACAGAGACGAAGCGTGTATGAAAAACATACAAGCACAGTCTTGAACCAAGACTAGCACCAAATCGTAACAATTCATGCATCACTGCAGCTTCGTTTTTAATTATTTAATACAGGCCTACGTTTGTATTATAGAATTATCGGTATGTGCCCTTGTGGTATTTTCTGCTGAAAAGGCTTCTGGCTTTAATAATAACGTGATGGAGGTAGAAGAACTCGTATAGCGCTGGTATCTACAAGAACTAGTCACTGCGCATAGACCTGAAACATCATTGAAAAGTTTGATTGAAAATGTGAGTTTGAGCTGTCTTTTGAAGGATGCTACGTCGGGTGTGAATGAGAGTTAGTTTGGCAGACGGAGCCACCTCATAAATGTTATAGGTCATGACAATAATAGCTTAAGTAAGACTAATTGCGGTGACACCATGTGGAATCTCAATTGAGTAGTAATTAGTTCTGAAAAGAACTGGGGGTACAACTCGACGTTTCGATCAGTATGCTCTGATCGTCCTCAGGAGAATGCCGGACTCTGGAAAATGCTGCTGCTTAAGTAGGCTGCTGGAGGATCATCCCATGAATGGATGCTGGAGGATTAGTTCGTTGAGGCGCGCAGGCGGGAAACTGTGAGACTATGAGACTAGGGATCCTAGGGGTTGGGGAGAGGAGTGTGTGCTCACCTGAACTGAATCAGTTGTTAACAAGCACAGGGGAAGGAGGGTGGTTGACTTAGGATATAGGGATCCCTCAGTCTGGTGGGTTGTGGACTTTGGATATAGAAGATCCTTCAGTCTGTAGTATAGGTCGCCAAATGTCGCTGATGAAGAAACCGATGTCCTGTGGCACAGTGTCGTGTTTGACGATCTCGATGGCCTCTCTGATGCGTCTGGGGTGCCATGCGTCGATGGGTGTGATGAGTTGGGCTGCCTGCCAGTCGATTTGGTGGTCCTTGATGTGCGAGTGCTTGACGATGGCGGACTTCTCGAAATCTCCTCTGCGGCCGTGTGCTCGGTGTTCCTTCAATCTGATGGGGAGGTTGCATTTCGTTTCGCCGATGTACACCTTACCGCACTCACAGGGTCCGCTCTGTTGTTTGGGTCCGGTTTGTCCTTGTGGGTATGTAGAAGTCCTTGGAGTTTGCTGGGGGCTGAGTGGAACACATCGATGCCTGCTTGTCGGAGGATGCGTTGTAGTTTGTGAGACGTCGAACCTAGATAGGGGAGACAAGCAGAGAGGGTTAGATCACTTACCTTGCTTTTGGAGTTTGGAACCGGCTTCGCTGTGCTGATCTTGTTGTGATTGTAACCGTTGCGTTTGAGGGTAGTTCGGATGTGCTGTAGTTCCTTGGGAAGGCTGTCCTTGTCACAAATGTTGTAGGCGCGTTGTACGAGCGTACGGTTGACCGATGACTTGATGCTTGGATGATGGAAGGAGCGCTGGTTCAGGTACCGATCTGTGTGCGTGGGCTTTCTGTAGACGTTGTGGTGTAGGGAGCCGTCTGGGTTTCTGGAAATGCCAACATCAAGGAACGCGATCTTGTCATCTTCTTCCGTTTCCATGGTGAACTTGATGCTCGGGTGTTGCTGGTTTAGATGTTGTAGAAAATCCTGGAGTGTGTCTCTGCCGTGTGGCCAAACCACAAAGGTGTCATCCACGTATCGGAGCCACAGCTTGGGTTGGAGGTCGGCGGTGTTGAGGGAAGAGTTTTCAAACTCTTCCATGAAAATATCAGCAAGGACCGGGGATAAAAGAGATCCCATGGAGGTCCCAGCTGTCTGCTCGTAGAACTTGCCCTGAAACTGAAAACAACTTGAAGAGACACATGTTAGTAGCAAATCATGAATTTGGTCCGGGGTGAGTGATGTGCGATCATCAAGAGAAAGATCTTGTACGAGTCTGTCCTTCACCAGGAGGCATGTCTCTGTAGTTGGGACATTGGTGAATAGGGAGACAACATCAAAACTAACCAAGATGTCGCTGGGTTGAAGTGTGAGGCCCCGGGTGATCTCAACGAACTGACTGGAGTTGGACACATGGTGTTGAGTGAGACCCACCAAGGGTCGGAGGATCTTAGCTAAATGACGGGCTGTGTTGTACGTAGGTGAACCTCTGGAGGTGAACCTCTGGCTTGTTGTGTGCCATAATATGACATAACATTTCTTTTCCCCATAAGCCTTTAACACTTATGATTTGACCATTAAACTGGTAATAAACCGTCATTTTCTCTCGGCAATTTAGCAATGTGTTGTTACGGAGGATCAGTAGAGAAGTGGTTGAGAATTATTACGAGCATTGGGGCTCTTTATCTTGACAGTTCCATGAATAAGGCAGTGGTGCCTCTTCTGTCAAACTTGCAGTGGGCAGAAAGTGACGTCATCCTAGCCACAAACTCGTCAACGGATGGAGAACTGGATATCCATGCAAGTTTTAGTCTAGCTGCCATGTTCCTTTCGACTGGGATTGTGGCGATAATTTCGTCACCGATTGCTGGTATGGTAGCCGATCAGTGGGGACTGGATTTAGTTGTTTTGTGCGGCCTAATTGTTTGCATAATAAAGTGTCTCCTTTACGGAGTTTTAAACACAACTGCTGTTACTGTACTGACAAATCGCATACTACAAGGTGTAATCGGTTCATGCATCTCAACCATGGCAATGGCTAGGATCAGAGACGTGTACGACGAGGCGTCTGTGGAGTGTACGATCTTTATGGGAGTGGCAATGTGCAAACTGGCAGTCGGTTTATTTGCAGGACTTTTCGTGGGAGAACTTTTCCATATCATGGCAAACCGTGTGTATTTCTTGTTTATACCGATCGCCTTCGTACTCATAGTTTGTATTTTGATGACATTCCGAAAAGAACATTTTCACAAGCAAGGAGAAACTAAGAAGACGCTAAGAAAAGGAAACACGAAGACACAACCTTACACTGTGCAACGGAAGGTGATCTTTGATATACAAGTCTTGATCATCGCACTGTGTTTCTTCGTTGTGAATCTCGCTCAGACGGCATTGGAACCTTCTCTTGCTGTCTGGATTAAATCGACATTTGGAGAAGGTACGCTATCAACTGCTCACATTCTTGGATTTTGTGGACTCGCTGTGATATTAAGCGCTATAATCAGTACTATTATTCTCCATGCATATCAAGACCGATCGTGGATCTTCTGTATCGTATCTCTCTGCACGGCAGGACTTCCTTTGATATTTTTGAAATTCTCTCATGAAATAATTGCTGTGGATTTTGACTTGGGTGTTTATTTCTTTGGTATGCAAGCAACCCGTTTAGCCTTGATAACCATGTGTGCCACAATCGCAAGTACTCGGTATCCTGTAGCATACGGATTTGTTTTTTCAATAGCTCACGCAGGATGGACAGCATCACATTTTGTGGGACCTCTGCTGGCCACCTCTCTGTTCGGATCCATCTGTGGGATATGTATAATCGGCGCAGCTTGCATTCTGACTTCTTTTCTTGTAGTTTGTCTCCGAAATGTAGACTCCACAGATGGACCCAATTTCATGGATTGTTGCACGAATTCTAGTGATGATGAATACCAATTAACTCATGTGGGAATTCCATTCACATATGACCAACATACACTCAGGGTGCAACCTCAGGACAGTTGAATTGATGGAACTATTAAGGATCGAAAAACATAAATATGCATCAAAACATTATTAGTGGATAAACTTCGCATTTTTCATTGGGCGAGTAATGTACAATGGAATATTTTAAACCGGTGTCCAACAAGGCTGTCTACTGGTTCAACCTGTTCATCAACGACATATCCCAAACACTCACAGTACCAAGTCTCATCGATTCGCTGATGATGTACTTATTTATCTGACTTTCCATTCCCTTTGAGCCGAACTCTCCCTTACAAGCAGATTTTGATGCCCTTATGGTATGAAACTTAATACAAATAAATCGAAGATTTAATGCATAATTATGTCCAGATCAATGTGGTTGATAAGGTAAATAAGGAACTCAGTTTCATATAATAGTAGAAAACAAGAGTAGTCAATCAGCAGTTTGCATACCTCCATCACGTGCACTGTTTTGGGGTAGAATGTCATATCCGACCGCCACTTTTTCTCATTCAATATAACCAATAATGTAATCTTACCTACCTAAGGTGGAGAACATATGGATGATGATGGACATATAGTTCAAATTATTTCAGGATATTTATTTCATGAAAAATCAGGCATTATTGGTATACGATGACTTCCTCAGTCATGTCAGTCTGATTTTGTCACCTTCCCCAATAGTGGCCAACACAGTCATTGTACATGCGCAGTGGCAACTATAATAGGATCCTTCTATTTTCTGAAGGGGAGGATTTTTTTAGAAGGGAAATAAAGTCCGAAAACCATCATAAAAGTGGATTTTAAAGATAGTTTTTGCTTTCTGTACCACCAAAAATCGATAGAATCATCTTTTAACTGGTTAGTGGTTGCAAAAAAATTCAAAAAAAGCCCTTAAAAAGTGGCGGTCGGATCTTTACTTGTTTTTAAGTAGTTGTTGTATTAGGCCAAAAAAGTCTCCGGTTTCTGGTGTCCGATTTTGAAGCTGACCTATGACCAGAAACCGGTGACATTTTTTTTTGGCCTTAGTTTTTTATAGTTTAAAGGAAACATCCCAGATAGCATTCATACATTGGGCCAACGTTGGCAATTGGTCGGCAACATCGGCGTTGGCATTATGGTGGCTGCTTATGTTGAGCCAATGTTGGCAATTAATCGGCAACATCGGTATTGTCATCATGTTGGTTGCTGACGTTGGGCCAATGTTGGCTCTAGGTCGGCAATATAACATTGGCATTACGTTGGCGATCGATGTTTATCCAACGTTGGTTTTCAGTCGGACACCGACATTGGCATTGTGTTAGTTTCTTACATTTGGCCAATGTTGGCTCTAGGTCGGCAATAATAACATTGGCATTACGTTGGCGATTGGTGTTGAACCAACGTTGGTTTTCAGCCGGACACCGACATTGGCATTACGTTGGCGATCGATGTTGAACCAACGTTGGTTTTCAGTCGGGCACCAATATTGGCATTGTGTTAGTTTTTAACATTGGGCCAATGTTCTTATCAGTGACGTCATGTCAGCAAAATCAGCCCATTTGATTGGACGAAAAGAAACGCGTCACGCAGGTCACATTTTCCAACCGCAATTTTTAACTACGATACGATGTCGTTTGTTTTCGTCTGACTGATCGTTTGAGAATCGTTGCACAATTAATGGAAGGGGTCTTCATTACTTGGTTTCATTTGAAGGTATGTAAGCTTTCACATTTATTATACATGGATGTTCGTTTTAGTATAGATAATGACTATGCAAAACCATGGTTAACGTTAACAACATCAGTGTGGCACTGATACACTGATGACTGTTAGTGACTGACCTTGTGTGTAGTAATATTAATTTAAAAAACAAATATTAATCTAATCCCTTGCAAAGACGTCCATGATGCTATTGGTATGCAACTTTCATCATTACATTAATTATTTGTGTAAATTTAAGAAACTAAAAATTATTGAAAATATTTTCCTCATTAACGTTAGTCGTTAGGCATGGTATGCATTATATTGGAAGGGTGTGTAGGGACCTACCAATACAATAAGACATACCTGATGGCTGCATTGCAGTTTACTTTATAGTGGCATTTAATTTTCTCACTAAAGTAGCCCAGAAACAAATATCAGCACCTTTATTGAGATAATGAAACAGTCACATCATGGAGGAAGGATTTTGTCAAGAATAATTGTGTGAAATTTTGAAAACAACCAATGCCCTTTTCAATTTCAATGGTCCAGCTACTCCAAAATTATACACTTTTTTCCCCATTTTATTTACATAAATTAGAACTCTATAATTTTCAAATACTTTATTCTTGGTCCATGTACTTATAAAACCTTCCTATTATTTTTACAGCATGTTCACTGTGACATATTATTTTCCTCATTCACATGAATTAGAACTTCTCTGAAATTTCAAATACTTTATTTTTGGTCCATGTACTGATAAAACCTCTGAAATTTCAAATACTTTATTCTTGGTCCATGTACTTATAAAACTTTCCTATTATTTTTTACAGCATGTTCACTGTGACGTATTATCTTCCTCATTCACATAAATTAGAACTTCTCTGAAATTTCATATACTTTATTCTTGGTCCATGTACTTATAAATCTCCAACACTTCGAATTAATGACGTAACCATTTTAACTTCAACCGAACACCTTGTTTTTGTTGTGACAAAAACTTATATCTAGTTTTTACTTCTTCTTCTTCTTCTCCCCGACGTCTGTCCACAAAAAAACACATACTTGCAAACTTCACATGAACTTGAAACTTGGCATGTACTTAGAACTTAACAAGTAGATGAAACTCGAGTTGTGAGTGACCCCAATTTGACCTTACTTCCTGTCCAAACCGGAAGTCAAAGTTTAATATTTAAAAAAATCATATCTCAACAACCACAAAAGGTAAATTCACAATTTTTGTACCATTGTACAGATCGTTAAATGTCAAAAAATATTTACAAAAAGATGACCCCAATTTCACCTTACTTCCTGTCAAAACCGGAAGTCAAAGTTTAATATTTAAAAAAATCATATCTCAACAACCACAAAAGGTAAATTCACAATTTTTGTACCATTGTACAGATCGTTAAATGTCAAAAAATATTTACAAAAAGGTGACCCCAATTTGACCTTACTTCCTGTCCAAACCGGAAGTCAAAGTTTAATATTTAAAAAAATCATATCTCAACAACCACAAGAGGTAAATTTACATTTTTTGCACCATTGTATAGACTGTTAATTGTTGAAAAATATTTAGACAAAGGTGACCCCAATTTGACCTTACTTCCTGTCCAAACCGGAAGTCAAAGTTTAATATTTAAAAAAATCAAATCACAACAACCACAAGAGGTAAATTCACAATATTTGCACCATTGTACAGATCGTTAATTGTCAAAACAATTTTACACAAAGGTGACCCAATTTGACCTTTACTTCCTGTCCAAACCGGAAGTCAAAGTTTAATATTAACAAAAATTGTGTCTCAACAACCACAAGAGGTAAATTCACAATTTTTGCACCATTGTATAGATTGTTAATTGTCGAAAAATATTTACACAAAGGTGACCCCAATTTGACCTTTACTGCTTGTCTAAACCGGAAGTCAAAGTTTAATTTTTTTTTAAATCATATCTCAACAACCACAAGAAGTAAATTCACAGTTTTTGCACCATTGCACAGATGACCCCAATTTGACCTTTACTTCCTGTCCAAACGGGAAGTCAAACTTTAATATTAACAAAAATCATCCACAAGAGGTAAATTCACAATCTTTGCACCATTGTACAGATCGTTAATTGTCAAAAAATATTTAAACAAAGTTGACCTTTACGCGTCCCGAACACCTAGTGTTTGTCAATACAAACACCAATCTCTAGTTTTATTTAATATTTTTATTTATTTATTTTTTTAAAGAAAAGAAACAATTATAAAGTGCATGGACTTTCAAAAACTTAACATAACATGCACCTGCTGCAACTCATAATTTTGCTCGTACTCGTACACCAATTTATGTTGCATTTGTTTATGCTTTTTGACTGAATTTAAATTGGCAATTTTTCTAAAGACTTAATTCAATGTTGAAAAACTGAAGTGATCAAGTTAGATAAATATTGTTTATAATATTGTTTATAATATTCAATAAGTATAATTTATAGTGCTAGACAAACGAGATAAAACGTTAGTCGGCAAATGGAACAATGTGTAACGTTATACCATTTCAATAAACACTAGATATTTGAAGTTTGTTAAAAACAAACTCAGGGTGTTCGAGTGTGCATCATATGTGATGACGTCATCACCTAAAGTTGTTAAAAAACAAGATTTACTTCAGGAGATATGGGTTTTCATAATATATAATTAAAATAACATATACTGAACAGCAAAAGAAACGCAAGTTCCGAAAAAACGAAATCTCAGAATAGTAACCATTCGCATGTTAGAAAAGATGATGGTAAAATGATGTAATGAGTCCAGGTGATGTAATGTCACACAGTTTGGCGTCCATACTAAACATTCGCACAAACGCAACCACAGTGAAGTTAAACCATGAACTGTGCACGTGCATTGACAGGTGTTGGTGAAACACGTGGATTGTCACTCTAAGGCATCCTTTATAAAGGGCTGTGTCAGAAAAAAACATTCGTTGTTCGCTCTAGAAGGTGTACACTTTACGCAAAAGATGCCAAGACTTTCGACTGTGCAAAGAGGAGTGGCCCTTGGAATGTTGCAAGGCGGTATCTCTGCAACCGATGTAGCCAGACAAGTTGGATGTCATCTCACCACCATCACACGACTTGCCCAACGTTACCGGCTGACAGGGGTCGTTGCTGAGCGTCCACGTTCCGGTCAACCAAGAGTGACAACTCCTGCACAAGATCGATTCATCCGGGTCACTCATCTAAGGAACCGTACTCAAGCAGCATCAAGAACAGCAGCCTTAGTTCAGGGACCAAGAGGACCAGTATCCGCCGATACCATTAGACGTCGACTACGGGATGGAGGACTCCACTGTCGACGTCCATATGTAGGGCCAATATTGACACGACAACACCGTCAACGACGTTTACAGTGGGCCCGGCAACATCAACGTTGGCGACGTGCTCAGTGGCGCCAAGTTTTCTTTTCAGATGAGTCTCGCTTCCATCTTTCACATGCTGACGGGCGTTTACGTGTTTGGCGTCGACGTAATGAACGTTACGCGGATTGCTGTGTCATACAGGCAAACAGATGGGGTGGTGGCAGTGTGATGGTCTGGGGAGCGTTCAGTTACAACCACAGGTCACAACTTCATGTCTTCCGACAACGTGAAACTGCTGTCGTGTATAGAGATGATGCTCTTCGTCCTCATGTTGTTTGCTGCACATCCTGAACTGCAGTTCTTCCAACAGGACAATGCACGTCCTCACACAGCAAGGGTGTCGATGGCGTGTCTTACTCACAACAACATCAACGTTCTTCCATTTGAACATGTCTGGGACGAAATTGGGCGTAGGATAGCTGCCGGGAGACAGCCAACTACAGTTGCACAGTTGGAACAGAGATTGGTGTTTGAGTGGAACCACTTGCCTCAGGCATTCTTCCAGACTCTTGTGAACTCTATGAGGCGACGTTGCACCGCCTGTGTGCAAGCCCAAGTGAAAATCTTGCAATGCAATTTCAACAGTCACTTTCAGCTCACAAATTGAAAGCATTTTTCATTAAATGAGTGATTAGAATCAAAATGGTTTGTCTTCTGTTTGAAAACTTGACAAGACCTCGGACTTGCGTTTCTTTTGCTGTTCAGTATATAATGTGCTATACTGAATACATTAACTTCCGGTTCAGTCATCCCATATAATTTTAAATTTTTCCAACCGTAAGTTACAACATCTTTCTTACCTACATGTACATGGTTTTCCTGCCTTGTCAATAAGTTTGGTCTAATTTATGTATTTAAATGTCATTATTTTAAACTGAAAAAAGGGTTTGTTCATAATATGAATCCAATGTTAGTAATATTTATAAATGCTTATATTTTAACATGCATTTCAGTTGTACTGAACGATCGGAATGTGATCTTAGAAAATATTTAAACATGCTATATGTTAACATGCATATACAGTGCATGTAGTTGTACATCTGGACCTGCTTTCGCTTGTACTTAATTTTTTTTAAATCATTTTTTTGGCCACTCCAAGGTGGGGGCTACTAAGTCATTGAGTTGTTACAACAACTCCACACTGAAGAACCAGCCCCTCGCACCAAAACAAGACAAGTTAATAACCAGCCTCTTCATGGTGTGAATAGGACTGGGAGGGGTAACTAGTCCAGAACAAGGCAGTTGTTAAATTGCCTCTGCCCCTATAAGCAATTATGGTTAAGTGTCTTGTTCAAAGACACAAGTGTTACGACCAGGATTCGAAGCCACATTCTGCTGCTAACACCAGAACTTGAGTCGGGTAAACTAGACTGCTTGGCCATGAAACTCCATGAATAATCTAAATTCAAGCGTTGTTATATTGCGGAATGCTAACTTGATATTTAATGTAAACTCTTTAGTTTTGTTTGACAGAGATGTTTCTGGCCAGTGTTATCTTCTTGCATTTATTGCATTTATTCTTGCATTGATGCAGATATCAGTGTTTGTGATGGGGGGGGGGGGGGGGGGGGGGTAACTTGGATTTTGGTATAATACACACGGACACTAATATTGGTAAATGTGTAAAAGGTATTGCGTGTAATGGGGGAGGGAAGATAACTTGCATTTTGGCATACCCCGCGTACATGTGTACACATGATAATAATACTTGATAGTTTATGTAATAAGCATTGTTTGTGATGGAGGAGGGAAGATAACTTTTCTGGCCAGTGTCATCTTAACATAACACTGGCTTCCTATTGGATTGTCGAGATGGAGAGGCTGCAGTTTGTTCAACCCATTTTTGTTTAATGGCATCTATTGGTTTTAAATTTATAAGTCTAGTTTCTTCGTTGTTTAGAGCTTTTATAACTAGTGGAAATCTTTTTACCCATTCTCTAGATCTTGCGTCTTTATTCGTCATTTCTTGCGCGTATTGATGAGAAAACAATCTTTCGGCTAAAGTTCTGTTGAATCGTTCTACGATGCCTTGCGCTCTATGATTTCCGACCTCGCCTCTCTGTATCTTTACGTCTTTTTTACTCATTAAAGTATTTACGCTCGCCATAAATTCTTTTCCCGGATCGACTTTGAGGATTTTTGGCCAAGTCAGCAAGCTCCTCTTGTAAAATTTTTCAAACGCGTTACCGACTTGCGCGGCAGTCTTGTCAACTAACGGTTCGGCTTCTTTATACCTACTCGCTTCGTCGGAGATTGTTAATGCGTACTTGTAAACTTTTTATTAACTGTATCGTGAGGAAGAAACAACAAATCTGCTTGATGAACCTCGTTTGGTTTTTCTTGAAAAGAGTTTGAGCTGGTCGGCCTAGGAATGTATTTAGGGTACGGGAGATAAATCTGCCATAACGCTTGCTTTTTTAACCACTCTTTAGTTTTACTTGTAGAAAGTTTAGTTTCTTGAGCTAATTTCTCAATCGCTCCAAGACCTTTTTGATATCCTTTCGGTACTATAATAAGCGTTTTCGAGTTTCTGTTTTGTACGCTTATCCATTTATTTTATTTTATTTTTTTAAGTGGGAGAATTTATAATATATTTAGGTAAAATTGCTTGTTGAACCAACCACGTTTGTGTCATTAATGCCGACCCGACCGTCGCAGTGAGTTTTAGACTGTCGCTTAAATCCAACTTTCCCAAATCGGCTGGTTTTATTTTAAACACTTTTCTAGCGGCCATGCTATAAATAACGGTTATAATTCCTACAACTCCTCCGTGATATAGGCTGTATTGACGATGCTGTTTGTATCTATCGTAGACATTTTATATTATAGACAATATTTTTTTTAATTGTTTTTAAAATCCATTTCTAGGTTTTGATTATAATCGTCCTCTTTGAAAAATTCGTAACTCAGATACCCTACAACTCCCATGCCCAAGGTGACGAATAAAACCCCATTTAGATTTTTGTTTGTGATTTTCGTAAAAATCTTCCGTACTAGTTTTAAACACTTTTCTAGCGACCATGCTATAAATAACGGCTATAATTCCTACAGCACATCCGTGATAAGCTGCATTAATTAACGATGTTGCTCGTATCTAACGCAGACATTTTATATTATAGACAATATTTTTTATTCCATTTCGAATACATCAACTTCTTTGTCGATAGATGGCGAAACAGTTTTTACGGGTTCTGAAACTGATTGCGCGACAGTTTCTACGGGGTTTTTTGGTTAGAGTTTAGCGTTTTGTAAATAAAATATGCAATACCTCCAGCGGCTATTACTCCCAGATAAATGTAAAGCGTGTTTATTCCGTCGCTTTCTTCTTTCGCGCTCGAAGATGTACTTGATTCGACAGCGTCGTCGATGGCTTTCTTTTTTAAACTTTGCTTTTTCTTTTTATTAAGTTCTGCGAGTCTTTTACCAGCCGCGACTCTGTTCGGATTTTTTATTTTAGTCGGTGTTTTCGTTAATTGGTTTACGGGCGTCTCCTCTGTTTTCTCTCGCTCCATCATCTTTATAATCTAGACAAGAATTTTGTTTTTTTAAATGTTTCGCCGAAATTAGCGCCCTTGTAATTGGCGCTAATAATTTTAAGAAAGAGCGCTCGAGACGAACGGGTCTTTTTCTAAATCGGTAATTTATTAATTTGTCTTCGTCATCGATCGTAAATTCGTATCCCATCACATCGATTAAGTTTAATCCGGATCCCAGCGCTCTAGCGTAAAGACTTATGATCGATGAGCCCAATGAGGCTATCATTTCACGACCTAGTCTCGCTTCGTATCGCGCGTATAATTTATCTTGTTCGACCGAGTTTAAAGTTTCAATCTCGGAAATGGTATACTCTTTACCAAAATATTTCCTAGAGTTTCCTCCAGCTACGACGGCTAACAATCGATCGCCGCGCTTATTGTCGATTGGTATAGGCTGTAAAGCGATATTTTCAACGCAACTTGTTCGCGGCTCTTCGTTTAGAATTTTTGCAACTTGTTCAATTATTATGTAATACTTGTTATATTTAAAAAAAATTTGCTTCGCTCTAGTCAACGGTTTTATAAATTCATCATTGACGTACGAGTATTTACGATTCAAAAATACGAGTCCACCGAGCACCAAACAGTTTGTGAATACACAAAATCCAACTAAACATTCAATTAGCATATTTATCTATAAATCTTATTATAATCTTACAACTTACTACGACCTATCAAGTAACCTGTCAAGTGACCTACTACAACTGTCAAGTAACCTGTCAAGTGACCTACTACAACCTGTCAAGTGACCTGTCAAGTGACCTACTACAACTGTCAAGTAACCTGTCAAGTGACCTACTACAACCTGTCAAGTGACCTGTCAAGTGACCTACTACAACTGTCAAGTAACCTGTCAAGTGACCTACTACAACTGTCAAGTAACCTGTCAAGTGACCTACTACAACCTGTCAAGTAACCTGTCAAGTGACCTACTACAACTGTCAAGTAACCTGGTCAGATCCGTCTAGTATTGCGTAATTGGTTGGTTGATCCGTTTTTAAAATCAACTTGCAATGTTTGGCTCTTTTTAATTTTTGATTAATTTCTCTTCTTAACTCTTGGCTCGAAATGACGTCATTTCGAACGAGTCTCTATCTTTACAATAAAATATACACAACCACTTTAGTTGCTCTCTAAAATCTTTCAACACGCTATTATATTTTTGCCAAAGAATCCAACAGCTGTGTTTGGCGTGTCTACCGCTAAAAGCCAACTCGCTGATCATACATTTATTATTTTCGTCGTATTTTCTATGTTTTAACGCATTGGTTGCGGAGCAGTCGTCGATGATAAACAGCGTCTCATCTCCTTTGAAGGCTTTGTGGTAAATCTCTATAACTTTATGCAGCGTTGAATCGCTCAAGTCGTTGATGTACACTCGCTCATCGTTCCAAATCCATTTTCTGTTTTGGTAGGCGAGATTTTCGGCAATGGTCGGACAGAGTATGACGATATGATCAAAATATTTAAAATATCCTTCTCGTTGTTCCAAGAGATTTAAAGCAAATTCTGTTTTTCCGCATCCGGTCTGACCGCAAATCAATACAGCGTGTGGATATTTCGGTAACATGTTTAATAATATTCAACATGATTTCTTTTAATATATCGCGGAATAAAATCGTCCATTTTCGATATTGAGTTGAGCGTCCATGATGATGTAAATGTAGCAGTTTAATTCGCCGGCAGTTTCCGACTGCTTTTCGAGCTGAATGGTAATTCCTTCGGATGCGTTTTCAACCCGTCTGCCACTACCATAAACCTTGTTGTCATCGTTGCTTCTCAAATCTAAAAATAAACCATATTTATCTACTAAATAATCTTTGAGTTTCATATTCGACAGACTCAAAGCCTTGGTTACTCCCATGGCGTGTTCTTCTCTCGAATCTCCGAAATATTTCTGAATTTCTTCCCAGTGTTGATATGCGCGCATCCCTTGCGCGTAAAGTTGATTGGGAACTCCTTCGATAGTAATTGAGATTTTATCAATCTTTGGATTATAAAATTTCCAAGAAGACTTTTCAGTAGGCTCTTTGAATAGCATCAATATTCCCTTCATGCTTTTTGCCGGAGTATTTAGATTTATATTCCACGTCTGATCACTCTTGTTTAGCAGTATCATTCTATGTCTCAAGACTCTGTCGTACAATATTACCAACTTGTTGCTATATTGATTTTTAATCGTTCTGGCGAGTTGTGGATTGGTAACAACCTCGTATTCTAGAGAAATTCCGCTTATGATATATTTACTATCGGCGTCTGAACTTACGATGACTTGCGAATGTTTATTAAACGTGAGTTCATAACTCAACCGATCCGCCAGCCCGGCTTGATAATACGGTTGATGATCGGTCAATAGTTCAAAGTCGAGTGGAATGTAAAATCTATTTTTATAGGTATCCGCGACAGCTTTGTCTTTTCCTTGATTGGCTGTAGCATCGCCGTCGCTGGCGCCTACTCTTAATTTAGTTATATTATCCGATTCGATTCCTTGATACGCTAGATTTTCGAGTTGGTGTTTCGTCAACCACGTGTCTTTGAAACAATTGTACACATCCGCATCGTCTAAAGAATACACTTCATTTCCTTCAATTTTAATGGAAATCTTTTTAACGATGGCTCTGCCTATATTATGTACGATGGTTCGCTCGTCATCTTCGGCGGATTCTAGTGTAATGTTAAAAGCCAATCTGGCCGAACTGGGAACGATGACGTCGTCTTTTCCTAAATTTGGTAAACGAACCGTCAACAGTTGATTTTCATCGATGGTGCTAGGATTGTTTGTGATGACGACTTTTTGTCGTATTCCTTTTATACCTTTTGAATTTCTCAATCGTCTGTACGGATTTAGTTTGTGGCCGAATGATTCGCTCATATTTAACATGTACTATTATTTTATTAAATTAAAAAAAATGTTTATAATAAAATGGTGTCTATAGCGATGATGATTGGAGCGCCGTAGTAAACGCCCTCGCTTTTTCCGGATCAAATTTTTTATTTTCAAGTTTACGTGCCAACGATGCTGAAAAAGAACGAAAGAGTCACAATTTAGCTTTAGAAAAAGCGAAGATCAAAAATTGAGAGAAGTTTTGTTTGTCATCTTAGGTATGACAGTAGTAGGCTACGTGAGTTATAAATTATTCAAACAAGATAAAAATAAAAACTAATTGTAAATAGTATGGCAGAAAGAGGATACGATGAGTTTGATCCGCTATTAGAAAACGTTCAAGACGACGATGGCCAAGAAATCGAGACAGGCCACGCGCCGCAGCCTATGACGTATAATAATCCCGCGTATGAAGGAGACGTGACACCCGCCGAAAAAGTACCCATATTGATGAAAGAAAACGTTAAAACGGCTGTAGATGATTTTTACAAGCAAGTCGGATACGAGCCTCTTATTAAAGTATACCATAAATTTGAGTACAAAGACTCGAAACTTTATTTTATAAAAGACGGGACAAAAATCCAGTTAAGTAACGCGAAAGAAAAGGGAAAATGTTTAGCATTATCTACTCTCCAAAAATTCGGCTTGGATTTTATCCAAGACGATCTAGGTTTAGTTGATTATGATCCCAAGATTTCTAGAAAGGCTCGTGCAAAGTTACAACAACCCGTCAAAGAGATTAATGAAACAAATGTTGAAAACATTGGGATGAAGGATTTGTCACAAGCCGCGGAGAATGTAAAGCAAAACTTGGAAAAAACAAGTTTTATTCTTCAAAACGAAGGAAAGCAAACTGATGAACTTACGGGTCTCGATAAAGCCGTGCGAACGACTCGAGACCAACTCGTAAATAATTTATCCAAATTGAGCACACTCGACGAAGAAATATCAAATATTCAAACATTTATTTCTGACGCTGAAAAGCAGGGAAATGAAGAATTAGCTGAAAATATACGTCAACAGCTGAAAGATAAACAAAAAGAAAGACGAGTGATATTAGAGGATGCTAGTACAAATAAGCGCGCTCTTAGTAGTCAAATCAATAGAATCAAAGAAACGATTAATAAAATGTTGGAAAGAGACGTTGCGTTAAGTGAAAAAATTTAAACTTTATTTAGAGAACAAGGCATAACGATAGTCAGTATATTAACGGCGATTAGTTTCGCCATCAGTACCATCGTCGCTTCGATCTTAGCGAGCGTAAAACCGATTTTACCGCCTGGCCTTTACCACCTACGCCTACACCGACTGGTGGTACCGTAAAAGAGTGGTTACAAAAAACTCTAAAAAATCTATCGAATCTGCAAAAAAAAACTTGGATTAAAAGCCTTGGATTCTCTACCGGGTATCATCGGTGGAGTGTTGAGTTGGTTATTGACTCAACTTTCATCAGCGGTAGGATGGTTGGCGGAACATGTGTAGTTATTCGTGAGTGGAGTCGGAGTTTTAGTTTTATCTTATCTACAGAGTCAACTTTGAAACAACTCGTAAATAATTACGCCTAGTCCACCAATAATTGCGAAACCAATGATCAGAGAATTTTTTTCCTCTTGGTGAGCTGTCGAGAGTTGAGTATCGATTGGCGGTAAATCGGTAGATGAAACGATAGATGACGCGTCGTTATATGATAGTTGCTGAGTATCGATGGATGGTGGCGGAGTGGGAACGGGCGTTGCGGTAGATGGTGTGTCGTTTTATGTCAGTTGCTGAGTATCTATAGATGTTGGTGGACCTAGTTGAGTATAGTCGGATGGTGGCAAAGGAACTGGCGTTGAATTTGTGTCTTGATTCGATCCTAGCGATAAATCAGGCGTTGCGATCAAAATATTGTTGTTGTATCCCACGTACGTATCTATACGCAAATTCATGTCGGATGGCATAAGGTATAAACCTTCTCCGATGACAAAGTTTAACTGCGATCGAGCGTATTATAAAGAATCTTGTTACCTCTGAATAGAAGATTGTAAATCTATTGGAGAATCGATCGAAGCATCGAGAATGTTTAAGAATTCTCTTTTCGCATCTAAACCGGTACCCACTGTAAGAATTCCAGTTTTAGCTTGAGCTTGAGCTCCCAATAACGCGTAAACGTACGTTCTTATAGAGTCGTTGATTCGTTCTATACCTATATCCGTAAAACCCTGAGCCAATCCCGACTCGAGTATACATTTAACCCAAGCTCGCTCAGTCTGGGGAGATTGTGAAATGTAAGCGACCGTATACGTCGAGGGATGATCTCCAAAGCCCATCTTTGTCGCGTCTGAATAATCGTTCTCGCTAGAGAATGAAACATGCAAGCTTGAATTATCGTAGTCTTTTTCAGGTACCGGAATGTAACCGTTGTCGTAATAATAGGCTATTCTCAATCCTTTTGAGTTTTTGTCTACTTGTTGTTTCCAATCAGATATTGACGAGACGTGAAAGTCTCTACATATTTTATTATACGCACCAATGTCTATATTATTTTCAAACGCACTCCAAAAATTTTGAAAAGATGCGGAGCAGCTCATTTTTTTGAGCAATCGTCTAATTTGATAATAGACGTGAAATTTGAAGAAACTGTTAATCATAGGATTCGAATGGAGCAAATGTTTATAACTCACTCCACACCCCGTCGTACTACACCACGTTACAAAATTCATTTGATTCTGATAAAACTTTAGCGGATACGAATTCCAGCTACTTACAATCTCATCGCTATTGACGTGAGGCAACCTGTACTTGTTAGAAGGATCGGCGAGTTCTACTTGTACAAAATCGTTTTCTGACACGTAAATCTTTTGAATAGACAAGTCGCGAGACGTAAAAGTCTCTGCTTTAAAATTTCCAGATTGTCGATACCGCTTTGTTATATTACTCTGAAATGCTAAAGGAAGCGTCATTTTATTATAAACTAACATTATTTTATCTTTTTGTTTATAATAAAATGTATCATACGATCGAAATTAAAAATTTTGACAAGCCCATCGTATTAGATAATACAATCGATAATCGAGATGGTAAACTTGTTATATCGTTAAAGACCGTCAACATTTGGGTCGGCTACTATAATGTACGCAAAAAAGAAAAAATATTGCGCCGTAAAATTGGTGCGACTGGAGGTCAACCGGCCGATCATTCTACGACCATCAGACCTGGACTTTACAATATAAAACAAATTATCGATATTATCGTGCATAAGACACCCTGTGTAACGTTTAACATTAATGAAACAACCGGTGAATCTTTGCTCGAAATTAATGATCCCAGGTATCAAATCAAATTGCCATCCGGGCTAGCCAATTTACTCGGACTATCGGATGAATTATTAAGCGATGGAACGTATGAAGGGAAAATTGATTTGCAGCATTTTAAAATAATGTATATTCATTGCGATCAAATTTCTACTAGCGAAAATTTTTACAACGGTAAACCTTCAAGTATTTTATAAACGTTTTACCCATACAAGATGTAAAATTTGGTCAAAGTACCTGGATAGAATATTCTAATCCATTACGAAAAAATCTCAAGACTGGCACTTTAAACGAATTGAGTTTTAAAATTAAAGATTCGAGCGGTAAAGACATTAATAATCACGGTATGCCTGCCATTATAACCGTCGAAATTAATTTTTTTTAAATAAATAGTAAATACAAATGGCGAGTATTTACGGTCCGAGCGAAACAATTTCATCCAATAATGACAATACATCCATTTTTGAATTTCATGGACGTATCGCTAAGAGGGAAATTCGCCAAACGATGCCGTTGATAAATTTAATGCTACCCATAAACATCGAGTGGAATGGATCGGCGAATCAACCCTGTTTTTTCCTCGATAGAGGACCGGCATACTGTTCAATTTTTGCAAAAAGTATCAAGGGTGAAAATAATTCTTATTCAATCACGTCAAGGCGCGACTTTGTAGCCAATCGAGCTTATATATTCTCCACTACCGATGTATTTAATGTAGAACTTTCTTTTACCGCCGTACCGCAGCTTTTAGAATGTGGAATTTGCTTCAAGACCGAAGATCAAGAAGTCTTTGTACAAGCGATCTTTTTTGGCGCTATAAACACGGGAATCTGTTTCGATATAAAAGTTGAAAGTTTTCCCTTGGTTTAAAAAATATATATAATCTTTATTATTAATAGAATAATGGCAGATGCAAAGATATATCCAACATTACCAGCCATGGACACCTCGGGTAATCTAGATGTGAATGCGTTTAGATTACAAAAAAATCAACGAAATCCAGAAAGAAATTACCGTAGAAAGAAATGAGCGCGAGAGATCGTATAAAAAATACAATAAAATCATCAAGACTTTATCTATCGTAGAAACAATGGCAGAATTAGGCTGTATGGGAGCTGGAGCGACTGGAATTGCCAGTATTGCCAGCGTCGTAGCAGCACCGATCGGATTTGTACTCGAAAGACTAGCCTTAGGGCTAGGCAGTATGGTGTTTGCGATGAGATACGCGAAATACAAGCTAAATAAAAAATTAAAAAACACAACGAAAAGTTTTAGCCGAAAGTAAACTTAACACCATCGACAGCTACGTTTCGAAAGCGATCGAAGACGGTCTTATAAGTCAAGAAGAATTTCTTTTAATCAACGAGGAGCGAAACAAGTACTTGCAAATGAAAGAAAACATTCGAACAAAATTTACTCCTAAAGACACTCCTCCAGATATTAAAACTATTGTAGATAATAGGCCGTATTCATAAAAATAAGTAATTGCTTTTACTAAAGTAACAACCCCCTTTTACTAACCTTTTACTTAAATGTGTATTCATAGAAATAAGCAATGACTTTCAAGTAAAAGCTACAAATTTTAAGCATTAGTAATTGCTTTTTACTTATAAGTAAATGCTAGAGAAATTAGCACCTACTTCAATTTGTATTCATAAAAATGACCTTTGACTAGCATTTACTAGTGATTGTACAAGCACCTAATTTTTGGCTTGCTGTTTAGCCAGTACAGACATATCACATCTTCTGCCATGTTTTTACGTCCAAGACCACAACCTAAGGTGTATAACTTACAGAACTTTATTTAGGTTTGAGAAAGAAAATGTGGAATGGCTTGCAAACACCTTCATACCACCAAATACCGAGACTCGTGGATGGTACTGTAGTACAATAGCAACTACTTGAGAACTTACTAGCCGTGGCAAGTAACAACTGTAATCATTTAGCAAATGGTTATGAATAAGATTTTTAGCAATTGCTTAGACTAGACCTTTTACTTACCTTGCTGTTGCTTTTACTTATAGCATTTACTAGTTAGTAATTACTTATTTTTATGAATACGGCCTCTTCCACCTCTTTGAAGCCCGAATCGGAGGTGACGAAAATGGACACGTCGTCTGCGTATGCCGACACGGCGCACGAAAATTCAGTGCTCGGGAGATGAAAACTAACATTAATTAATTTTGTTCTTAAGACGTTGAGTAAAGGCTCGATAGCGATTGTATAAAGTAGGCCCGAGAGTGGGCATCCCTGACGTATCCCCTTTTCAAATGAAAAGGGGACAGTCAGGGAGCCACAAACTTTTACAAGGCTCTCGGCACCCCCGTACAAGATTTGTAGATAAGAAATAAAACGAGCACCGAAGCCCATGGCTCTCATTGTATTAAAAAGATAGCCGTGATCAACATTATCGAAGGCTTTCTTCTGATCAAGGTTGATCACGGCTAGAGGAACGTCATTTGAGTTGGAGTAGAAAATTATGTCTCGAATGAGATTAATGTTATCATAAATCGAACGTCCTGGGACGCAATAACTTTGGTCTTCTTTGATGACGCTGCCAATGGATTGTTTCAGCCTGTTGGCAAGCAACTTGGCAAATATTTTATAATCGGTGTTTAGAAGGGAGACAGGGCGCCAATTTGCGATGTCGGCCAAGTCTCCCTTCTTAGGAAGCAGAGTGATGACAGCTCTACGAAAAGAATGAGGTAAAGACCCAGAACATATAGAAGATTGCAGAACTGAAAGAAAGTCATCTTTTAATAAAGGCCAGAAAAATGAGAAAAATTCGGATGTGAGTCCGTCAAGCCCGGGGGTTTTGTCTTTGCCAAGTTGCTTGACAGCGAGGTTAAGTTCTTCGAGAGACAGAGGACTATCAAGGTCCTCTGCATCACCGGAGTCTAGTTTAGTTACATCAGTTAATAAGTAATCGAGGGCACTCTCGTCAGTTGGAACTCGGCTGTAAAGTGTTTTATAAAATTCGCGGATATGCGCTTTTATATCACCTGGGTCTTCGGAGACAAGACCAGAAGGGAGACGGATATGAGAAATATTTTTAGAGAGAGAATTTGATTTCTCAAGATTGAAGAAATACGTGGAGCACAAGTCAGTCTCATTTGTATGTTTAAAACGAGATCTGACGAGAGCGCCCTGTGCTTCAGTTTTGAGAAGATAATTTAAATTGTTTCTTTGTTCGGCAAGAGTATCTCTAGTTTGAGGCGTTAAGTCTGGCGCAGACTGAAGTTCATCAATTTTTTGGTTTAATTCTAGAAAAGATATTCGTTTTTCGTTGGCGATTTTAGAGCCGTACATTTAAAGATTTAATGTGCGACGTCCCGAAGTCCCACCAAGAAGCGAGACTAGGGAAGTCGCACTTTTTCGCTTTCCAATCTGTCCAAAATTGCGTTATAATATTACAATAATATTTATCATCAAGTAGAGAGTTATTAAAATGCCAATAGGCGCTGCCCTTCCGATTTTGGGAGGGGAGTTTAATAACAAGGGTGACCGCAGAGTGGTCGGACAAAGAACAGGGAACAATACGACATGTTTGAATGGATGACATAATACTAGAATGAACGTAAAAACGATCCAGCCTGGATTTCGAAACGCCACACACGCTGGAGGGATTGTTTCTAAGCCAGGTGAATTTTTGTTCTAATGGGTTCAGTCTGCACCAGGCATCATAAAGAGACAATCCATTGACAGCGTCTTTTAGAGCCATGGACACTTTATATCGGCGTTCGATGGGCATACACAGACGATCAATGGCCGGGTTATCGGTACAATTAAAGTCACCTCCAATTATGATGACACCGTCACCGCAGCTGGAACAGTGGTCCCGAAGGAAATAATAGCATTAATGGCATTTTGGTCATTCTGCGGAATTAAAGTATTATAAATATGATAAGTAATGTTTTCAAAGTTAATTTTTGAGTACAAAATATAGCCATCAAAAACGGCACAAGAAGAAAGAATATTAATATTATTATTTTTGATTAAAGTAGTGACTCCCGAGCCTCGAGCAGGGCCCGGGGAGCAAAAAGGGGTGTGGGACCACAAGTTCCAGCAAGTATTTTTTTCGTTTAACGTGTACGTTTCTTGTAAAAGAACAATATCTGGGTTAGAAATAATTTTTCCACATAAGCTTGAAAGGAGGCGTTCAGAGGTGGAGCGGAACAGCCTCCGGTGTTTAAGGTGAGCAGTGACAGCGCCATCATAAGGGCAAACAAAGCAGAGTTATGGGCACACATAATGAAAAACAAAGAAATACACTAATGAATAGAAGGACAGAAAAGGAGACAACTTTTATTTATTTAGAGTTTTTACAAGTTTCTGGATCCTCTGCTGCATGTTTTTATTGAGCAGGGGATTGTTACGTAAGGGTTTTAATTGTTTTACTAGACCGGGGATATTGCTAGTGAATTTTCTGGCAACTATTTTAGGTAATTTACGAGCTTTTACAGAAGACAGGAAATTAATAATTTCAGTTTCAGAGAGGGGGCCTTTGCAGATGGGAATATGCTCAGCCAGGAGATCATCGTCTGTCTGAGTATCATCCCCCCACATGGAGTCAGTGTCGGTGTTTTGTTCCATGACGGTGGAGGATGGAGTAGGGGAAAGAGGAGTCTGGGAATCTAGAGCTTGGGAGAGGGAGGGGGAATTGCTCGTCATGGGGCTCGACACCCTTGCAAGTTTTCTGGGTGGGGATGGTGATTTTAGTGTGATTAGGCGAACTTTGGAGGGGGTCGAAGAAGTTGCTGTGGGTGTCTGTTTTCCTTTTGAAACAACATCAGAAAAACTTCTCGTGGGTGCAGGTGGCGAGCCCCATACAGAGAATTGTTTATTGGTGGGATTTGGGTGGATGGTTGGGAAGGAAGCACCAGGCGTGAGAGATGGGGTGGCCCTGATCTGTGCTGCCACTCGGCGCGCCCGCATCCGCCCCGCCGAGGACTCCTTGGAGTTTCCAGCGGAGGAGGAAGACGGCGCCTGGTCAGCACCTCACCCCCGATGGAAGATCGGGCGGCGGCCGAGCCAGGCGCATCGGACGCGGGCTCGCTTGAGCCCGCGTCCGGCCGTCCAGACGCGGGACGCGCAGTCGTAGCGGCAGCAGGATCGGGCGGGTTGGGTTTCGACCGTTTGGGAGGATGTTTAGGGTCTGATTTCTTATTGTGCACGAAGATCGGTGGTGGGTTTAGGGGGTTGGAGGTTGTGTCATCATTTTCGTCATGTTTATCGGAATTTTTGTGTTTTTTGCAGGAGCGGCTGATGTGTCCAAACTCCCCGCAATTAAAACACCGCACTGACTCCGTAGATAGAAAGACACGATAATTGACATTGCAAAATGAGAAATTAATGTGGTCGGGAGGGATGATATTTGGATTTAAAAGAACCTGTACCTGTCTTCTGAAGCTCATAATGTGGGTTAATTCTTTATTTTTGAATCCCAGGGGAATGGGTCGAACTTGTGACACTACTTTACAAAAAGAGGAAATGTTGCTGACAAGGACCGAGTTTGGTATTTCAGGATAAACATTAGATAGTATGAGACGAGTTGTGGGGCGAACGAGGGGAGTGAGCTCAAGAAAGGAGTCACCGTATACTAAACCTTTCTGAACGGCGTTGATTACTGCCTCCCTCGAGTTTAGGTAGATTGCGATTCGGCCATTTGATATTCGGGAGGCCGAAATCACTTCTTTTGGGGGTATATGTGCAGTAAATGCGTCTACGTATGTTTGTACAGATACCTTGTCAGCAGCATTGAAAGAGACGCCATTGTTCCTGGTGACGCGATAAGGCTCACTCATGTCCTGAACAATGGGTTTCGCAGGGCCAGCCGTGCTCACGCTTGGCTGACCCCTTTCAATTGGTGATGCTTGAAGAAGAAGAAGAAGAAGAAGAAGAAGAAGAAGAAGAAGAAGAAGAAGAAGAAGAAGAAGAAGAAGAAGAAGAAGAAGAAGAAGAAGAAGAAGAAGAAGAAGAAGAAGAAGAAGAAGAAGAAGAAGAAGAAGAAGAAGAAGAAGAAGAAGAAGAAGAAGAAGAAGAAGAAGAAGAAGAAGAAGAAGAAGAAGAAGAAGAAGAAGAAGAAGAAGAAGAAGAAGAAGAAGAAGAAGAAGAAGAAGAAGAACAATAGGTGTTTCGGGTACATACCCGAACACCTAAAAAACCGTACAAAAACAATAGGTGTTTCAATTGTAAATAGTATGGCGGAAGGCACGTACGATTATATAGAGTTAGATCCGGTTTTTAATCACCCCGACGAAAAAGATGATATACAAGAAACAAATGTTGATGATATTGAAGATGGTAACGCCAACACCCAGTTGGGTGTTACCAATTGGAACGCGCCAAGTCGTGACAGTGACTTGGACTATTATAAAAGTAAAGAAGATGCCGTTGATGCATTTTACAAACAACTCAAGTATCCAAACGCGGAAAAACACTATAGTAAATTTAGGTACAAGTACGGAATACTTTGGTTTATAAAAGAAGACGGTATACAAATACGGTTAACTAACACGAGAGAAAAAACTATGGGAAAATTTTTAGCGGAAAGTACTTTTAAAAAAGATGGTGGTAAAAATTTATTTTACGAACTTTTAGGTTTACTGAAACCAAAACCAATAATCTCGGAAGAAAGTGAAAAGGCTATATTAAATGTTTTAAAAGAGATAGAAACGCCAGATATTGTTATCGATAAATCACCTCTTAGAACAGAAACAAGTCGAAAGTTACCATCTCTACCGGAACGACGCGCAAAACAAGCGTAAAATGTAGGTACTTCCATTTTAGAGGCAAATACCGTTCTTTTAACGAAAGATATAGAAACTCAAACGAATTTTATTATTCGGTGGAGAGACGTGATGGGTTTAGATAAACTCATGCGAGAGACGCGAGGAGAACTATTACACCTTATCGCTCAAAAGAACGCAAAGACCGAAGAAATCAAACAAGTTGAAAAACAATACGTAAACGCTCGAGATCGAGATGATGAGGATACTCAAGAAACCGCAAAGCTACGTGAAAAGCTGGGAGAACGACGAGACGAAGAACGAGTTTTATTAAATGAAATAAATGTACGCGATAACGCTCTTCGTAGTCAAATCAACAGAATTAAAGAAACGATCGAAAAAATAATGAAAATAGACGTCACGTTAGGCGAAATATTTTTTACTTTATTTAGAGAACAAGGCGTCACGATCGACAGTTTATTAACGGCCGTTAGTATGATCATCGCATTTATCGTCGAAACGATCGTAAAATCAGCTGTACCTACACCCAAGCCCAAGCCTGCACCACCCGAACCTAAACCGACACCGCCACCGCCACCACCACCACCACCACCACCACCACCACCCGGTGGAGGAACGTCGGTAAAAGACTGGATACAAAAAACTATCGGATTTGCTAAAATCTATCGGATTTGCTAAAGAAACTAGGAGCAAAAGCTTTGGCCGCTTTACCGGGTATCATCGGATCGGTGCTGACTTGGTTATTTACGACAATTTCAAAAGTAGTCGGAATGACGGCGAAACACCTGTGGCTAGCCTTGACCGGAGTCGGAGTTTCAGTTTTAACCTATATACAAACTCATCGCTAGCCTTACGTTATCAACTCGTAAATTAAAACGCCTAATCCGGTAATAATCGCGAAACCGATAATCAAAGAATTGTTTTCGTCTTGGTGAGTAGCGTCTCGGGCTATAAAAGATGATGATGGTAAAGTTGCGCTTTGTGCTATATCGTTAACTATCGGTTGAGTATCTACCGTCGGTAAAGTAGGCTGATTGACGACAACCGGCTCGCTTTTCTCTATATCAAAACTCGTCGGTTGCTGAGTTTTTAACTATTGCGGTGGGGCGGGCGTTGAATTTGTGTCTCGATTCGAACTGAGTGATAAATCATTCGTCGCGATCAAAATATTATTGTTGTATCCCGCGTACGTATTCGCAAATTCATGTCGCTCGGCATCAAGTATAAATTTTCGCCGACGACAAAGTTTAATTAAGAACGAGCGTATTGCAAAGAATCTTGATATCGTTGAATAGAAGATTGTAAATCGATCGGAGAATCGATCGAAGCGTCGAGAATGTTTAAAAATTCTCTTTTCGCGTCTAAAATTCCAGTTTTCGCTTGAGCTTGAGCCCCAATATCGCGTAAACGTACGTTCTTATAGAATCATTGATTCGTTCCGTACCTATATCCGTAAAACCTTGAGACTCGTCGAGTATAAATTTAACCCAAGCGAACTCTGTAGCGGGAGATTGTGAAATGTAACCTACTCTAATGGTATGTTCTTTACGATTATGTACACCGTCATCAAAAGCCATTCTTTTTTCACCCGTTGCAAAGTCTGAGGAGAGGTGGTCAAGGGGATGGGTTTAGGGTGTGGGTCGCGGATAATGCTATTATCGTAGTTGTGTCCGGGTACCGGATCGTATCTTTTACCGACGTTCCTCCACCAATAAGCAGTAAATATCTATATTCGTCAAATCTCGAAAAGTAATATTATGAGTGGGTGTAAAACTTCCAGATTGCGAATACCGTTTCGATAAATTACTCTGAAACGCTATCGGAATCGACATTTTATTATAATATAAATATAAATTTTAAATTTTAAATATAAAATGTATCATACGATCGAAATTAACAATTTTAGCAAATCGATCAAATTATTTAATACGATCGATAATCGAGATGGTAAACTCACTATTTCGTTAAAGAGCGTCAACCTTTGGGTCGGTTACTTTAACGTGCGTAAAAAAGAAAGAAAAAATCGTCGCGTTGGCGTGCAAGATGCGATAATCGAGATTGTCGAACCTGGACTTTATAATATAAAAGAAATTATCCACAAAGTCTTGTATAACACGCCTTGGCTTACGTTCACCGTCGATGAAAAATCCGGTCAATCCTCGCTAGATATTATCGAGCGAAACAAAAGTATAAGATTTTCACCGGGAATAGCTAATTTACTCGGGTTTGAAGATGAATTTTTAGCTCTGGGAGATTATCGCGGAAAAATTTATTTGCAACCTTTTAAAATAATGTACATTCATTGCGATCTAATTTCTACGAGTGAAAATTTTTTCAACGTTTTTCCCTTACAAGATAAATCGTTGGGGGAAAGCGCGTTCATAGAATATTCCAATCCGTTGCGAAAAAATCTAAAGACCTTGTTTAACGAATTTTCAAATTAAAGATTCTATAGGTAGAGACATAAATAATCACGGTATGCCGATTATTTTAACATTTGAAATTAAATAAAAAACATTAATGAGATAATATATATAAATATGGCGAGTATTTACGGACCTAGTCGAAAAAGCGATAGCGTCAGCAACGTTTTACAACAAAATCTGTTTATTTACGAGCATCACGGGTACGTAGAACCGAATGAAATTCAACAAACGATAACTTTAATAAATTTATTCGGAAAACTCGATATTAACGTCGGGTGGCACGGTACATTAAAACTACCCTTTTTTATGTTTAATCAAGCGCCCACGTACTGTTCACTTTTTGTAAAAATTTATAAAAGGTGGTAGTCTTCTTTCGCATTTAGCAATGCGGGATTTGCCACCCCACGCATATCATATTCTTTCTCCAGCTCGAGATATTAAATTTATTTTTACCAACGAATCGCAGCATTTGGAATACGAAATCTGCTATAAAACTCGAGATGTAAAAGTCTTTGTGCGAGCGAGCTTTTTCGGCGCTTTAACCACCGGAATCTGTTACGATATGAAAATAAAAAGTTTACCGTTAGATTAAAATAAAATTTTAATCTTGTATTATTAATAGAATAATGAGCGTCTCTACAGAAACAACGAGAGTTTATCCAGATGTACGGTATATGATGGATACTTCCGATAATGAACAAAAGTTAAACGTGAACGCGTTTCGTTTACAAAAAATCGACGACATTCAAAAAGAAATTTTAAAAGAGAGAAACGAGCGCGAGGCTATATATAAAAAATACAAAAAAATCATCAAAACTTGTTCTATCGTAGAAAAAATGGCATCTTTAGGCGCTATCGGAGCCACAGGAACCGGAATCGCTCATATCGCTACTCTTATAGGAATGCCAATCGGATGCAGCTTTGGAGGACTTGCTATAGGACTAGGCAGTATGGCTATGGTTATAAATCACATAAAATCCAAACTCTATAAAAAAGCAAAGAAACACAACGAGATTAGAGTTTTAGCAGAAAGTAAACTAAACACCATCGACGACCACGTTTCAAAAGCGATCGAAGACGGCGTTATAAGTCAAGAAGAATTTAATTTAATCTGCCAAGAGCGAGAGAAATACTCGCGAATGAAAGAAAACATCAGAACTAAATTTACTCCTAAAAATGTAGTTGTCGATGAAAAAAAAGATGTAAAACCAATCGTCGACAAAGAAAAAAAAGAACTCATAGAAACACTTTTGAATTTAAAGTAAACTTTACCGTAGAAAAATCTTACGATGAAAAACCCGCTTCGCGATCATTAGCGATAAACCTCCCCCGTATAATTAAATTTTCAACTTTTTGTTAATACTATAAACAACTCTTTTATTATAATAACCTTCACATCTTGTGCGTAATGGAAAAGATGTTTTGGTTTGACATCATTTTTAAATGATTGTACATGTAAGCTTTAGATAAATCCTGTATACTCATTCCGACGTATACCGGGCGGTCGAGATTTAGTTTTGTATCTAAAGGTCGATATCTCGAAAATGAAATACTCATTGACATAATACGATCTAACGTCCACCCAGAACCGTTGTTCGTACTTCTTTCTATAGCCTCATTAATTTCTATAAAAAAAACTGTAATTAATTCATATTCAATTTCACTCTTATCAACTAAAACTATTAGATTATTATTATAAAAATTAAGCTCTGAATATACAACCGTACCATCCTCTCTATTTTTTCGCAATTTAATGCATAAAAACATCATAAACTTTATCTCTTCAAATTCTTGCAATTCTAAAGTTAACTTTTCGATAATTTTTGCTAGAATTTCATCAAACTTCTTCAATTCTCTCAATTTCCGCTTTGATAAATATTTTGTTTTCATCTTTACTATTAATCTACAAAATCTTAATTCGTTATTTCATTTTTTTAACTCTCATTTTCAATATCTTTTTTTACACTATAAATTCAAAAGTTTTTTCGATTAACTCTTTCATCACTAAATTATAATTTCGTCTAGCTTTTATTTCAAAGCGATTTAAATTTTTTTATTCTAATACGTTGCCGCATTTAGTACATAAATTTATTTTTGATTCTGTGCCATTTTTACATTTTCGACACGGAACTGGTATACTTCTTCCGTGTCGAACGCGCCACTGATGTTGCGGGCAATACACATCACCGCAAGCGCTAGGTATGCAACATTTAATCGTTTTCCCTATTAAAAGCCATCTCCATGGAATAATTGCTGTCGATAAATATTTTGTAGTCATATCGTCTTTTACTATTCATCTACAAAATCTTAATTCGTTATTTCAATTTTTTAACTCTCATTTTCAATATCTTTTTTTTGCAACCTTTTTTTACAACCGTTTTTTTAGCAGAGCTAAACCCCCTATCATAACCCAACCCAACATCTCTTCATGACGGGTTGCGTTCAGTCATATTGACCTTTGACCTATGTGTGTCAAAGGTCATCAACATCTAACCTCCCCTTTTTTTTAAATTTAAAACCAAGTAACGCCCCCTTTTTGGGTACTTGGTCTAGCACCCTCATCTGCTTTTATTACTACTTGGAGATATATTCATATTTGCATATTCATATTTTACAATTTAACGAAAGTGCCTTCAGATATACAGCTATACAGATATACATTGTGATGACCGTAGCAATGTCCCGACCCTGCTCACCCATATAAAAGGTGAAAATCTACTCCATCTAGTAACAGCAGTTCGGCAAAATCAGTGTAGCTTATCAAAAAGGTCGAGAAAGTTCGAGAAACTTTTAGCCAAGCATATTATTAAGTAAGACTAATTGCGGTGACACCATGTGGAATCTCAATTGAGTAGTAATTAGTTCTGAAAAGAACTGGAGGTACAACTCGACGTTTCGATCAGTATGCTCTGATCGTCCTCAGGAGAATGCCGGACTCTGGAAAATGCTGCTGCTTAAGTAGACTGCTGGAGGATCATCCCATGAATGGATGCTGGAGGATTAGTTCGTTGAGGCGCGCAGGCGGGAACTGTTGAGACTAGGATCCTAGGGGTACGCATATTATTAGTACGCACCAGAGTTGTAAACATGTTTTTCTTACCTAAATGGCTCACAAAGTATCACTAATAAACTAAAACATATTGACAATTAATACTAATTGGATGCAATAAGTAGTTTCACTTTATGGAAAAGATTGCACAATTGAATAAATGTTGTCAACAGAACTATTTTGTGCTCCTGGCACAACCCAAAAAGAGTATACGGGCGCGACCATTAAAACTCTGTTGATCACACTCAAAACGATAATTTATGCTATTTAAGAAAAAGAGCTACATGTATGTACAGTACATGTATGGTCTCAAAAAACCTTTTCACCAGATAATGCACACAAAAACGTTTGTTTTTTCATCTTTATTCATCGATATTAATATTTATTAATTTATCAAAACAAATTATGAAAATTTTGATATAACAGAAGCCAACAACCCCCCCCCCCCAAAAAAAAAAACGCTTTGTGAAGATTTTTCACCCTGTCCACACTGAGAACAGTCCTTTACGTGTAATAGCATATCGCAACTTAATACCCTTTTTCGTAGAGCGGATCACGTATGTAAGCCCAGTCTTTATATCAGACACAAACAATTCAACAAATGTTGTGTTCATACTGCCTATCCTTTTTAATAATTTTGTTTTATTTCTGATGGCAGAGGACCTGGGTTATTTGTTCCATCTTTGTGATATTTTAACAATACAAGATGATTTTATACCCAATACAGAATTATGTCTTGGGAAGATTGATACCATCATCTGCTTTACACCAAGTAAGTTTCACATTATAATTTGTGACTGGCTCTGGCAAAACCCTAAACTTGGACCCAATTTTCTCAATGGTCCCAACAACGTTTCAGGATTTTTCTTTTTCCATCAAAATCTAGAGAAAATGCTCTATATGGTGACATGAAAAACTGGTCCCTGGGGTCAGTTTTTGACCTTTTCGTGGCTGTTACGCATTATGGTAAATGCTGAGAAGTTTCGGGTTTTGCCACAGCGGGTCACATTTGACCATTTGGTTAGATTTGAATTACCAATCTTATACCCTAACCTTTAAGAATTTACTCAATTTAGAAAATTTTTGGTGTACCACGTGTTTTTTGGTTTTGTTTTGTTTTTAATATTAAAATAAAACTAGAGATTGGTGTTTGTATTGACAAACACTAGGTGTTCGGGACGCGTAAAGGTCAAATTGGGGTCAACTTTGTTTAAATATTTTTTGACAATTAACGATCTGTACAATGGTGCAAAGATTGTGAATTTACCTCTTGTGGATGATTTTTGTTAATATTAAACTTTGACTTCCGGTTTGGACAGGAAGTAAAGGTCAAATTGGGGTCACCTTTTTGTAAATATTTGTTGACAAAAACAAAACAAGCGAAACACTTACGATGGATACAATGTCTTCATTCCTAGAGGGCCAAGCAAGACTTTCTCTGCCATCTCTAGTGCTGACCAAGCTCTGGAAGGGGTAAACAACTCAGGTGCCTGTTGGGGAAAAAATGTTAATATACTATTAACTATATCTTACACCAAGGAAAGTACAACTTAGTTTGAATCAAGTTATATTTATAAACTAAAACAACCAGACTGTGAATATTTCAGCTCAATGCAGAGACTAAAGTCTGGTTCAAACGCAAAGCGCAATTTGACGTCACAAATTCACGCCGAATGATTCATGCAAGTTGAGAAATGTGTTCAGCTTTTGCGTACCATTTGCACGAATCTCAGCTTTTGACGTCATATTTCGCTTTGCATTTGTGTGAAGAATGAACTGGCCTTAAGTCATGAGACAGCATGAAAAGCATTCCCAGTTTTTAACAGATAACACCTGGAAGAAAAATATGCCGTTTGGCTACAAATTTGTGCATATTGGGCCATATTTTGTGTGTTTTTTCTGAAATGAGAGCACTTCATCAGACAGCAAGACTGTTCAGGATAAATGGTTCCTTTACCAACTTAACATCAAGTTAGCCTTCAGATAATAATTCAGTAATTTTGTAATCAGGTAATTTATGTACCAATGTTGCACCTTCCTTTAGTATATACCCGTTTGATAGAATGTCTGCATATGCTTCCATTCTTTAGAAGAGCCACGAGATATGTACAGAAACCAACCTGTGGAAGTTTCAGCTTATTTCTACAGTTTGCTAATTATATCTAACTTAATATTTGCATGAGATTATTTGTTTGTATGCCGAGTATTTTTCTTTGAGAGAAAAAAGAAATTATTTTCTGTGAGGAGAGAACCCTTCTGTGAAAATATGAGTACTTAACCCTAGCCACCCCAAATCCTGCAAAATCCTCAAAGGGGCACTTTTTTGGGGGAAAAATTTGCACTGTTTGAAACTGGTACTTTCATCTCTTCAAATGGGACAAAATTACTACCTGGCAAGAAGCACAGGCCATAAGTGCTGAATATGAAAGATCAACGAAAATGCATGGTGCATTTTGAAGATAAGGGCATATTTCCAAAAGTGCACTGATGGATTTTTGGAGGATTCAGGAAGGTTCCTAGCCAGAGTACCTGGGGGGGGGGGGGTAGGGTTTAGGAGAAAATAATGACAATGCTGTCAGATTATTTGTATTTCATCTAGTGTGGAAATTGATCACAGCTGACTTAATCCATTTTAGATTTGAATTTGCATAAATAACTTCCTAGGATGTTTGTTACCGTCACCATTTCGAAACCAAGTCAGCTTTTTAATAATAATTTGCTCGGTTTCTTTTTTCGAGTAATTACCAATGGTAAACACTCACTTTAAAGGGGTAATAGCGTCACGATCAACAGGGCATGGAATCGGAGTGCCAGTGTTAGGCTTAACTCAGTGACTGAAAATAATACCCCACATGATAAGATCATATTACTGTTGCTGCCTCATAAATGAGCCAGTAATTTTCAGTCACTGTGTTCATCTTAAATTAGGACACCGATTCCATGCCCTGTTGAAAGTCTGCTCTGATCGTGACGATACTGTCCCTTTAATATCTTATTCAACTGGAATTGATTTTTTTTTAAATACAGGGTTATTATTTAATTTTCTGCAAAATGAAACTTACCACTGAGTAATCTGAATAAACATTTGGAAGCAAACAACAAGCAAATTTTATAATCCACCATCCTCAAGTTTGTTTGGAAAAGTCACATGATTACATCACAACCCAACTCACCAAAATGCAAAACCAATGACCAAAGCAGGAACATGTTTCTGGTCACTGATGCAAAAATGCATGCCTGGTAGCCTTCCTTGCCCCCACCCCCAAGCCACTCTTCCTGATCAACAACTCACCGCGACCATCGCAATTGGGTAATTTGGCCTTAGCTGGTAGTCTGCCCAGAACTGTGATGCGCTGACGCTGTCCTTGTAGATCCCACGTCTGTTGATAAGTTTGTCCACAGTTTTGTCGGCGTCCTGCGGGATCCAGAACTTCTTCTCAAAGTTGGCCTGTAACTTGGCGTCCCACTCTTGGTAATTCATCTGGTTTGGCTTTCCTGCAAAATATCATCAACGAATAAATAAAATAGAATGAAGAGCAAATAAATAAACCTTAGGCCATGTAAAAAAAAATAAAAAAATAATAAATAATAATAATAATGTTTTGTGATCATCCTCCCCCGACTTACTTGATGAAATCTGATCCGAACAAAGATATTGACAAAATAGGGAGACCGCCATCATAGGGCTACATGGCTCAGTTGCTGGAGGGGCAGCACATCAACCAGAGACCGCAGGTTCAAATCCTGCTCTAGTCAATTTGCCTTTGTTCACTCTGAACAAAAACTCCAATCTGATTAAAACATTTCTCAATTTGCCAACCATTTGTAAATGTTTTCACCTACAACATAACTGCAGTGAGAGAAGCATTCTTGTTATGTGAAAAAAAAATTATTAAAATTAAACCATCTGCCTCGCGACCTAAATTTTCTTTTGGACAGGATGATCACCAATTTGTTTTTTAATGTGGCCTAAAGTTTATGAGCCCACCAGATACTTTCAGTTTCTATTCATTTCCCCAATAATTTCATTGATCCAAGTACTACCTGAAATAATTACACAGACTGATTTTTCAAAAGCAGCTCTTGTTTTTCTTAAATTCAAATCTACAAGACCAAATCAAAGTTAGGAGGCAAAATAATCTGGTCCCTTGAATCATTATTGTGTATACAGGGAACCTGATAAAGATTGCCACAACATGATAAACGTTAAGTACTCTAGCTTACCATCAACCCTGACAGTAACACCGCTGTGTGGATAACGGCCAGCCTTGTTCAATTTTGCCAGCCAGCGTATGGTAGCCTTGCATAGCCCAACGATTTCAACTGCTGAACCATTCCTGTAAAAATCAATCAAATGTGAATTCACAACACAATGGCTCTATGGACAACTGAACGTAGTTATATCAGCACCTCTGGATGAAAATAGACTGCGGGAGGGGGTTGGGGAGTGGGTTCGGGGAGGGGGTTGGGGGCGGGGGAAAGGGAGTTGGGGGGGTTCTTAACATATGGCAGGGGTGTAATTAGGCAGTTTTGAAAAATTCACGTAAATTTTGCTAGAGGTATTGGGGCCGCTATTGTGAACAGCGCTGGGGTGAAATCTATAGTTCTGAGCGTTTGCTTTGCTTTCCTTTATTGCTTAAATCAACATATTAAGTGCATGTTTGGGTTTTTGGTAATATGACACTCTAGATGATACACACATCAGATAAACGCCAATGACATACATTGATGGTAAAAAGTGCATGAGAAATAAGTGCATATTTTTTATTATTATAATTTTTTTTTTATTTACAAATGTTCAAAGATAAAAATGACATGGCAGCTCAGGGGCTGAATTACATCAATATTTACATATAAGTTTATATAAACAGAAATGTTAAACAGCTTAGCAATAAATAAAAAATATATATCTATATACAAATTGAGAAATATGGTGTATACATTAACAGTAGCACATTTTAAACAAATTTACAAACAAATTTACATATAAGTTTATGAAAACAAAAATGTTAAAAACCTCAGCAATAAATTAAAAACACATATCTATATGTATTGTAGCGCAAGTTAGGCTAATTAATCGTAGCAGACAGAGGGCGCGCGACTAGCGGCGCGGGTTGCTGTGGCTGCGTGCGTGTAGTTGTGCATGGGATTTGGATCATGTGCGTAAGCAGGGCCATCTTAAGAATATTTGAGGCCCCCAGGCAAAGCAATGTACTGGGGCCCCTAACCCCCTCGCCCCCCAACATATTAAAATTAAGTTTTTCAACTGGGAAATTTGCCAGATGGCCCAGATCCAACATTCATTTTGCATACAAGGAGGCCCCGATTTCACATTAACGCCACTGCTATTTAATAATAATATGAACCTTAATTTTTATTTTTCAAATTTAATCTCAGGGCCCCTAAAATCGCGGGGCCCCGGGCAACTGCCCAGTGTGCCCATGCGATAAGACGGCACTGTGCGTAAGTGCGCGCAGCTGGCGATTGAGATCGCAAGCGGCAGTGCGAGCCAAGCCCTTGACGAAGAAGGTACGTCCTGCGAGCGCGTCGGGCATGCAAGGTTAGCTAACGAAGCCGAGCTGGGGCCCATCAACGGACAAAGTAAGGAGGCTACTGGAGGCGCAGCCACGGGGACTTACGGTGGAACGTGCATAGCGTGGATAAGCCTTGGGACGCCCGCGTCACAGCCACCGAGGAGCAGTCGGAATCGCCGGTACTGTTAGAGTGGAAGGTGGACGCGAGGATCGAGGAGGCTGTCGCGTTGGTCAAGGCAAAATACAGACCAAGGAGGATACAGGACCCCCAGCAAGGCTTAGCTAGCGACGCCTTCGCGTGTAGCGCTATATGCATATTGGAGGGTACAATAAAGGTCGCGTTTTTCTCAAAATTCAAAAAATGCACTTAACATGTTTGTGCTCCAAGCTGTTCAGCTGCTGCCATCGTTTATTTTTCTGGGCTTGTTTTTGTATCATGTTTTCGTTTTTTTTTACTAACGAGGGTGTCTCTTTTAATTAATCTGCTCGTTGGAATATGGAACTGTGAGTACCTAACAATGTTTCAATATAATATACAGCTGAAACTTCGAGCAGGATTCGTTTAAATAAGACTGGTTTTGCTCAACATTTTGCTATGTGCTGTTGCCGATTCTGTGTGTGCTTATGTGCATGGGTGGATGTGTATTGCCGACACTAACTTAAACGTGTGTTGCAGTGAACATCTTTTGTTCTACATTTCAGCATTTGTCAACATGCCTGACACTATATATAAAATGAAGTACTGTAGAGAAGAACTACTTAATATCCGGTATAATGGTTCTACATCGAAACTTCCTAAATCTTTGCATCAATCTATATATGATTTGGGAATTCACAAATGCAGTCACCGGGGACGTCGTGCAGGGTCTCATATTCATCGGAAAATAGCTGTTATTGATCATCGACAAAGAAATAATGTAACTGTCAGTAACCTCCATTCTGCCGACAGACCCCAACAAGTTCTTGTAAAATTTAGAACAGCCCCTCATCAACAATGTTATCAGCTACTTACTTTTTATCTTTGTAATGCCCGTTCTGTTAGAAACAAGATTGCAGAATTCATGGATCTTGTATGCGAACGCAAACCGGACTTGCTGGTTCTTACCGAGACCTGGCTAGGATGTAATGATTGCGCAGTGAGAACTCAGATATGTCCTCCTGGATACAAGTTTGCTGATCATGGACGAGATAATCGTCGTGGTGGTGGGACTGGTCTTCTTTATCGAGACTCAATTAATGCTGTCAAAGGTGATGCAGCTGAGCTGTGTTCCTTTGAATACTCAGAATGGAAAATTAACTCTGGATCTCAGCGGATTCGCCTGTTCATCATCTATAGACCATATTCGGATGCCCACCCTGTTACAACTTGTGCGTTCCTTTCTGAGTTTGCTGTTTTCTTGGAATCCGTAACTCTATGTATGGAACCTTTATTGATTGTTGGTGACTTTAACGTACATGTCAACTGCGATAATGACCTTGACGCCTTAAAACTTCTAGGACTATTTGAAAGTACAGGACTGGAACAACATGTTAAAGTCCCCACTCACATAAGTGGCAACACCCTTGATCTAATGATAACTCGTCATAGTGACAATATTATAAACTGCGTGCCTCAAGCCGATTTCTTGTTTTCTGACCACATGCCTGTGTTTTGTTCTCTGAATATGGATAAACCTTCTTTTACTAAGTCACGTATATCCTACAGAAAGCTGAAATCTATAGATATTGAATGCTTACAAGAGGAACTGTCTAATACACATCTCTGTGAAAACTTTGAAATGCTGGGACTTCATGATCTTGTTAAGTGTTATGATGAAACTTTAGCTTCGACACTGGATCGTCACGCCCCTTTAATTACGAAAACTGTTATCAAAAGACCAACTGTTCCCTGGTTTACGGATGAGGTTAAAATCGCTAAGCGCCAACGGAGGAAGGCAGAGAAGAAATGGCGGAGAACGAAATCGCACAGTGACTTCGTAGCCTATAAAGCTAAAAAGAACCAAGCAACTTTCCTCATTAACAACGCGCGCCATCAGTTTTATACAGACTTTATATCTGAGAACAGTGATGACCAAGGGAAACTTTTTAGAGCTGCTAAATCTCTTCTTACACCCAAATCAGAAATTACATTTCCTGATTATCGTGATCCTACTGCTCTTGTTAATGATATTGGACAGTTTTTTGTACAGAAGATTGAGCGCTTACGTTCTGAGCTTGACTCTGTAAGTCCTTCCGAGGACTCTATTACTGTATCCTGTGCCATGCCCAATACCAACCTTGTCTTCTTTAATGAGCTAGACGAAGAGAGTGTTAGGGAACTGATTTCTAAGTCAAGCAAAAAATCATGCTCCCTGGACCCTATGCCAACCTCTCTAGTCGTAGAATGTTTGGATGTTCTTCTCCCTATTATTACGAGAATGGTCAATTTGTCACTTAAATCTGGCACTTTTCCTGAATCATGGAAACAAGCTGATGTTCGTCCACGGCTTAAGAAGACTGGATCGGAAGTTGCTTTTACTAATCTACGTCCAATTAGTAACTTGACGTATGTCTCTAAGCTTACAGAGAGGGCTGTGTTCAACCAGACCCATGAACACTGTATGGTAAATAAACTCTATCCTAAAGAACAATCTTCATATCGCAAGCTCCACAGTACTGAAACGGCCCTTCTTCGTGTCAAGAATGATATACTCATGAACATGAACAAACAGCATGTTACATTGCTAGTTCTGTTAGATCTTAGCTCTGCGTTTGACACAGTGGACCATACAATTCTTCTTAATCGTCTTCGTTCCAGTTTTGGTATCACTGGACGAGCTCATGAGTGGTTCAGGTCGTATCTGATCAATCGTTCACAGTTTGTATCACTAAATGGAGCAACATCAAAGAAGTATAATATACAGTATGGTGTGCCACAAGGGTCATGTCTTGGCCCTCTGCTCTTCATACTATATGCAAGCAGATTATTCAACATACTTGAAGGTCACCTTCCCAACACTCATGCCTATGCAGATGACACACAACTTTACATAGCATTTAAACCTGACGACACTACCAACCAAACTACTGCTGTCACAGCGATGCAAAACGCCATAGATGACATCAAGAAATGGATGTTCACTGACAAACTCAAATTAAACGATGCGAAATCAGAATTTATAATCATCGGTACCAGGCAACAGCTTGCTAAAGTCAGTGTGGAGACTCTTCGTGGGCAACGCCCAACTAACACCACTAAGTGAAATACGGAATTTAGGATGCTGGTTTGACTCCCAACAGAGTTTAAATTCACACATAAATAAAGTATGTAAAGCTGCATTTTATCATATACATAACATCAGAAGAATTAGGAAATTTTTAAATCAAGAGAGCGCAAGGACTTTAGTAAATGCTCTAATAACTAGTCGACTGGATTATTGCAATAGCTTGCTTTATGGGTTGCCAATGACCCAGCTACAAAAGCTGCAAAGGGTACAGAATACAGCTGCTAGACTTATTTGTAATATTTCCCGCTTTGATCATATCACACCAGTGTTAGCAGATTTACATTGGTTACCAGTTAAATTTCGATTTGATTTCAAAATTTTATTAATAACATACAAAGCCATACATGGCCTGGCACCTGAATACATATTGGACCTTATTTCTGTTAGACATCCATCGCACTATAATCTACGATCTAACTTGAATTGTTGTTACAGCCACCCAGAGTAAGGACACTTGTTACATTGGGCGACCGCACTTTTGAATCTGCGGCACCCAAGCTATGGAATGAACTGCCACGAGAACTCCGTAAAGCTGAGTCTGTCAATATTTTTAAGAAATTACTTAAGACACACCTTTTTAAAATAGCTTATTATCATTAATTTATGTAATTGTAATCATATTATTACAGCATATTCAGAGCATTTTAGAATAACAATTTTAAAACAATAAATCAACTTTTTAATCTAACATTTTATATGCTTGTTTTTAGATATTTTGTTATAATTTTTTTTTTTTTGTGATGCGCATATGAACATATATGTATGAATCATGCGCAATATAAGCAATAAATTATTATTATTATTACATGTTTGTGCTCCAAGCACTCGATATGTTTGTGCTCCAAGTACTTGAAATGTTTTACAAAGAAGAAGTTACACATCTACCTACTGGCAAAAAATGTTTTCAGCAAGGAACGTGGATGACGAGGTTTGTATCTTCAAATTTTCCGAGTGAGAAACTCACCTAGGGGTTGCTGGTGTGCCGCGATTGCCAGCCGTATCAGACTCGCCCACTTTGTCCATCCATGTCCCACAGTTCCACTTGCTTCCACCGAAGAGGAATCCCGTCTCCATGTCCACCCCGATGGTAACGTTGAAACCTAGAGGGGAAACAACATTTCAGTCATCATCACTGCTTTGTGCCAATGCAACGAACACCAATATATCTGACAGTTGTTATATCTGTATAGACACACTGGAGTTACTATCCCATACAGTATGGGAGTATGGCATGCCATGGCTGGTTGGTTTAGTGTATCTGACTTGTGCTCTGATAGCTTAGTCATTAGAATGTGGTTTTGAATCCTGGCCATGTAGTGGTGCGTACCATAATTACTTTTCTTCTCCTACAGCGCCGTTCCGCAACCTATGGGTCACGACCCATTTTTGGGGGTCGCGCAGGATTTTTGATGGGTCGCGGGATTACTTAAGAAATCGCGAAAAAAAAAATTTCAACGATTTATTTCTCCCTATACTTATAAGATCTTTTACTGACATAAACTTCTTTAGACCGGCATGTTTGCAAAAAGAAAGCGCGTTGTCGTATAGTAGCGGGTAGCGCACATCCACAAAGTTATCAAATAAACAAGACATCAGAAGATCTTTTGATGTCATATTATGACCAGTCAGCCAGGTGTAAAGCGTGGGAATTCAGACACGCGAATTTCGAAGTTTTTTCATTCTATCTATTGAGCTGTCAGCGTGTGCAGTGTTGGCTATGGCTGGTACAAGAAAGTATAACCCGTTATTCTTGAATTATGGATTTACGGTAACTGTGGACAAGCAGAATGTTCAACGTCCACAATGTGTCCTGTGTTGCGAAGTTTTAGCGAACGAATAATTCAAGCCTAAAAAGCTGCAGCGTCACCTCCAAAAAAAGCACAGCAACTCAGCTGACAAACCTCGTCAGTTTTTTGAGAGGAAAGAGAGAGAAATGACAAAGAGCAAAGCAATGTTAAGATCGGCAGTTTTGCCCGACAAGCAACTGACAAGAGCGAGTTACTTAGTGGCGGAAAAAATCGCACAAGAAAAGAAACCATACACTATTGCAGGTAAATTTTTCGTATTTCTCTTGCATTAACTGATCGTAGTGAAGTTTTCAGTAGTTTTGTAAGTTTGTTTTTTGAATATTGATGTGCCGTTTACTTACTTTTACGAGTCCCGCCTACATTTGATTTCGGCATTTCTATTAAAGTTGTGTTCATTGCAAATTGTATTAGTGTATTTACTACTCTATTCTTCCAAAGGTCCAACTTTGATGTAAATACGGCAATTTGATCGTGCAACATATAAATATTGATTTTGCTTGTTTGTTGTTTTTGTCTTGAAAGTAAATGTTAGCCTAAGATTGTTCAACAGTACACTTATAATGATATTGACACTAGCCCAACACATGCTTTTCAAAAACCATGCCAGATGATAAATCAACATGTAAAAACACTCATATGAAAATAGTTTGCCAGGGTTGTAGGTAGCCAGATCAACTTATTCAGCGTTATTATGGGCATAAAGTCACAAAGTTGATTTATGGTAGTAACTGGATTAAACGTGGATCAAAGGACAGGAAGTTGGGGTTAAATTGATTGGGGGGGGGGGTGGTGCTGGGGTTACTGAAGACACTGAATCATGGAGGAGCATATAAACATTTCCCCTTTCTTTGTATTTCCAACTTTACCAAGGAAAAGTTACCCTGTGAGAGACGAGTCTTTACACTCCTGATATTTCCTTTTCGCTACATGGAACATGAAAGTTTGCTAATAATTGTGCATTTCATCCATGTTCATGTACCACAGAGTCTACTCAAATAGCTAATGTCTGCAGTTTTCAAAGCTTGTATGGATATCAGCTAATTAACCTTTCATTAGAAAACAAGCTTATAACTACTACATGATAACGTTGCAAGAAAGTTTGCATTCATGCTTTCCCTCTTCCCCTGCCCTCAGCAGAAGAGTTGTCAAAAAGTAAATAATTCCCAAAAGTAAGGCCACAAGTTGTAATTAGCCAATTGACAATTCAAACAAAATTAAATGTAATTACATCCACTTGATCAAATCTGATAATTGCTTAGCCTTTTCATTTTGTTTATGGAAAAACCTTTAAATTCTAGATTTAGATAAAGCCAACATTGGTATTTTATCTTGGTATTAAGTCTTGTACAAAAATAAATTTAATTGATGGACTGCATGTTTATATACTGAGAGTGATCTTTATTTATAATATACTTCACTTTCAACTCAAGTTTATAATGAACAAAAATATGATAAATTGACAACGATAGTAACACTGTAATCAAGCATCTCCTTATTGTGACATGCTTATAAATTGTCTTTGTTTTCACCTATACTGCAAATTAAACATCATTTATAAAATTTGAAAACAAATTCTACATTGTTTTTTACATTTTCAAGGTTGTACACATATTTGGCAAAATGTCTGTAGCTGCTTCTAATCTATAGATGCCATTTTTGTACATAAATGTTTAGACATTGAAATAATTAAGAGTTGTATGGGTGCTTGTATATTGCTAATAATACAATGAAATACATATTTATTTTAACTGTCCATTTGGTTTTATGACTGACTTTTGTGGTTCCACTCTTCCCTCCCCCCACAATCAATTAAAACCACTTTGCTGATCTGCCTATTGTAAACAACCTAATAATGAGTGTACATGGGCTTACACATGTAACAAGTGAAATTACTTCAGTATAAATGAACCCAACCATGATCCTTTGTTGACAAGAAAACAGAATCAATCTGCATAATAAATGTACGCTCTGTATGTACGATTTAGTGACAGTTCAGAATAGGTGACATTCAGGGGCTGTCATTGGAATCAGTAATTTTGGAATAAAATGCCTGCCCCCCCCCCCCCCAAGTTCTTGGTGATGTCATGTACTGCCACTGGTGATGAACCAACACATTTATTTTCTAAAATTCTTATAATAATAATAATAACTTTATTACTTATAAAGCGCAAAATACATATGTATAAGATCTAATGCGCTGTACAAAATAATACTATCTTACAATACTTAAAAATATTAAAATATTAAAATATAAGAATGACAAAAATTAAAAATATATATATATATATAACTAAAGAAAAAGAAACTATAGAAACTATAAAAACTATAAAAAACTTTTACATATATTAGTAAAACTATTTATATTAGTAAGACTATTTTTCATATGCTTCTCTAAAAAGATATGTCTTAAGAGACGACTTAAATTTAATAAAATTGTTCTCAGCCCTGAGGCTAGCTGGTAGGCCATTCCACAGGGCTGGGGCAGCAGCGGCAAATGCTCGGTCTCCTGTCGTCTTAGCAGTTCTTATCCCCGGTGGAGCAAGCAAACATTCATTGCTAGAACGTAGATTATACACAGTCCGTCTTTTAAGAGATATAAGTTCATTGATATAAAACGGGGCACTGCCATAAAAAGCTTTAAAAGTTATTATGATAATCTTAAAAATTATCCTAAATTTAACCGGCAACCAGTGTAACTGGTACATTGTCGGAGTAATACGGGAAAAACGCGGGGTATTAGACACTAACCTAGCAGCCGCATTCTGAACGCGTTGAAGCTTATTAAGCTGCATAGCCGGCAAACCATATAGTATACTATTACAGTAGTCTAAACGCCCTATAACTAAAGAATGAACAAGTGTGCGCGTAGAATCTTGAGAAAGATACTTCCTAATACGCCGTATATTATATAGGGAGTAAAAGGCTAACTTACATATTTTAGTGACATGAACATTAAAATTCATATTTGAGTCAAGCCAGACCCCGAGATTTCTAGCCTCATTTACAGGAGTGATACTGGCATTACCAACTAACAATTTATCAATGGTAACTTTACTCAGTTGTTGCCGAGTTCCTATAATCAAGAATTCTGTCTTTTTCTCATTCAACTTAAACTTGTCTGTGACCATCCATGCTCTAACAGCCTTAATACATTGTTCCATCGCCTTCAATGCCTCACTTTCACACGTTGTGTCATCCGGCCTGAATGACAAATATAGCTGAGTGTCATCAGCGTATGCGTGGGCATGTGGTAGAAAGTTCTTTATTACTGTAAATAACTTGCTGGCATATATCGAGAACAACAGCGGCCCTAAACAGGACCCTTGAGGAACACCAAAGGGCAGATAGAGACTATCTGACAACCCTCCACTGACTGACACACGCTGGGACCGACCAGACAAGTATAACGAAATCCATTCGAGGACAGATCCCGTGACTCCGAACGTTGTCTCAAGGCGACGCAGCAGGATGGTATGGTCCACGGTGTCAAACGCCGCACTCAAGTCAAGCAGAACTAACAGCGTCACATGCTTTCCATTCATGTTGAAAAGAATATCATTGACAACTCGTAGCAGCGCCGTCTCTGTACTATGGGCTTTCCTATATGCCGACTGCAATATAGGAAATAAATCGTTGCCAGTCACGTGGGTGTATAGCTGATCAAAAACCGCTTTTTCTGTGACTTTAGAGACAAACTGCAAATTGCTGACGGGGCGCAAGTTCTTATAGGCTAAATCCTTAGCACCCTTCTTCAATAATGGATTTATAATAGCTTCTTTCCATTTATCGGGGAAGTACGGCATAAATAGGGATGCATTGACTATCTTCGTAATTACTGGGAGCAAAGCGTCAAGGCAGTCACAAACGAGAGTGGTGGGCATTGGATCCAAAATACATGACTTTTTTGCTAAGCTCTGGATAAGACCATGCACATCACTTTCACTTAAGGCCTTAAAGGAGCGCAAAATTTTATCGTTATCCAACATTGACATGTCGGCTGGAACAAGATTACGATCCAATTCACCAACACAAGTAGCCTCAGCTTCCTCGCGAATACGTTCAACCTTCCGAACAAAGAATCTACCAATATCGTTAGCAAGCGTAGTCTTGTCAAGGTGATCAGGGAAAGACAACTCATCTTTCACGCCAAGTAGCCGTTTTGCCGCACCAAACAGTTTTCTCTGGTCACCACTATTCTCTTCCATAAAATTTGAATAAAACTCCCGCTTCGCCTTGTTCATCAAGTAAATTACATGATTTTTCTTTGCCTTATAATCACTCAGATCCGTAGCCAACTTAGTTCTTCTCCATTTGCGCTCCGCTTTCCTACGTATCCGCTTAGCATGATCAATTGCTTTACTGTACCATGGAACAACAGGCCTTGTCACTCTGGTACGAGATTTCAATGGTGCATGACGATCGAGAGCAGCTAAAAGGGTGGTGTTATATTCCTTCACATATGAATCCAAGTCTTCCGTTGTGATTAACTGCTTGTCAGCACATAATGTGCTAGATTGTAAGTCATGTTTAAGATGGTCTAAGTCAATAGATTTAATCTTCCTGTAACTAATAGTTTTCACAGAAAGACCAGGTCTGCGTGAAACCAAGCGGCACAGTACAGCAGCATGGTCAGATATAAATAGATCAACAAGTGGCGTCCCGTCGACAACAGATTCAGACATGCGTGTTATGGTTAAGTCCAGGGTGTGGCCATCACGATGCGTGGGCTGATTGACATGTTGCTCCAATCCGAAAAACTCCAACAAATTCAGGAACTTCCTTGCGTCCGAATCATGAGTATCGTCCACATGAATATTAAAGTCACCTGTGATGACCACTTGTTCTTTACAGAGCAGTAAAGACTCGAGATATTCCGAGAACTCAGAAATAAATATACTTATTGGGACACGATGATTCTCCGAGTACGGTGGTCTGTAGATAATAACAACTCGTAAATTATGCGACGAGGACTTAACGGTCCATTCCGAAAACTCGTAAGCGTCCCTCACACTGGAGCCAGCATCAACCATCTTGACGTCCAACACATCACGATAAATAAGCCCAGTCCCCCCTCCACGGCGGTCCGATCTCGGGTGATCAAGAATTCTATAGCCGTCCGGACATAGCTCAGCTCTTACAGCAGAATCTTCAACAGTTAACCAGTGTTCAGTAATGGCGATAAAATCCGCCTTCGATTCGCAAATATAATCAAAAACTTCAACAGTTTTATTTCTAACAGAGCGAGCATTGAGGTTACACAAAACCATTCTTTGGACTATCATTGCAGCACTATAGAATCCAAGAACTAGGGAGGGGAGGGGAGGGCCAAACAAGCAATAAAAGTAATGGCCCAGACACAGGCCTATATGCTTGATTCCAAATTACCAATTCCATTGACCGAAGACTGGTGCTTCATTATGTCGAGAATCACACCCAGCATCAATTCTGCATAGTTGAAGTAGCAAGATGTTTCTGTCCTCTTTCTGAAAAAGATTTAAGATTGAAAAGAGGAGTAAGGGCTTAGATTTTAATAAATTCAACATTATCAACAATCACTGGGAAATAAGGTAAAACATTGTTTAACTGATATGGAATGGAAAGGTGGTTATCAGATAGACCCCTTCTCTTGGACTGAAATGGCAGTACTGCTATACATGTAGCAAAAAATAATAACAAATTATACTAAACCTTAATTTTTTTGTAATAAACAACCATTAAAATTAAATGAAACGTTCATCATTGGTATTTGATAATGAACATTAATTTCAACCCTGTAACACGTTAACATTAGATCTCACGAAAAATAGTATAAAACCTGTGAAAATTTATTAAAAATAGGGGCTCCCCCTCATGTTTCACAAAGTTATATCTGGTAACTTCTTGTATTTTTTACATAATTATTGTTTTCTCTCTCTCTCTAAGATAAAAGCACTTCGGACAAATTAATTTGGTCATAAGGCCTATCATGCCTGTGTCCCGAGACCCGACCAAATAAAAATGTTTGATAATATTTTGAGAATATGAAAATCTAAACCAAAATTTCCTGTCAAATATATGAGTATGTAATCACGGGTTAGGGCAATTTCACATAATTGCCAGGGGACATTATCATGATTGTGTTCATCATGTACACTCCTAGATCATGTACTGTCTACCAACGGCAATGCAAACTGGTATTAATTACTATAAATAAAATTAGTAATATTGATCATGATTGAGATGCTCACCCAGCCCAGAATCCAGTATGTCCAGATAGATGCTGCTAAAGTGCTAAGCACCGGTTTGTTCAGTCTGTGCCTTTCTCCATGGTTGATCCAAGGTATATCAAGCCTACTAGGCATTGTCATCACTTTTTGGATCATCTTGGACGTCGACGTGTACCTGGTTTGAATCGAATCCAGGAATTTTGTGATCGTTCGTGTGTTTACAACGGATACAAAATGTACAGACTGGAACCTTGTTCCTCTTGTTACAATCACAACGGTGTGCAATGCAGAGGTACCAGTCTGACTACAATCTGCAATTGCCGTACAGGTTCCCACGGTCGTGTACTGTAGACTACTGAAAATGCGTATACGTGACCTTTGACCTTATTGTTGTTTTTTGGACATTTCTCGGTAATTACACGATACCTGGATTTTGTTTTTTGAAGAAAACCTTCCAAAAATGATTTTCTATCATTCTATCAATCCCATTTTTTGGACTTTTAGGGCGGATGTACCTTTAAGTCGATGGGCGCGTGAGTCTCACGACCATGCATGAGCATATTCGGGGAGTAACCAGTCGTCTCGTGCTGGCAACTTCTATATGCTGATGTTAGAAGAGGGAGATGGATGGCCCAGTTTCTTTGGTTATCATCAACGTAAGCTGAAATCATGTTCACAATTGGCCGTTGGCCGATGGATGATAGGGCGATGTTTGTGTTTTGTTTATCTCTTAACAGCTTACAAACAGAACGGAACAAATTAGACTCATAGTTTCTGCCTTGGTCATATAGACTATTTTGTGGGCAACTGTCTCTGCTGTCTGGTCAGGGATGGCATAGGCTTCCATCCATTTCGAGAACTGGTCACCAACGAGCAAGATGTATCGATTACCCTGCTCACTGATTGGTAAGGGGCCAAGGATATCGGTTACCAGTCTATCCATTGGAGCGCCAACTATATAGTCTTGAAGTGAAGGGGGGCTCGTGGTGTTTTGTGGGGCCGCTTCCGGGCACCACATTTTGCACATTTTTTTATCCAATTCCGGACTGATTTTTTCATCCGGTACCAGTAGAATTTGCGCTTTGTCTTGTGAACAGTTTTCTTTACACCGAGATGGGCGGATGTCACAGCATCATGCGTTGCTCGCAAGATGGTGTCTTGCAGCTCTTTTGGTACCACAAGCGGCAAGTATGATTGAGTTTTGTCCGTAGTTACCCATCTTTTTTAGAGAACACCGTTTCAGACGATAAGTTGTTGCCATAACAACCAGAGTTTTCGGGTTGCTGGACTTTGACTGGCGGCCAAGTCTCTCCTTGGCCGATGGAGGGATTTATCTAACCAATCCAGTATTACGCTAATATCTGGATCAGTTCTCTGCATTTTGGCGATTTCCTCAGAGGAGTAACCGTTCACCCAATGTGTGTCTTGTTGCTGACCAGCATTTGAACCGGCATCGTCGTGCATGGAGATTACATGTACGTTGAACAAGTCACAATCTTGGATGTTGGGCTCAGGAGTGGAGTTGGGATAGTTCTGTAAGTTGCGGCCCGGTACTAAAACCGGCTAAGGCGCCCTTGTCGGGGGCGCAGGGTGTGTTACAGTTCATGTCACTTCTCTCTGGTTCATCCTGTGCATCACCGTTAACATTGCTAGTTTCAGAGGAGTTTTCTGCTGACTTTGACATCACATCTTGTTGTGATATTCCTGGTGAGGCGTTGGACAAAACAGCTTGTCCGGGAGTTTCTCCAGCTGTGTTTGCAAAACGGCCGACGGGAGTCGATACCCACATGTCATTGATACTCGAGCGCCAAATACAGTTGCCGAGTTTGCAAATAACACCAAAGAGGAGTGTTTCCACTGTTGCCATCAGTATGAGAACTGTCGCGAAGGGGATAGGCTGAACTTTTTCTAGTCCATCAGATGGTACGTAACAAGTCAAAACATCCTGGGAGTCTTCACTGCATGAAGATTTGACAATATCGGGAGCGTTCTGAGGGGATTCTACCTTGTCTGCAGAGGTAGCATGAATTCGTCTTGTCGATAGAGGGATTACGTCGTCGGCTTTGTTGAAATTGGACCACAGTTCACTCTTAGTGACACACTTGTCACAACCACCACAAGGTAGTTCAGCGAGGATGGTTCTACCGTCGTAGCACGGGCACTCGTCAGGATCACATGGCACCCAAGAGAGGGCATCTGCATTGCCATGTTTCTTTCCTGCACGGTGTTCAATCTTAAAGTCAAACTGGGCCATAATCTCTAGCCATCTAGCCATTTGATCAACTGGATCTTTGAATGTCATTATCCATCACAAAGCACTGTGGTCTGTGCGAATTAGGAACTGCTTGCCAAGTAAGTAGTGCCTAAAATACTATACAAACGTAACAATAGCGAGTAGTTCACGTCTCGTCGTACAGTATCGCCGTTGATGTTTGGTCATCGACCGGCTAGCATACGCTATCGGTCGCTCTTCTTCTTTCTGGGTTCGTTCGTACCACTGAATTTGTGACAGGGTGGCGCCGATACCGGTATCCGATGCATCAGTATCGATAATGAAAAGTCCGTCGTTATCGGGGTATGACATAAGTTCATCACCTGTCAGTGCGGCTTTCAATGTTTCGAACGTGGTTTGACAGTCAGGGGTCCACTTAAATATCTGTTCGGCCTCTAACAGACGATTTAAGGGATTGGCTATCGTCGAGAACTTCGCTATAAATCGACGATAGTAAGAACAGAGTCCAAGAAACGAGCGTACATCAGTGATATTCTTAGGTGTCGGCCAGTCTTGAACTGCAGCAACCTTGCTGGGTTTAACACCATCCTGGGTTATGGTGTGACCCAGAAAAAGAACGTCATCACGGAAGAGCTCACACTTGCTTGGTTTTAGTTTCAACCCAGCGTTTCCGAGCCGTTTTAAACCATTAAACTGGTAAACTGATAATAATAATATATATATATATAGGTATATTCAGGTATTTGTTTTAACCTGTTCTATTTTCAGGTATTTGTTCTAACCTGTTCCTTTTTCAGTTATTTGCTTTAACCCGTTCTCTTTTCAGGTATTTGCTTTAACCTGTTCTCTTTTCAGATATTTGTTTTAACCTGTTCTCTTTTCAGGTATTTGTTTTAACTTGCGCTCATTTCAGGTATTTGCTTTAACCTGTGCTCTTTTCAGGTATTTGCTTTAACCTGTTCTCTTTTCAGGTATTTGCTTTAACCTGTTCTCTTTTCAGATATTTGTTTTAACCTGTTCTTTTTTCAGGTTTTTGCCCTAACCTGTTCTATTTTCAGGTATTTGCTTCAACCTGCTCTTTTTTCAAGTATTTGCTTAAACCTGTCCTTTTTCAGGTATTTGCTTTAATCCGTTCTCTCCACAGCCCTTTGTATTAACCTGTTCTCTTTTCAGGTATTTGTTTTAACCCGTTCTATTTTCAGGTATTTGCTTTAACCTGCTCTTTTTTACACTGCTCTTTATTTACACCCACACACCAACTCCTCAATTTGTATGGTGTAAAAAAAAACTTTTGTTGTCGTATCCCTTTGTGTATTGTCCTATCTTTACCCTAGCCTTACTACAAGCTGCCACCTCTACTTAATTGTGTGGCTCAGTAATCCCTCCTATACCCTAGATTTATCACAAGCTGCCACATCTACGTATTGTGTGGCTCAATAATCCCTCCTTTGTTCACTTCTGTTACTCCCATTGGCTTTTCTAGACTGATGCTTATCTTTAATTGGCTACTGTTTTCCCGCCTTTTTGGACCCCGCCCCATGATCCGTTGCTTTCCCTTTTCCCTATAAATGGATGTTGTTTATGTTGTACTTTGTCAAAGCCTCTGATGAAGGTCCGGTTTGGATCGAAAGCTAAGGCCACCCTCCCGATTTAATTTATGTATCTGATGAAGGTTTAATTTATATTAAAGATTTAATTTATATATATTTAATTTATTTATATATAAGATTTAATTTACAAATTGAGGAGTTGGTGTGTGGGTGTAAATAGCTAAATTAAAATTGTCCTATAAGAGACAGTTGGAAAAATGTAATAATGTACAAGATCAGATAAAGCATCAGGTTAAAGCAAATACCTGAAAAAAGAACAGGTTAAAGCAAATACTTGAAAAAAGAGCAGGTTAAAGCAAATACCTGAAAATAGAACAGGTTAGGACAAAGACCTGAAAAAGTAACAGGTTAAAACAAATACCTGGAAATAGAACAGGTTAAAACAGATACCTTAAAAAAGAACAGGTTAAAACAAATTCCTGAAAAGAGAACAGGTTAAAACAGATACCTGAAAAGAGCACAGGTTGAAACAAATACCTGAACAGAGAGCAGGTTAAAGCAAATACCTGAAAATAGAACAGGTTAGGACAAAAACCTGAAAAAATAACAGGTTAAAACAAATACCTGGGAATAGGTAAAGGTAGCTGAGTTATTTGATACCTGTGTTGATATTGAGGCCATAAGGTTGAAGTGTTTTCAGTTGATGTATCCAGTGTGACTCCCTAAGTTTGCGATGTGTATCATTGCTGGTGCAGGCTTCAATTACAATGAGTTCAACATCATTAATGCTATGATTAGGGTTGTTAAAATGGATTGCCACAGGGTAGGGTTTTTTGGTTTTCACAGAGGAAACATGGTTGGCAAAGCGGAGACACAATTTGGTCTTTGTCTCCCCTACGTATTGTATACCACATCTTTTACATGAGATTACATATATAACATTGGGTGTGTCACACTGAGATTTAGTTCTGATTGTGTAGGTGAGACCAGTACTGTGGCTTTTCACCTTCTGAGCAGGTTTGAGATACAGACAGGTTTTGCATCTCGAGCGGTTACAATTAGAGCCCCCTGTGGTGATTCATGATCAGTGACGTTAAGGTCACTGTTGGTGCTAGGGAGCCTAGCCCGAACCAATATATCACCGAGGTAACAGGGGCGACGGAAAGCAATCAAAGGGGGCTCAGGGATGGCGGAGCGTAACCTGTCAGAGGAGTGTAAAATAGTCATGTTATCATTTACAATAGATGAAAGTCTGGGTAATCTGGGGTGATAAGTCGTGACCAGAGGAACTCTGTTGGGAAGGGTTTTCTTGTGACCCCGGGTAGCCAAGATGGTGCTACTGGGGGTACAGAGGGCCCTGTTGATAGCTGGTTGCACCCTGCGTTTGCTATGACCCCGGGATACAAGGTGTTGCCTCAGTTCAGACGACCGTTTCCTGTATAAGGTATCAGTGGAACAGATACGTCTTATACGGAGGGCTTGACTGTAGGCAATGGCCTCTTTGCAGTGCTTGGGGTGGCAGCTGTCAGAAAGGAGGTATTGATGAGTGTCAGTGGGTTTACAATATACATCAGTCGAGATGTCCTGGGGGATTTGTTGACGGTGACGTCTAGGAAGTTCACGCTATTGGGAGAATAGTTAGCAGTGAACTTGATGGTGGCATGGAATGAATTAATGTAGTTGATGAATTCATCTAGGCTATCTTGGCCACCACACCAAATGCAGAAGATATCGTCAATAAATCTCCACCATACTAGAGGACGGTGGGGGCAGAAGATAGCAATCTGTCTTCAAGGTCAGACATAAACAGATTAGCGTATGATGGTGCCATCTTAGTGCCCATTGCTGTACCTTGTACCTGGAGAAAGTTTCTGTCTAGGAACGTGAAATTGTTTTTGGTTAGTATATGTCAGATAAGATCTGTGAGGTGTCTCACAGAAGGTTTGGTTTGGTTGTTGGATCTGAGAGCGTTGGCACATGCACGTATGCCTTCGCCATGGGGGATGTTTGTATATAAGGAGGAAACATCCATAGTGACAAGGAGGGCAGAATTGGGTATTTGATGTTTAATACCCTCTAATTTACGGAGGAAGTCCGTAGTGTCCTGTATGAATGAAGGGATATGAGAGACCAGAGGGTTGAGGTAGCTGTCAACGAACTCAGAGATACGTTCTGTTGGGCTACCATTACCCGACACAATGGGACGGGTTACCTGCCTTGTGTATTTTGGGCAGTAGATAGAAACGGGCCGTACGAGGATCCTGTGGAATGAGATAGTTAAAGGAATCCTTGTTAATACCGTTACAATTATGAATTTTGACAAGGGTGTCAGATATTTCTTTTGCGAAGGAGTGGGTAGGGTCAGTGTCACATTCTGTATAGTGATCAGTGTTATTAAGTTGTCTAAGGGCCTCGGCTGCATGTGTAATCATCTCTGTTCATGACCACAACAGCAGACCCTTTGTCAGCCCGTTTGATGACTAGGTTCGTGGCTTGTCGGAGTCCCGTGGGCACGGGAGAGGTTGCTGGCACATCTAGCAGGAGGTTCCCTGTGAACCTCAGAGTTGACTGAGTTGATGCAGTTGTCAAGAGCTGCGTCTCTATTCTTAGGGGGTACCCATACACTTTTTTCTTTGAAGCGGTTGCGGCTGGGGGCCCCAGAGGGACTGTCATCTGGGGTTTCGTCGTCTGTGGAGGGCTCGACGTGAAATAATTCACGGAGTCGTAGTCTGCGGTTGAAGTGGGCTATGTCCTGTTGGAGTGAGAGTTGATTATGCTCCTTGGGTATGGGGCAAAACTTAAGACCCCTTGAGAGCAATTTAACCTAGGGATCACTGAGTGCACTATCAGACAGATTAATTACAGTATGTGTTGGTGGGTTAGGGGTATTGTCACCAGAGGGTCTAGTGGTGATCTTATGGAAACGCCTGTAGATGTATTTCTTATGGTTAGCCTGGGCATTACAGCGTTTCTTGTCCTGTTGGCGTTGTAGGGAGGAACGAAGGTTGTTTGCATCTGACCGGGGCTTGATCCCTGGCTACTCGGCAGATATGGTTTGGCCTATGGCCTGGCCCCATAGAGCAATAGATAATTGGCATAAGTGGACCGCCCACCAACATAGGGGCTGGTTAGCTCAGTTGGTAGAGCGCTCGTACGGTAATCGAGAGGTCGCGGGTTCGGGGCTCTTTATCTTGAGAGGTCCATGAATAAGACAATGGTGCCTCTTCTATCAAACTTGCAGTGGGAAGAAAGTAACGTCACCCTAGTTCCAGACTCGTCAGCGGATGGAGATCTAGACGTCCAGGCAAGTTTTACTGTACCTGCCATGTTCCTTTCGACTGGGATTGTGGCGATAATTTTGTCACCGATTGCTGGTATGGTAGCCGATCAGTGGGGACTGGATTTAGTTGTTTTGTGCGGCCTAATTGTTTGCATAATAAAGTGTCTCCTTTACGGAGTTTTAAACACAACTGCTGTTATTGTACTGACAAATCGCATACTACAAGGTGTAATCGGTGCATGCACCTCAACCATGGCAATGGCTAGGATCAGAGACGTGTACGACGAGGCGTCTGTGGAGTGTACGATCTTAATGGCAGTGGCAATGTGCAAACTGTCATTCGGTTTATTTGCAGGACTTTTCGTGGGAGAACTATTCCATATCATGGCAAACCGCGTGTTTTTCTTGTTTATACCGATCGCCTTTGTACTCATAGTTTGTATTTTGATGACATTCCGAAAAGAACATTTTCACAAGCAGGGAGAAACTAAGAAGACGCTAAGAAAAGGAAACAACACGAAGACACAACCTTACACTGTGCAACGAAGGATGATCTTTGATATACAACTTTTGATCATCGCACTGTGTTTCATTTCGTTGTGAGGCTCGCTCAGACGGCACTGGAACCTTCTCTTGCTGTCTGGATTATATCGACATTTGGAGAAGGTACACTATCAACTGCTCACATTCTTGGATTTTGCGCACTCGCTGTGATATTAAGCACTATAATCAGTACTATTGTTCTCAATGCATATCAAGACCGATCGTGGATCTTTTATCGTATCTCTCTGCACGGCAGGATTTCCTTTGGTATTTGTGAAATTCTCTCCTGGAATAATTGTTGTGGGTTTTGACTTGGGTGTTTATTTCTTTGGTATGCTAGCAACCCGTTTATCCTTGATAACCATGTGTGCCACAATCGCAAGTAATCGGTATCCTGAAGCATACGGATTTGTTTTCTCCATAGCAAACACAGGATGGGCAGCATCACTTCTTGTGGGACCACTTCTGGCCACGTCTCTGTTCGGATCCATCTGTGGGATATGTATAATCGGCGCAGCTTGCATTCTGACTTCTTTACTTGTAGTTTGTCTCCGAAATGTAGACTCCACAGATGGACCCAATTTCATGGATTGTTGCACGAATTCTAGTGATGATGAATACCAATTAATAGCAACTAGTTTGGGAATTCCATTCACATATGACCAACATACAGTCAGGGAGCAACCTCAGGACAGTTGAATTGATGGAACTATTAAGGATCGAAAAACATAAATATGCAAGAACATAAATATGCATTAGTAGATAAACTGGGGACACGGTCGAAATAATTTTTCATTGGGCGGTATCAGCGAGAAATGTATGTACTATGTAACATTTTCAACTGGTGTCCCGCAAGGAAGCTTCCTCAGCCGTCTACTGTTTAACTTCCTGTTCATCAATGACATCTCCCAAACTTTCATAATACCAAGTTTCAACTATTCGTTGATGATATACTTATTTATCTGCCTATATCCAATCCCTTGAAGTTGAACTGTCCCTTACCAGCAGACCTTGATGCCCTTGGCCGGTGGAGCTAGACCAGTGGTTTGAAACTTAATACAAATAAATCGAAGATATAATGCATAATTATGACCAGATCAACAAAAAGACGAGTTTATTTTGCAATTCATACATTCATATAAGTATTTTTACGAAATTTTAGTGTTCATATGTATGATTAATTGAAAATGTTGATAGCTGTAATCGTCATAGATAGTTTTATATAAAACCTAGTTGGAAGCGTCTTCCAACGTTTTGGGGCTCTAAACAGCGCTATGACAGACTGCGCACAGTACGGCTAGTATTACAGACTTGATCTCAAGTCTAGTCACTCAGTAGAGTACATACCTTTAGCCTTTGGTCAAGTCAAGTGCTAGAGACGTACCATACCCAACCCATCAACAAAGTTTCGTCAGAATGTTTCAATAACTTTGTGAAATCAAAACAAAATTGTTATTTGTGTGGTAGTGTACTTGCGCAGCCCTAGGGTTTGCTGAGGTGTAAACATCAACAGGGGATGGGACTTGAATCCCTGGTTGGACCACGACTAGGAGGCGGGACTGGTACAACGGTAGTCAACTCATGCTGCTGCCTTCCCGCTGGCGATCCTGTTACGACGTAAGTCAAACTGAAGCAACACCCTGAAGTCTATCATTGCGATATATATCGCAATTACATCTCAAGCTTTACGTCTTCACAAGAGTTCCTGCACGCGTCCTCATCAGGACGAGCTGTCAAGACATGGTTGGTACCTCGACCTGCGTACTCCAACTCAACGTTGAAGGCCTTACTTGCCCGAAATGAGATCTGAGACAACATATTGTTAAAGAGAATGGTGTTAACATTATCTGCCTCCAAGAAACACACTGTGAAACAGAAGAACAACTACACATCGAAGGCTTTGATCTGATCTGCTTTATACAACACAAAAAGCATGGTATCGCCTCCTATGTGAAACAAGGCATCAAAGCATCCACCATTCGGCAATCTCTTGAGACCTCAGCTATCCAATGGACCACCTTTGAAGCTATGGGAACCCACTTCTGCAACGTATACAAGCCACCTCCAGTAGAAGTTGAAATTAAGCTCCTTCCAACGATACCCCGCAACTCCTTTGTATGCGGAGACTTCAACAGCCGAAACGCCGCCTGGGGATCCCCAAGCATCAACAAAACTTCATACGAACGAACGAACGAGTCAACTCAAACCACTCAGGACAAAAAGTAGTTAGTTGCATCTGACATCAATGGTTATTTATTGGTACAACAACCAACTCCAAGAAACACCCTGTATAACAAATACAGCATTTCAAAATACACCTCACATTGCTATTGTACACATACATGTACATAACATAAGTACACCATACTTCAATTCATGTACAGCAACATAATACACTATACATGCACATAGGCATTGTCATTATATGATCCTAGGACTAGGTCCCAACAAGACATAGTTAAACGCAAGGCAAAATTCACACAAAATCAACAATTTATAACTTGTATCTCAACTCACCCAGTCCTGGATAATCAAGTAGGACACTCAGTAGGTTGTTCCACAAACTGTCATATTTTAACAGACAAATCTGCTGAATTTATACTTCAGAAGGTTAACAAAGTTGTCGATTGTGTAGAATCACCAAAGCGCGCGAAAGCATACCCGTCAAGTGAGGGCGCACTTGCGTCCACCACATTTGTCCCCAAGGTGACTATTATGTATTCACCAAACTCCTTTCGATTTGTCCTAGTGATCTACCCTATCCACCCACCAAGTTTTGTCCCAATCAGTCCATAACTTCTTGAGATATCTTGGAATGAGGCCGTACCTTTTGAGATTATCTTAGAAACCAACAGTTATTTGTCACCATTCTGACCTTTGACATTTCAAATCTTGACCAAACTCTAATCGATTTTGTCCTACTGACATAGGCCTACTCAATCCATGCACCAAGTTCTGTCCAAATCTGTCCATAACCTCTTGAAATATCTTGTGGCCTGGGCGCCCACACACGTGTTTATGGTGTAACCGAGGACATCCTATTGTCCCTTTTTTGTTTCCTTTGTTGGTATCTCCCATTTGAATTGTACACATTTTACAATAGAGGACATCTGCAAGCAATAACCGCCAACAATGGACCCATTGTTCCATTTTGTTCAAAGTTATTGGTTAACACCAAAAATAAACACACACAACCAATTTTAAAAAAACTACCGAGGGTGTGCGAGGATATTCTTTCATTCATTCATATACAACTTTATCTATCTTCATGGCCAAATAAGTACAATACAAAGTGATAAAAAATCATGAAATGCCAAATGAAAAAAGGCCTATTACTAGAAGAAAAAAAAGCAATGTGGCGTAGCCAAAAGGGGGTGGCTGCCCCCAATTTGTTTGCATTATTCTGTGAATTCACAAATTTCGGTGTTTTTGAACTTCTGAACGTCAGGAATTTAATCTGTATTTTAAGATTTGTGCCTTTGAATGGTGAAAAGTAAAAACTGGTTGGTTGAGAATTACTCGATATTTGAAGATACTGACCGAAACGTCGAGTTGTAACCGACCAGCTATTTTCAGAACTAATTACCACTCAAAAGAGATTGTTTACATGGTGTCACCGCAAACAGTCTTTACTAACCTGTATTTTGACAGTGTCCAATAATTTAACGGTTCATCAGTTGAGTTTTGCATCGGTAAATTTACCCCCAAAATATCCCCCCCCCCCAAAAAAAAAGTCCTGGCTACGCCACTGGGTAAGTCTTACATAAAGCAAAAAAACTAACAGGACAGGAAAAAACAATAGACGGTTTCCATTGAATTACACAAAAAACAGGAGGCAAGATACATACATGTAATAGAGTACAGATACATATTATTATATTAGATTTAAGGTATTATTTGAAGGCATCAAAATAAAGAGCGTTCCTAACAAGAGAGTGGTAAACTATTCCAAATATTGGATCTAGAATATATAATATTATGTAGGACAGTAGTTCTGTAATTTGATATAAAGTGGAGTTACATAATTATTGAAAGACCCGCTGGAATTATAGTTATGTGTAATTAGTTAAATACAAATATATATTTAAATGAATTGGAAGTAAATTTTCAAATATATATACATGTATAAACATTGTTGGACCTTGTTAAGATTAATAATAGTACACGTATGTTCATACTTGTCGCTTAATTCTGCCGCCTTGCCGTGATTGCGCAATAATCGCTCCAATGAATATGTCCTTGCTGCGTCCTGGCTGTATCAATGTCTATCAGAACTGTCGATGTCGATTTTCATCGAACAACATCTTCTTTATTTTGACAATTTGTAAAATAAAAATACCATGAATAAACGTTGTATACATTTAATTTTAAGTTCTGTGTAAATTTTATTTTTATAAATTACAAATATAGCAACTCATACACTTCAAATGTTTCCCAAAATGTAGGGGAAAGGAGGTCGTGGGTTCGAATCTCGCCAGAGTTGCCTGTGAAGTTTTTTCACAGACACTGCTGAGTATGCAGTGCTATACACAAGTCGGTTTTAGGACAAAATTCAATCAATTGATCTTATCACCTGACGCAATTTTCCAATGTTCTTTACTTTTGTTAAGGCTGTGCTCGTCACACCTATTGAAGAAAGAGTCAAAGAAAGTCACACAATAATTTTCAGACGAGCAAAGATTGTATATGTGTAGTATGGTGAGTTTTTATTTGCTAATTTTCATAACGCCATACACTAACGACTGCGGCGAGGGACGCCCTCTCGCCGTACTCGTCGTACTCAAGCTCCGCCGCGGTATGTCTGTGTGACCATAGTGTGACCCAGCGGGAGAAGCGGTAGAACATGTACATGTACAATAGATACACAATATGTAGTGGTGTTTTAAATTTGTTTTCATATTTAATATTTAAAAAAAAAATTAAATATTTTTGACACGCCGTTTGACTTCTTAATATGCCAATCACTGTGCAGACAGTCTATAAATTGACGAAATCGACTATCGTGTACAATTCATTCGTTTTAAACCTGTACAATCTTTGCTCGCCTAAAAACAAAAATTTTATTCATTTTGTGTTGATTTATACAACAGTAGGCCTATGCCTGTTTTATTTAGATAAACTTAAGAAATAGTTTAAAATAGTAATTATTTATAGCAATAGAAAACTTGTTTCGTTGTTTTTAAAGTAATTTTTCTACTTAAGTGTCGATTTTTGTTATTTGTTATTTGTTATTTTTTTGCAAATCGTTTTTCAACTGTGTGAGTCAAACATATTTAAATGCATTAAATATTCTATATATAGACAGAATTTCAACTGTTTCGTGCATGCCAAACGTGTGTAAACGATGTTTGATTTTGGTCCTTGCTCATTACAAAATTTTGCCGAGCGTCGTCTGCTACGGCGAACGGTTAATGGATTGCGAAATCAAGACCTCTGGAACTGAGTGACGCGTATGGTAACTGCTATGCACATACGTGACTAAGATACTTCAAATAACAGACACATTGTTTTGTTGTGAGCCCTATTTAACAACCCTGCGACGTGCCATCGCGCTATTTCTGTTAGTAGGTTTGTAAACAAAACCTAATTACTCCGTTGATTTTTACCCGAAATTTATCAAATTCTGTAAGTTCACTGTTGAAGTATACCCAAATAGCATGGTTAACTCCCCTTAGCCTGCTTTGAACCCTTGACCCAAAAAATCCTACTGCAAAAAGTATGGTCCCATAGGACCGTGTACAAATCCTAATCCCATCTGTCAACACAAGGCCATTGACTTCAGCTCCTACGCGGCTTATCAAAGGCTATCAGTTACCCACTGTGTTACCCATCAGCCAGAGGGGGAGACATGTTTATTCCTATAACAGCTATGGGTACACATAATAGGGTATATTTTATGTCGAGTTGGGGTAGGGGAAAAAAGCATTATCAGAACTAAAATAAACATCAACCTAAAGGGCCCTTACATTTTTTGTTTGCTGGAAATTGTTGTCTAAAGTCTAGAGGACCTCTAGGCATCTGTTAAAACCATTGGGAGTTGGTAGTGTTCAACACAAGAGAAGTTATAGCGCCCCTTCACACCTACTAAAAAATTTAGCGCGATGCAACCGCGCTGTTCGTATAAGTATCATGGCACGTCGCAGGGTTTTAAATTAAAAAGAAGAATAGTTAGTTACGAAGCGAACAACCTTTTTTCTGGAGAACAAATACACATTATTTAAATTGGTATAGGGAAGTTATTAGCCCAGATTATTTTAACGTAAGATAAATAAGGAAGGAATGAAGGGAGTAGCAAGGACAAGGAGTTTTAAGCACTTCTAAGGGAACAATAATGTCCGAGTCTATTCATAATTCCAGTGTTGTTCGAAACCAGTTTCTTTCAATTTCAGAGACAAAACAGGATAGTGAACATCCGGGCACCAACGTGTATTTCGTTTCCCGCTACACGGGGGGTGTGGGGGTGGGGGTTGGGGGGAAATAGCTGGCAGACCTTGATAATGTGGTCTTGTTAATAAAGCATATTTTACACAGTTATAACAACATTGAAGATGTTGCAAATTAAAAACTATAATAATTATACAAACAATGATCTTATAAAGATGAAGGTACAAACATAGCTTTAAACAATTATAATTTAACCATGCAAAGCATCAAACTCTCCTTAAAAATAATCAACGTTTTATCTCAAACTTACTAAAGCGTAACATTGATAATGGCATCAAACATTATTTCAAATACAATGTACGTTTGTCTGCTATCGTTTTTAAGAATAGTCGAATGTGAAACACGAAATAATGATAATGATAAACAATTATAATTTCACCATGCAAAGCATCAAACAATCCTTAAAAATAACCAACGTTTTATCTCAAACTTACTAAAGCGTAACATTGATAATGGTATCAAACATTATTTCAAATACAACGTACGTTTGTCTGCTATCGTTTTTAAGAATAGTCGAATGTGAAACATGAAATAATGATAATGATAAACAATTATAATTTCACCATGGAAAGCATCACATGGGCGGATCCAGAACATTTTTTAGGGGGGGGGCTGAGAATCAAAAACAATTATTTTTCAGTAGTACAAAAATTACATGAAATAATCAAAGGGAGAGAAAAACAAAGCACAGTGAAGGGGGAAATGAGAGTGCGTTCTCCCCTCCTCCCCCTCTCTCTCTTTTTCTCTCCTTTAAACATTTTTTTAAAAACGATTTTAGCGGGATACAGCCCCCTTAGCCCCCCCCCCCCCCCGGATCCGACAATGCATCAAACAGTCCTTAAAAGTAATCAACGTTTTATCTCAAACTTACTAAAGCGTAACATTGATAATGGCATCAAACATTATTTCAAATACAATGTACGTTTGTCTGCTATCGTTTTTGAGAATAGTCGAATGTGAAACACGAAATAATGATAATGATAAACAATTATAATTTCTCCATGCAAAGCATCAAACAGTCCTTAAAAATAACCAACGTTTTATCTCAAACTTACTAAAGCGTAACATTGATAATGGTATCAAACATTATTTCAAATACAACGTACGTTTGTCTGCTATTGTTTTTAAGAAGTCGAATGTGAAACACGAAATAATGATAATGATAAACAATTATAATTTCACCATGCAAAGCATCACATGGGCGGATCCAGAACATTTTTTAGGGGCGGGGCTGAGAATCAAAAACAATTATTTTTCAGTAGTACAAAAATTACATGAAATAATCAAAGGGAGAGAAAAACAAAGCACAGTGAAGGGGGAAATGAGAGTGCGTTCTCCCCTCCTCCCCCCTCTCTCTCTTTTTCTCTCCTTTAAACATTTTTTTTAAAACGATTTTAGGGGGATACAGCCCCCTTAGCCCCCGCCCCGGATCCGCCAATGCATCAAACAGTCCTTAAAAGTAATCAACGTTTTATCTCAAACTTACTAAAGCGTAACATTGATAATGGCATCAAACATTATTTCAAATACAATGTACGTTTGTCTGCTATCGTTTTTAAGAATAGTCGAATGTGAAACACGAAATAATGATAATGATAAACAATTATAATTTCACCATGCAAAGCATCAAACAGTCCTTAAAAATAATCAACGTTTTATCTCAAACTTACTAAAGCGTAACATTGATAATGGCATCAAACATTATTTCAAATACAATGTACGTTTGTCTGCTATCGTTTTTAAGAATAGTCGAATGTGAAACATGAAATAATGATAATGATAAACAATTATAATTTCACCATGCAAAGCATCACATGGGCGGATCCAGAACATTTTTTAGGGGCGGGGCTGAGAATCAAAAACAATTATTTTTCAGTAGTACAAAAATTACATGAAATAATCAAAGGGAGAGAAAAACAAAGCACAGTGAAGGGGGAAATGAGAGTGCGTTCTCCCCTCCTCCCCCCTCTCTCTCTTTTTCTCTCCTTTAAATTTTTTTTTTTAAACGATTTTAGGGGGATACAGCCCCCTTAGCTCCGCCCCCCCCCCCCCCGGATCCGCCAATGCATCAAACAGTCCTTAAAAGTAATCAACGTTTTATCTCAAACTTACTAAAGCGTAACATTGATAATGGCATCAAACATTATTTCAAATACAATGTACGTTTGTCTGCTATCGTTTTTAAGAATAGTCGAATGTGAAACACGAAATAATGATAATGATAAACAATTATAATTTCACCATGCAAAGCATCACATGGGCGGATCCAGAACATTTTTTAGGGGGGGGCTGAGAATCAAAAACAATTATTTTTCAGTAGTACAAAAATTACATGAAATAATCAAAGGGAGAAAAAAAAAGCACAGTGAAGGGGAAATGAGTGCGTTCTCCCTCCTCCCTTCTCTCTCTTTTTCTCTCCTTTAAATTTTTTTTTTTTAAACGATTTTAGGGGGGATACAGCTCCCTTAGCCCCCCCCCCCGATCCGCCAATGCATCAAACAGTCCTTAAAAGTAATCAACGTTTTATCTCTAACTTACTAAAGCGTAACATTGATAATGGCATCAAACATTATTTCAAATACAATGTACGTTTGTCTGCTATCGTTTTTAAGAATAGTCGAATGTGAAACACGAAATAATGATAATGATAAACAATTATAATTTCACCATGCAAAGCATCAAACAGTCCTTAAAAATAACCAACGTTTTATCTCAAACTTACTAAAGCGTAACATTGATAATGGTATCAAACATTATTTCAAATACAACGTACGTTTGTCTGCTATCGTTTTTAAGAATAGTCGAATGTGAAACACGAAATAATGATAATGATAAACAATTATAATTTCACCATGCAAAGCATCACATGGGCGGATCCAGAACATTTTTTAGGGGGGGGGCTGAGAATCAAAAACAATTATTTTTCAGTAGTACAAAAATTACATGAAATAATCAAAGGGAGAGAAAAACAAAGCACAGTGAAGGGGGAAATGAGAGTGCGTTCTCCCCTCCTCCCCCCTCTCTCTCTTTTTCTCTCCTTTAATTTTTTTTTTTTTAAACGATTTTAGGGGGATGCAGCTCCCTTAGTCCCCCCCCCCGGATCCGCCAATGCATCAAACAGTCCTTAAAAGTAATCAACGTTTTATCTCAAACTTACTAAAGCGTAACATTGATAATGGCATCAAACATTATTTCAAATACAATGTACGTTTGTCTGCTATCGTTTTTAAGAATAGTCGAATGTGAAACACGAAATAATGATAATGATAAACAATTATAATTTCACCATGCAAAGCATCAAACAGTCCTTAAAAATAATCAACGTTTTATCTCAAACTTACTAAAGCGTAACATTGATAATGGCATCAAACATTATTTCAAATACAATGTACGTTTGTCTGCTATCGTTTTTAAGAATAGTCGAATGTGAAACACGAAATAATGATAATGATAAACAATTATAATTTCACCATGCAAAGCATCACATGGGCGGATCCAGAACATTTTTTAGGGGGGGGGCTGATAAACAAAAAAAAATAATTTTCAGTAGTACAAAAATTACATGAAATAATCAAAGGGAGAGAAAAACAAAGCACAGTGAAGGGGGAAATGAGAGTGCGTTCTCCCCTCCTCCCCCCTCTCTCTCTTTTTCTCTCCTTTAAATATTTTTTTAAAAACGATTTTAGGGGGGATACAGCTCCCTTAGCCCCCCCCCCCCCGGATCCGCCAATGCATCAAACAGTCCTTAAAAGTAATCAACGTTTTATCTCAAACTTACTAAAGCGTAACATTGATAATGGCATCAAACATTATTTCAAATACAATGTACGTTTGTCTGCTATCGTTTTTAAGAATAGTCGAATGTGAAACACGAAATAATGATAATGATAAACAATTATAATTTCACCATGCAAAGCATCAAACAGTCCTTAAAAATAACCAACGTTTTATCTCAAACTTACTAAAGCGTAACATTGATAATGGTATCAAACATTATTTCAAATACAACGTACGTTTGTCTGCTATCGTTTTTAAGAATAGTCGAATGTGAAACATGAAATAATGATAATGATAAACAATTATAATTTCACCATGCAAAGCATCACATGGGCGGATCCAGAACATTTTTTAGGGGGGGGCTGAGAATCAAAAACAATTATTTTTCAGTAGTACAAAAATTACATGAAATAATCAAAGGGAGAGAAAAACAAAGCACAGTGAAGGGGGAAATGAGAGTGCGTTCTCCCCTCCTCCCCCCTCTCTTTTTCTCTCCTTTAAATTTTTTTTTAAAACGATTTTAGGGGGATACAGCCCCCTTAACCCCCCCTCCCCCGGATCCGCCAATGCATCAAACAGTCCTTAAAAGTAATCAACGTTTTATCTCAAACTTACTAAAGCGTAACATTGATAATGGTATCAAACATTATTTCAAATACAATGTACGTTTGTCTGCTATCGTTTTTAAGAATAGTCGAATGTGAAACACGAAATAATGATAATGATAAACAATTATAATTTCACCATGCAAAGCATTAAACACTCCTTAAAAGTAATCAACGTTTTATCTCAAACTTACTAAAGCGTAACATTGATAATGGTATCAAACATTATTTCAAATACAATGTACGTTTGTCTGCTATCGTTTTTAAGAATAGTCGAATGTGAAACACGAAATAATGATAATGATAAACAATTATAATTTCACCATGCAAAGCATCAAACAGTCCTTAAAAGTAATCAACGTTTTATCTCAAACTTACTAAAGCGTAACATTGATAATGGCATCAAACATTATTTCAAATACAATGTACGTTTGTCTGCTATCGTTTTTAAGAATAGTCGAATGTGAAACATGAAATAATGATAATGATAAACAATTATAATTTCACCATGCAAAGCATCACATAGGCGGATCCAGAACATTTTTTAGGGGGGGGGGCTGAGAATCAAAAACAATTATTTTTCAGTAGTACAAAAATTACATGAAATAATCAAAGGGAGAGAAAAACAAAGCACAGTGAAGGGGAAATGAGAGTGCGTTCTCCCCCCTCTCTCTCTTTTTCTCTCCTTTAAACATTTTTTTTAAAACGATTTTAGGGGGATACAGCCCCCTTAGCCCCCGCCCCGAATCCGCCAATGCATCAAACAGTCCTTAAAAGTAATCAACGTTTTATCTCAAACTTACTAAAGCGTAACATTGATAATGGCATCAAACATTATTTCAAATACAATGTACGTTTGTCTGCTATCGTTTTTAAGAATAGTCGAATGTGAAACACGAAATAATGATAATGATAAACAATTATAATTTCACCATGCAAAGCATCAAACAGTCCTTAAAAGTAATCAACGTTTTATCTCAAACTTACTAAAGCGTAACATTGATAATGGCATCAAACATTATTTCAAATACAATGTACGTTTGTCTGCTATCGTTTTTAAGAATAGTCGAATGTGAAACACGAAATAATTACTGTGTATGTTTTTAATACAGTTTTGTATAGAAATTCCACGTTATGAATAATGGAAACCAATAGCAAAGCCAACAAACACTGTTATATCGTCGCGAAAATTTGCCATAGTGACAAATCCGACTTTTTTCAAATTTAAGTTTTCCCGCCCATTAGTACATTCAGGAAGAGACCTACCATTGTATCTATAATCCACATGCATGTATTTGGAGATAGAGCATGCATTCAAATGACGAATGCTCTAACTGGCTATTTTTGTAATTTTGCAAAGTGGCCAATACCGCATTGGTCACTATGCCAACTTATTCAGGATTGGTCACTATGACAAATCAGGGACGATATAAGAACCAAGAGATATCATATAGTAAAACTAACCTGTGATTGTTTCCCGCAGATTTCGTTGTGTTGTTATTTTGAAAATGGTCACTTTAAAATACATTCAGATGAGTTTTTGTTAATACTAATGTTGAAATGGATCACCGGCTGGTGATCCAATTGAGATTTGAATGTTCATTCATGCAGGTTCGTAGCCAAAGGGGTCGTGGGGGCGGTCGTCGCCTCTCCCCCTCCGCCCCCTTTTTTAATTGAAATAATAATAGGGCCTAATTGCCCTACTGCGAAATATTTCACTGGGGCTAATGTTTTCAAAAGATGTTCCGATGCCCCTCCCATGACAAAGTTCCTGCATTCATGGCTTATCAGGATAGCCTTGTCATCTTAACACGAGATAAGCTTCGGAATATTGATTCTATCAGGTTGTACACACTCTTTAATACTTGTCTTGAATCAAGACTCTAGACAAACAGACTGAGGGATACCACAATAAAATGCCATAGCATAAAGACCATTAATTAAGGATATTTTCCCCGAAACAAGTCGGATATTTCCCACAGAAACATCCGACTTCGCTGGTAATCAAAATACAGCACAATTTGTAATGGACAGTTCAAGTCACTGGATGACAGTATAATGCTGTCAATATAAAGCACGTACGTAGAATAACAATTATTACTAAAACTTCACTTAGAGAAGCACAAACAGATCGTACAATTCTGGGCAGTAAAAGCCAACTAACCTTTGAAAGGTTATCGATTTCAATGGAAACCTCCACTTCGTAGGTGGCATTCAATCAAATTAGCTCAACATCTGGCATTTACCACAATGAAAACAGTGACGAAAGTGAGAACATCGTGCCGCCATTTTGTTTGACTACCAGCAAACTTTTCAGAATTGGGTCACTTGAACAATATACTAATTATAGGTTTATAAAGGTTACTGAGTAATGTGTGAAATGATAAAAGGGCTAATAACACACTGCTGCTGTGGTTTGCCCGTTCACTGTGCGTTATCGGGAAGATACAGAACGTGGATATCTGTATTATGGATACGCTTCAGCTTGGCACATTTATTATTAGCTCGGCCATCGAGAAACGTTTCTATGACTTGGATGCTCTCCAGGTCAAATGGATCCACGTCGTACGGGTTCTCAGACAGCACTACCAGGTCAGCCTTCTTGCCGATAGTGATGCTGCCGATTTCGTGTTCCCGGTGGAGTTGCCAGGCCGCGTTGATGGTGTAGCCCTTGAGAGCCTCGTGGATTGGCACGCGGTACTCTGGGCCGTAGGGCGTTTTAGTGTCTTTACTGGTGCAACGAGTCACGGCTGACTTCATGCTGGCAAAAGGAGTGGCTTTGCCTGGAAAGGTTGGATGGTCCTGATGTGGGGAAAGGTAGACATTTGTGGATACATGATATTTGGAAGGAGGTGGATGATAGGATTATATAATAGATGAGTATTTCTTGTTTGTATGTTAAACGACTTGATGTTATCATATTCATAACCTAATCATTCTTAAACCTCGGTGACCACTTTTATGTAAACTGATCGTAAAATTGTGTCGTGCGTCTAGCATTCATGGCTATAAAGGGATACGATCAGCACGCAGTTTATATAGCAAGAACGACAATCTGCTTCAGGAAATTCGGAAAACCAATTCCAAAATATCGTTTCGGTTTGCGGTAACACCATGTGTTTATCTCAACTAACGTGAAGCTGAGGTACAGGTTCTGAAAAGAACCGTATCGCACAACTCGTATCTCAACCTTCGTTAAGTGAGAAAAGTTCAAGGGAGAACCAATTTCGGACAACTCGTTTTTCTCTACTGTCGCTAAGTGAGAAATATGGTTCAGGGAGAACCATGGGGACTTCACGGGTTAATATGGTTCAGGGAGAACCATGGGGACTTCACGGGTTATTCTCAACGTTTCGATTAGCCTGCTCTAATCTTCGTCAGGAGAATGAAGAGGTTTGCCGATGCAACTCCTTAAATAGTATTTGCTGGGATTATGTGTAGAATGGGAAGTGTTCCGATTGGTGCTACTGTTGTGTGATGTGTTGTGATTGGTTGCCACTGTGGCATTGTTCTTGTTGTGTGTGTTTCCTGCTGTGTGTGAGTTGCCTACTCGCTGAGGCGTGTCAGTTGACAGTGGGGTGTGGGTGTTGGTGGATGGTAGGATTGAATGCCAAATGTTGCTGATGAAAAAGCCGATGTCCTGGGGGACAGTGTCATGTTTATGAATCTCAATAGCCTCTCTGATACGACAGGTGTACCAGTGCTTTTCCGGGGCTATGATCTTTACATTCTGCCAGTCAATGATGTGGTCCAAATCGGTGGAGTGTTTGATGATCGCAGATCGCAGATCGCAGACCGCAAACCGCAAACCGAAACGATATCGATATTCCACCATGCAAAGCCTCAAAACGTATATCAATTCCAAAATGTTCCCCTTACCTGGTGAATGGTCCAACGGATCCCATTTTCCGTTGCCACAGACAGAGGCGTCCAGCGATTGACTCGTTCACCGATTATGTTCTCCTTGAAGTCCAGTCCATAGTAGCGGAGTTGGTCCACAAAGAACGAGAGTGCCAAGTTCATCTTACCCGCCCTCTCTATCTGCTCCGGGGTCATGAGGCCAAGATGTTCCATGCGGTGACGAAGAATGTTTCCGGGGTCCTTAGCTAGGATCTGCAATCAATTAAAGCCTTGTTTTTAAATAAAATGGTCAACACAAATCTTTTGTCATTTCAATGATTTGAAAAATGTTTGACATTTGGACATGCTGCCCAAACACGTCTCATAGCTATGTTCCCAACTCTGCTGAAAGTACACTAAGGAAAGTGATACAAGAGCTAATTTATCATTCAATAGCATTTGAAAACAGTAAGAGGAAGATATACGGTAGCAAAATGTAAATCTCTAATGAGTTGTAAATTATTTGGTTCTGAGAAGAACCTTTGGTGTCATAATCATTGGGTTTTTTCAGAACTAGTCTTGGTGCAAGACTTTGTTACGCGGATCATAGTTACACGATCACCGTGCAAGTTTGTGGACATGCATGAATGTCGCCCGCAGTGGTGGTTGGTTTATCCATAGGTTTATCGAATCACAGCGGATCGGCGCGCGTACGTGTAAATTCACGAATAACGTTGCACCGTTACGTGGTGCTAACGGTTCCGCGAACTTCATCTTACAGTTTAACATAATTAACAGTTATCATTCGCCTGCATTTTTCTTCTGAGTGGAATTAAAAACTCGTTGAGGCAGGGGCATTTTATAATTATATTAAGGCAGGGAGAGTGGAGTATTCCTGTTTAATAAAAACCTTGTTCACATGAAGCTCTTTGTCTCAGGTACAAATAAATACCAATACACCATTAATTTCATATTCAACAGTGAATGTATGATAACAATAATTTACAAAACACCACACAACTCCCACAGGAGTTGTGTGGTTAACGCCTACTATCCAATCGTTTCTAGCCAAACGTTTACAGGAGGCAGATGCGTGCACAGGAAGAGATTTTGGAGATATCATGGGTGATGAATACCATTGAAGAATAGCTTCACATCCCTATTGGGGTATTTTTACACTCCGTCAACTTGCTTGATAAACATAACTCACCTTTTCATAAGCATCCAAAACCTGTTGGACAGCTCTGTCCCCGAGGCAGTGGATCGCAATCTGTTTTTTATCTTGGTGCATTTTTTCCATGGTATCACAAAGTGCCTCAACGTTGTCGTAATTCAGCTTCCCACACTTGAGGTCTTTGAGAAAGCCGAGCTTCTCAGTCATGCACGTTTCCTTGAACGGCTCGTAGATCGCCATGGTCCCGCAGTGCGGCGAGCCGTCGGCCATGAGTTTCATACCTTCTTCCCAGAGCTTTCTGTTGTATTTACCGATGCCGTCCCAATCAGTTCCGTGCGAAGAAAAGCACGGACAGCAGGATAGCTTACTGTCACCATCATGGAGGCGGTACAGAGCTACAATAAAACAAAATAAGCAAACAAACAAAACGCACCAAAAACAGCCACAATTTAGGCTTTAAAGTCGCCTAAGCTTAGGTCCCTCGGGCTTCCATATAGGGCCCGTCTGGTCTGAACGGATTGGCCTCGCTTCTACTATCCGAATTCTTGGTTGCAGTGCACGTTTCCATAATAATTTGCATACATGTACGTTGCCCGTAGTTCAAACACGTACGAGATAGCAACTCGCAATGCACAACCGCGCATATATCGTGTGTGCTGAATTTCTCGGGCCAGAAATTGGTACCGTGGAAAATGCGCGCAGCCCTGAACAATGGTGTTCTAAAGACTCATCGAGGCCACGTCACGTTATATTCATATTTTGTTCAAGTATACATCTACAAAGTACACAACTACAACTCTGTGATTCTGTGCACTTTTAGTGTTGCTATGTCACTGAGTTCCTGGTGTGATCTCACAAAACAGCGCTCTCATGTCTCAAGGATAAATACAAACATTTTTGTTTAACATTAACCGAACACTCAATATTTACTTTTTTGTTTAAATTGCCCAGGAGCGTGGATATATCAAGGTAAACAATAATGTCTACATCAAGTTGCATTTCACAGGCTCATTAACTGAGCCTGCTTACCAAGACGGATTGGGCAATCTTCCTCATCAGCTTCGGCCATCAGCAGCTGATCGAAGTCTTTGTCTGGACGGTATGCCATCTCAGTGACTGTAGTTAAACCAACGGATGCGTAGTAACACCAATGGGCCTTAACTGCACATCTGAAATCTTGGGAAGGATTCGGAGGTGCCTTATCAATGACCCCTGCAAAGATGGCGGGTTCTTCAAACAGCTCACCGGTTAGATGACCACACTTTTTGACATATGTCCCTCCTTTCGGATTAGGGGTGTCATCGTTCACCTGATCATAAGAACAATGGAATGTTATTAGGATTTAAATTTAAACTATTTAGGGAAATGTTAATTAGATTTAGGTATTTTTCAGAAACATTTACTGCACTGCTAGTTTTAAACAAAATACTCGAGGCTACATGTACTAATGCGGTGGGAGAGGGGGAAGGAAACATCGGGACTTTTAAAAGGTGCCGTGTTTTAACGAACACGAACAGAAACAAGTTGGCATAGCTACGCAAAAACGAGAATGTAACTAGAAACTTGTTTTCAGTTTGTGACGTGTTTTATCCTCAATTTTTTTCAAAATATGCGGTGTAAATTACATTTTGGCAAAATCGAATTTACCCGTGAGTGCTAGCAATAAACTTGAAAGATATACTTGTATACGAATCATTCCATCATGTTTTAACAAATAATTATCCAACGTCTTGAAACCAAACGTAACCGATCACAAACTTCGGTTCACGTTTGGTCAGAACAATGACGTCACTGCAGCACAACCGAACTCGCTTTTGGCCGAAGCCCAAACATGTTTCTGATGAGGGTCGCGAAAACACGCCTCAGGATAGCAGGTATGTCTGTGAAATTTACCTTTCTGCTATGGCACTCTATGAGTCTGTAGACAACGCGTGAAGCAACGCGCGCGTGTTTACCATTCATGTTTGCATTTAGCCTGAAGAGTTGACGTCACACTTCGAGGCTCGTGATATAGAGACAGGGGACCAGTCTAGTTTACATTGTACACACACGGAATTTAAAAACGCATCAACTTATATTTCTCAATAAATATATATAACTTATATGCAGTGATAAATTGAAGCCATAATTGTACGTAGCACTTTTATTGTGTCAGTATGATGTGAAAATTTGCGCTCATGCTTGACTGAGAAAGTATTGATTAAAATATCATAAATATCTGCTTTTGAAAAAAAATTGAAATATTGGGATGATGCGTTTTAAAATTCCGTGAGTATATATCCGGATCCATCTACTTCACTTACGAACTGGATCAGCTTGTAACTTATGATAGTTCTGCGAACACAGAAATACCATTTTGCCTCAATGGGCAAAGACATTGTTCCTTCAAATCAAACATTCACTCACGTTTGCCACTTCAAAAGCTTTGCTATTGACCCAGGCCACGTGAGCGCTCTGGCCAACCACTGCCATTGCAACATCGTTGGGAAAATGTTCATCCAGGTAGGCGGCGCTGAGTGTCGGGACATCGTCGAGGTCGGTGAAAAGCTCGGGGTCCCATCCGAAAAACAAACCCCAGTATTTATTATTCGGATCAGCGGCGAGTTCATTCATCTGTTGTTCCATCACGTCGTGAATTTTACTGTAGCTACTACATATAACAAATAACAGGTTTCCATAATAATCTTGACACGGAAAACAAATGTTGCTGAAATTCATAAAATGAGCATTCAGAAAACGTTAGAACTTTTAAAAAATTTGTTTACCCTGCAAAACAATCAAATTTTTCATGGGGTGCCATGGCCGAGCGGTCTAGCACATCAGACTTGTGTTCAGAATTTGGGTTCGAATCCTCGCTGCGACCATGGCACATGGTACTTGTGAGGGTAAAGGTACGTTGATATTGTGGTTGAAAAAGCTTTCAATGCGTTTAATACGGCATCTTGGGGCTGTATATTCCCCAGATAGGCCCAATGACCAGCGATAATAATGTAAAGCGCGTTGTATCCTTTGACAATTTGGCGCTCTATAAATCAAGTTATTATTATTGTTATTCTCATTCTTTTGGTATAAAATTCATGTCCAAACATGGCCTGATATATACTGCTAGAATATTATGGGATGAAAATCGTCGAAATTTCATATTTCTATTGATTGTAAATATATATTTGACTTCAGACTCGCTCTGTAGGGGTTAATCCTAGGAATTAAGAGTCCTGAGCCGTAAGATCGATCTTACCTAGGATGAATCCCAAGATCGATTTCACAAAACGCGTCTTAAGCAGGATGTATCCAAAATATAATAAAACGAATACCCAATATTTGAACAAGGCTCACCTTTTACGTACGATGGCTCTTTTATTTTTTATTTATTTTACCGTACAAACGAAACAGCCGTCGGGACTTCACACTCTCACAGCAGTTCAATATGGCTGATTGGCGAGTTGTCGATGTACAACTTTTTAGTTCCAAACTTTTGGGAAATGTATAATACGTATCTCGGGAAATGTAGCAACTGAACATTGAGGTCAAATGTCATGGTTGTTTACACCACCACCAACACCCCAAGTATCCTAACAACAAATAAATCGCTAGTGGTAAACACAACGCTTGCGGGCGGTATACTATAATAATACAGGTTAATAAAAACATATAGCCTAGAGCTAGCTATTAAACTACAACACGTATAAAGTCACAATAATTACTGTAGGCCTATCGTCATTATCATGCTGGGGTTTTTTTTTACCTATGTGTCATGTTGTATTTGGTGACCAACCCTAACAGTCGGGTTATCCATTGCCATGTAAATCTACACCTTCTGACAATTTCCTTGTCGTTTAGACTATCTGACGGATTTCGTCTGTCCCGAAAGAGTCGCTCTCTTCTCAACGCACATCTCTAGCTTCGTGGTCCGCCAAAAGTAGAGCCGTTATTATTGACGACAAATTTTGAACGTGAATATAACAATAATTCAGTAAGTAAGATGACCCACACACCAATCTTAAGACGGTTTTGACACCGTTGTCATAGAAGTTAGGACACGTTTAACCCTTCTTATTTTCTGTGAAATCGTTCTCGACTTAGGAAGAGTTACCCGTCCTAACTCGAGATAAGACGTGTCTTAGCGCTTTGTGAAATCGACCCCTGGTCACAGAATGGACTAGGCTAAAATCCACAGAACCAACTTTTTTTCATTTAAAAACACTGCTAACTGTAAGCTTATAGAAAAGGGCACACTAAGATGGCGGTGGGTTTATTTTTGGGTATACATGTGAGGGTGGAGATGGATTTTGTGTTCGATTAGCCGTGTAGAGCCAAAAGGTTGCACATAACGGGTTGTATACTCCCCCAGGGACCTGAGAAAGCTTACAGGAATGATATTGGCCCAGTGACCGGGGAAATAATGTAAAGCGCATTGGGACATGTGAAATGCGCGATGTAAGAATGAAATATTATTATTAAAGTCAGAACAGATATGCAATTAAAAGACTATTTGCGGTGACACCACGTGAAATTCTCAATTGAGTAGTAATTAGTTCTGAAAAGAACTGGAGGTTACAACTCGACGTTTCGATCAGTATGCTCTGATCGTCTTCAGGAGAATGCCTGACTGTGGGTAATGCTACTGCTTAAGTAGACTGCTGGAGGATCATGCAAAGACTGGATACAGGAGTATTAGGGAGTGGGGGAGTGGAGTGTGTGCTGACTGAACTGAATCAGTTGTTTTAACCAGCTCAGGGGGAGGGAGGGTGTTTGACTTACTCTCTTAATGTAAAATAATGAAAACCACTCTTTTAAAGAGCTATATGGCAGACACGTCTTTTTGGTGTCACCGCAAATAGTCTCTACTATCGCTTCACCATGCAAAGCTACAAGTTTTAGATATGCAATTGGCGAGCAAATCTTACGTTAAACCTCCGATGTTTTTGTATTGGCACTCCACCTGGACTGTCGCGATGGCGTGGTCATGAGGCTCAATGAAGCCGGGCATCAGGGTCTGCTGTCCTATGAGGTGGATGACCTCTGTCTTCGTTCCCTTGTGGCGGAACACGTCCTCTAAGCTACCGACGTCAATGATCCGCTGGCCAGAGATGGCCACCGCTTCCACCCTCGGGTTCTTCTCGTCCATCGTGATGATGTTCCCACCGTAGAAGATCAATTCAGCAATGTCTTTAGACATTTTGCTGGCTTCAATTGAAAACAAAAATACAAATTATGTTGTTTTTGAAGATTTTTTGTTTATATATTGCAAAAAATGCGACGTATTAGCAACTACACACTATTGTATGGTGTGCCATCATGGCCGAGCCATCATGCGAGAATTGAAAGAGTTTAAAAGGAGAACATTGGTCAGACTATTTTTTGCGCAAACCCCTTCAAGGGGGTAAAGTTGATAAACGCTTTCCTATTACGAAGCGGTAAAAAATATGAAGAAACGGGGCATAAAAAAGGCCATTGTATAAATTAAATTTAGTCGAACTGAGAGAGCGTATAGCGTCTGAAAATATTTAGCTACCTCAACGCGGCATCGGGAAAAGAGGGCAGTCATCTTTACTATGTGCCACCGACCATCCCTCAGCATATCACCAACATTTACATTTATTTACCCACTGATACCGAGCTCTCTTGTGTATTACATTTGCCGACAAGGTGACACTTTGTTTCACAAGAAATACATGTGCTGGGATGTGTTAAGGGATGTTGTACGACATCTGAAACCAAACCAGCCGGGCTCAGTGATGATCCATGTCATTGGTGGCAGTTTCTGTTTCCATCAGTCGGCAATGTCACTGTGCCCTCCGAACGGGTGTTTTCCACCGCGGGAAATATCGTCACGGCAAAGCGGAGCTACATGTACTTAACGCCTGATAACGTGAACATGCTGGTATTGCTGGCAATGAACGCCCGCAGTATAACTGCTACCCTTTCAATTAAAGTGAATTTAACCATAATTTATAACTTTATCAATAATAAGTAACAATCAATACACCGCAACCGATTTTGAAAGAGAAATATTGGGTTCTGAAAATTATTATTTAAGTTCTGATTTTAGATTTGTAATATTTTGCAGTTTGTTAGTTTCATAACATTAAACATTATTTTAGTACGCAAAATCTTGTCCTTATCCATGTCCTTACGCCAACATGACGTACGGCGGGATATCCTAATAAGTTATTTAGAAGGAAGTGCGGGGCAAGTGTTAAAGATACAATGTTTTCCCTGTCAACGTTAGGGACTTGTTGATGATGAGGAGGATAATGTTTCATTTAGTACATATATTATAGAATGTTTATATCTGACAAAGATGGTTGTGTCATCAGCATATTAGCCAAATATTTTGCATTCTCCGCAGAAATGAATTTAAGCAATAAAGGATATAGTGCTGAAATGCGACAGCCCTGTTCAATGCCTCCAGCCGTCATGTTGAAATGTCGATTCGATAGCCAGCCATTTTGGAGTGACACAACTCTCTATGTTAGTGAACAGAACATCAGTCCAATTTAGAAAGGATGTTTCAAAATTATAAAAAGGCCAAAGCTTTCTTGATGAAGTTAACCTCAACTGTATCAAACGCTTTTCTAAAGTCCATGAAAAGAATGGCTTCTTCAGTTTCTTTATCTAAGCACAAATCAGGCGGATGTTTTGTCCCGCATTTCTCCCTTTTATGTAACCATATTGTTGGCAATACTTCTTCTAAAAGTATTCTTATATATTTTCTTTGAGTCAAGATATATTGTACATGTAGTGAATCAGTTTTCGGGCTAAGCAAAAATAAAACTTGTTGATTGGAGGTATGACGCCGCAAGAGGGCTGAAGTAGCCAGGGCTGGTGGGGATGAGTAAAGGAGGTCAGGGGGTCGTGGAAAAAGATGGCGGGCTTTGAGACACATGTGATTGTTAAGCTATAGGAGGTGGAGAATACCTGATCTAAAATATTAAAGAGAAAGAATTAAATACGAAATCAACTTGCTGTGAAATTTAAACACACCTCTTATGTCTCACAGCGTATCACTATATGCATTAAACAACCTCTTAATGTTTCAGCTTATAATAATTCGTTGTTATCGAGAACATTTACATTTTCATTTAAATACGTATTTTTTATAGATTTTACTACAGACATGTTGATACCATTATCATCAACTTTGCGCCAAGTAATTAATTTTATATGTAAGTCTGCGATTATTTATGTTGATCGAGATTACCATTAGTGTATAGGGGCTTTAAAGGAAGTGTATGTACACCGTTGGTTTGTATACATATCTTGATTCTTATAGAGTATGGATGCATTTACAATCATTTCAGTAAAACTGTACACTGGCTTTAAAGCAAACTCTAAAAACACCTAAATTAAGTCAACTCAAATGCTTAATGGTGAAGTTGTTACCCTTGACCTTTGACATTGCCTGATGAAAATTGGTTACTTTCATATAATTTTATTTTGTACATAAAACATGTTCAAAAGTATTTCGACTTAATTTTCCTAATTTATATGAAATACATTTTGGTAAATAAAGTCGAATTTAGACAAATTGCAATAAAATGATAATTTATTTCATAATTATTTGAAATTATGAAATTTAAAAATTTTTCATTAAAATGAACATTTATTTCTTAAAATTTAGGAAAAGTGGACTTATGATTAAGTCAAAATACTTTTAAACATGTTATAAATTTTAATTGTAAAAGTGAATATTTTCAGCCGTACAGCAAGCTTGTTAAATCCCCAAGTACCAAGAAATCTTTGATACAAGGAAATCACCAAAGGGATCACAGGACCCTTTTTCCATGACATAAGTCCAAGTATACTTATTGTTGGTTAGTAGATTCGGAGATGAAATATTCATGTGCTTGTTGGACCTTCAGAGTAATTTCAATTTTGAATACACATAATCCTACATAATACTACATTCATACTGATATACGAGACATTTCATTCAATTGGCTACACATAATTATGATACATTCATAAATGCCCAAGATATTTTAGAAAAGCTGATTGTACAGCTGGGGGTGTATTGACGTGGGGACGCATTTAACCAATCAGTGTGACAACGATTGTTTTACGTCACGCTGACCCATGTTCTTTGAAAGTTTTTCGCGTATCCACAAAACGTGACTTTCCCCATTTGTATTTGGATTTATTCAACAAAAATTACAACTTATTTATGAAAAAAAATCGATACGTTTGATGCTTGGTCTTTACCGAAGGTAAATGATCGGTTTTGGGCTCGGTCCTTATCACCCGCCACAAGGCCCAAAACCGGTCATTTAAGCTTCGATAAAGACCGTGCGACAAACTTTTACTCCCTTAATAATCCACGTACCATGCCGTTTAAAGGCAGGTTCATCAAAACAGGCTTACTCTTCAAAATGGAGTCCAGCAACTATGTCAAAAATGACTCCATTTTAGTAGTCAAAGTACTCCGTTAAAGCGTCTCCATTTACTCCTTTTCCAGAGCCATAATGACTCTCTTAACTTTATTGAAGAGTCATTGCTTTTCAGTGGGGGCCCAGGGGTTTGGTGTTTTCCCTTTTTATTTTTATTTTGTTTTTTAGGGCACTATGAGGATTTTTCGTGGGGGGCTACGCCGCTGAAATGTTGTGATCAGCAGCAGACAGTAGGCCTAATACCTCTTCACCCCAACAATGAAATCTGCCAAGTTCCTCCCTGATAAGTGCTTAAATTCTCTTGTCATCTGTTGAGAAAATGGAGTCAATAATTGAGGTTGGACAACCTTAACAACCTTAACGAAACTGGGTGCAGTTTTGCCCGACCATAACTGAGTACTACTACTAGGATACATGTAACCAACGTTAGTAGTAGTACTACTAGCATATTCGGATGTCTGTGTTGTACGAATTTTAGTTAATTTACGAGTTAAAAAGTAATGCAAACCACATACACTGGCATACTCCGATTACTCGTGATTTGTAATGATTATTTTGAAACCTAACTTACAAAACTTCAGAACTTGCCTAGCCTACACCGTGTACTATGGCACCGATTTAGAAAGCATGAACGACAAGACGTGCAAGATGGCCACCAGCAGCATAGCTACATAGACTGGAGACCAGCAGCTGCATCGATCTCGTTGTTGTAGAGCCAGTGACCAGACTACGGTAGCAACGCGCTTTACCTAGCTGAGGGAAGTCAAATTGACTCTACCTCAAAGTCCACTTACTCTTTATAAGAGTAAGTCGCCGTTTACCCTGTTTGAAGAGTCATTTGACTCCGATTTGGCTATGAGTTGTGACGAGCCTTATTAATGTCAGCAGGTTATCTGTTGCTTTTGGTATCTTTTGTTAAGCACCACGATGCTTTTCTCTATGTGGATTTTCCGTATTATATAAAGCCTACATATTGTTATAAGGTTAGGGAAAATAAGTCCTACAACCTGGTAAACGTTTCCGTATAATGTATTATTGAAATTTGTTTTTCCTTACGAAGTTTAAAGTGCTAGCTTTAGGAAACAATTTAAATAAACGTACCTCAAATTATGTTTTTGTCCTTTATATAACAATTAAATTCGTGTAGTAGTATAGAGAATGGGGCTTCTGGACCAGTTAAGAATAATTTTTGAAAAATATATATATTTTTGAGAAATATCTATATTTTGATAAGATGTAAGTTTTATTGAGAGCGGTTGTATGTGTGATGTGATGTTTTGGGTTGCTTGACCTCTGATTGACCTCTAGCATACTAGAGGTCAATCAGAGGTCAATAAAAGAGTTAAGAATTAAAAAAATAATAATATCTCCCCCAAAAAATTTCACCAAAAAAATAAATGAAATAAACAAATTAAAAAAATATTATCTAGTATTACTAATAAAAGTGATGGAATCAAAACCGAAAGTAATCGTTCCCTGCAAATGGTTAATAGTTGGCAAAACAGTCAAGTGTTGTATACTTAGCTCACCAAATGTGGACTATTGCGCTTTACATCGATGGAAAATAAAATGTGGAAAAAGTCTTCCGACTGAGTGTAGAAGATGTAAAAAAGGTACAAAAACATTGATAAGTTTATGTACGAACTGTGCAAAGATATTAAATGTGCAAAGTTTTAAGCAGGCAAAAGGAAGAGCTAGACGAAATTATAATTTAGTGATGAAAGAGTTGATAAATACAACAGCGCGTTTATAATGAATATAAAAAATAGTTTTTAAAATTTAAAAATTATACGGTGGAGGTCTTAAATCAACACGCTCCGCTAATGATCGCGAAGCGTGTTTTTCATTATAATAAGATTTATCTATGGTAAAGTTTACTTTAAATTCATAATTTTTTCTATGAAGTCTTTTTTTTTCTTTAATCTGGATTAGCGTCTTTAGGAGTAAATTTCGTTCGAATGTTTTCTTTCATTCGCGAGTATTTGTTTCGCTCCTCGTTGATTAAAATAAATTCTTCTTGACTTATAACACCGTCTTCGATCGCTTTCGAAACGTGGTTGTCGATGGTGTTGAGTTTACTTTCGGCTAAAACTCTAATTTTGTCGTGTTTTTTAGCTTTTTTAGATAATTTATATTTTGCATATCTGAGAGCAAACGTCGCACCACCCAAGCCTAAAGCTAAGCCTTCCAAAACGAATCCGACGGGTGATGCTACAACGCTAGCGATACTGGCGATTCCGATGGCTCCTGCTCCCATACAACCTAATTCTGCCATCGTTTCTACGATAGAACAAGTGTTAATGATTTTTATTATATTTTTTATATACGGCTTCGCGTTCGTTTCTTTCTGCTCGTAATTCTTTTAGAATGTTATCGATTTTTTGCAAACGAAAGGTTTTAACATCGTTAGCTACTGCTTCAGAAGTATCTGTCATATATCGTACATCTGGATAAAGTTTATTTGTTTCGGTAACTACACTCATTATTTACAATTAATAGTAAAAGATTTTAAAAAATCTAATTTAAACAAGTTTTCTTTGAAGTTGTTGATCGATGAAAGACATAACATATACAGCAGCACCATAGCATAGTGAAATTGTTAGACCAAACTCTGTTAATTGGAGGAAAGCGTCTAAATTTTTGCATGTTTCATTGATGTCATCTATTTTTTTATTTACAACGTCACGTTCATTTCTTTCTGCTTGTAATTCTTTTTGAATGTCGTTTTCGTTTTGTAAACGCTGCACTTCACATCGAATTAACTCTTGGAGATTATCTGTAGTCATATTCATTATTTTATTATTAATAAAAGATTATAATTTTATTTTAAATCAAGGGAAAAGTATTAACTTTTATATCGTAACAAATTCCAGTTTCTAGAGATCCGAAAAAGGTCGCTTGTACAAAAACTTTTTTTCTGTAGTTTTTATTTTCTATTTTGAAGCAAATTCCGCATTCTATATGTTTTGCATCCATTTCTTTAAAAAAATCTTGCGATCTAACATTAAACTCAAAAAAATCTGGTATACGAAGTGGGTTTATTTCTCGTTTCATAACATTAGAATAAAAAGTTTCATCGTTGTATATTATTTTAGAAAAAGTTGTGCAGTTTGTTATTGGTTCAAAGATGGCAAACCTTGGTATACCGATATTTGACGAACCATTCCATTGAATGTAAAATATATCATGTAATTTATACAATGTTAAATTAAGTTGAATTTCATCTGTATCGATATAGCCACTTTTTTCAAAGATGTTTTTATTAGAAATGCCACTTTTAAAAACTTTTTTATCATCGCTAACGATACTGTTTTTTCGACTAGGACCGTAAATGCTCGCCATATATTTTATTATATGAAATTAAAAATTAAATCAAGGGTAAACTTTTAATTTTTATATTGAAACAGATTTTAGTGTTTAGAGCGCCGAAAAAGCTTCCTTGTACAAAAACTTTTTCATTTTGCGTTTTGAAACAAATTTCGTATTGTACGTGCTGCGAAGTGTCGTTGAAAACTAAACTTTTATCTCGAGCGGGAGAAGGGAATTGATATACGTTGGCATCAAAACTACCCTCCGCCGAATGCGAAAAAATACCTTCAACTTTCATAAATTTTACAAAAATTGAACAGTATGCGGGTGCTTGATTGAACATGTAAAAGGGTAGTTTAAGCACACCGTGCCATCCGAGTATAATTTGATATTTTTCGACAAGAGGTATTGTTTGTAAAATATCATCTCTATCGATATAGCCGTGATGTTCGTAAATGCTACTTTGTTGCAAGGCGCTAGATGTAACTTGCATGCTTCTTCGACTAGGACCGTAAATACTCATTATTTACTATTAATAGTAAAAGATTATAATTATTTAATTTCAAAGGTTAAAAAAATTGGCATACCGTGAAAAATGTTTAAAATAGTACATGATTTACCATCACAAAAATTTTCGCTCGTAGAAATTTGATCGCAATGAATGTATATTATATTAAAAGGTAATAAATCGACTCTTCTTCCTTGATGCTCTCCTTCAGCTAGATATTCATTATCAAATCCGAATAAATTAGCTAATCCCGATGTAAATTTAATTCTTCGTCTTTGTTGAGTAATATTTATAATAGATTTACCAATTGTTGCATCGACGACAAACGTTATCCAAGGTGCGCTATTTAAGATAATATCGATAAGTTCATTAATATTATAAAGTCCCGGTTCGATAATCACGGTACTGTCTTCTACACTTTGTTCATTTCCTTCGTTTATTATATCTTTTCGTAATAATATTTTTTCTTTTTTACGGATATTATAATATCCTACCCAAATGTTAACGCTATTTAATGATATCGTAAGATTACCGCTTTTATTATCGATGGTATTATTTAATGAGATTGTACTATTTAAATTTTTAAATTCGACCGTATGATGCATTTATAAATTATAAATTATATTTATAATTAATAAAAATGTCGTTTCCATTAGCATTTCAGAGTAATTTTTCGTTTCCATATCCACAATCTGGAAATTTTATAGCGACTCAAAATTTTAATGCTAGCGATTTGACGAATATGAATATTTACGTCAATGAAAATGATTTTTTTTAACGTACAACTCGACAATGTTTTTAGCAACTACAAGTTGCCTCGCGTTAATAGCGATGAGATTGTAAATAGTTGGAATTCTAATCCGCTAAAATTTTATCAAAATCAAATAAATTTTGTAACATACTGCAGTACAACGAGATGCGAGGTGAGTTACGAACATTTAAATCATTCGAATATGATGATTCGTATTTTTTTTTAGATTTCACGTCTATTATCAAATGAGACGATTGCTCAAAGAAATGAGTTGCCCCGCGTCTTTTCAAAATTATTTTAGCGCGCTTGAAAATAATATAGACATTAGCGCGTATAAAAAAATATGTAAAGACTTTCACCTTTCACAGGTTTCTAATTGGAAACAACAAGTAGACAAAAACTCGTCAGGATTGGGAACAGCTTATTATTACGATAACGGTTACAAAGCAGTGCCTGGAAAAAACTACGATAATTCTAGTTTAAATGTTATCTCTACCGAGGTGACTGATTATTACAAAACTGCAACAAAAATGAGTTTTGGAGATCATCCCTCAACATAATTATACGATCAGTTACATCGAACAATCTCCATCTACAGAGCTCGCTTGGGTAAAATTTATAATTGATGAGTCTAGAGGTTTTACGGATATCGGTACAGAACGAATTAACGACTCTATAAGAACGTACGTTTACGCGTTATTAGGAGCTCAAGTGCAAGCGAAAACATAATTTTTTACAGCTGGTACCGGTTTAGCTGTGCAAGAAGATTCTCTTACCTCTACCCAGGAATTTATACCCTCTTTGGAAGAATCGAGCGCAACCCACGAAGAAGAAAAAAATGCTTTAATTATTGGTTTTGCGATTTTAACTGGATTAGGACTTGTTATTTATGAGTTGTTGACTTAGCGAGTTTGCATAGAGGTTAAAATTAAAACTCCTACTCCGGTCAAGGCAAGTCCCAAGTGTTCCGCAGCCCATCCAACTACGGTTGACGCTGTTTTAAATATCCAACTTATCACTGATCCGAGAATAGCGGGTAAAGCGGCTAAAGCTTTTTCTCCGAGTTTTTTTAGCACACTCGCTAAATCTTTAAAAAAAATTGTATCCACTCTTTTACAGTACCACCATCACTCGGCGTTGGTGTAGGTTCTGGCGTAGGTTTTGGTGATGGTTTAGGTGTAATTGTTGTCGTAGGTTTTACAGCATTTACGATTCCTTCAACAATAGCGGTGATGGCGTAACCAAACGCCGTTAATATACTGACGATGGTGATACCTTGTTCTCTAAATAACGTTTAAATTTTGTCACCCAACGTAGCGTCTTGAGTCAACATTTTTTCAAACGTTTCTTTTATTCTATTGATTTGACTACGAAGAAGCTGCTCATTTGCACTCGCAGCTTCTAATCTAATTCGTCTTTCTTCTTGTTTATCTTTTAACCGTTGACGGAGCTGTGCAGTTTCTTGTTCATCTTCATCATCTCGATCTCGGGCGCTTACATATTCTTTTTCTAGATCTGAGATTTCTTCATCTAGATCGTTCAATTTGGCTAAATTATATTCTAATTGACCTCGAGTCGTTCGCAAGGCTTTATCGAGACCCAAAAGTTCTCGCAATGGAAGTCCATTTGTTTGAGTTTCTTTTTCATTTTGAAGAATATTAATTGCTTCTTCAGTGCTTTTACTTACATTTTTTGCAAGTTGTGGTAAGGATCGTCTCCGAACAGTTTCAACATTTATTTGATTAAGATTATCAGCGGCTGGTTGTAACTGTTTAAGAGTTTGTTTCGAGATTTTACTTTTGCCATCTATACCCAATGCTTCTTCAACAAATAATGTTGCATTTTTATATCCTTTTTCTCGCGCTCTTTGTTTTATTGTATCTATTGAAACAAATTTTTTGGGGTTGTTTTTGTACGTTAAAAGTACATCTTTGTAATATACTCCTGCGACTTCTTTAGTTGTAGGATCTAATTCAACAACGCGCCTAAAATGTTCAGTATGACTCATATTGTTAGGGTCATAGTTATCGACATGAAGTCTGCGAAATTCTTCAATCTGTTGATTAAGTAATCTCATCGATGGATCTACACTTTGTATTTCTTCATTAGCATTAAAAGTTGTTTCTTCTTCGAGTTGATTGCTAAGGCCAAGATCGTCATTTATATTAAAATCATCTTCTTCCTCGGGTTGATTAAAAGCCGGATCCATCTCGGTATATTCATATTCTCCTCCTTCCGCCATTTTACAATTACTTTTTATCTTTTTTCAATAATTTATAACTCACGTAGCCCACTATACTCATCCCTAAAATAATAAATAGTATTTGTTGTGTTTTTTTATCTTCGCTAGGAACGTAAAAATCCTCAAGTTTGGGTTCGTGCTGTAAATTCATCGGTAAATCAAATCTTTCGCCAGTCACATTAAAATATTCATTCATCGCATCGTCAATGTTGTTAAACGTTTGTTTAGCGTTTGATTCTTTTTGTATTCGTTCGTTTAAATAATCTAGATAATTTAAACGATTTTTACTAAATTCGTCTCTAGCTTTTGTAAGTTGTTCGTAAACTACTAAATAAAAAATTGGATCCGGTAAAAGCTAACGCGTTTACTAACGCGCCTCCAATCATCATCGCTATAGACACCATTTTACTTTTTCTTAAAAAAAAATATATATTGTATATTTACCAACTATAAAATATGATTAATGTGTACGGAGATAAACTCGATCCATACACAAGATTAAGAGAACCTTTGGGGTTAAAAGGATTTCGTCAAAAAGTTGTTATTACAAACAATCCGAGTACCATTACCGAAAATCAATTGTTGACGGTTCGTTTTCCAAATTTAGGAAAAAATGATGTCATCGTTCCCGGAACGGTTAGATTAGCATTCAACATTACTCTCCAGTCTACTGATGATACGAGAACGATGGTACATAACATAGGTAGAGCCATCGTAAAAAATACAATCATTAAAATGGAAGGAAATGAAGTATTTTCTTTAGACGATGCAGATGTGTTTCATTGTTATAAAGATGAATGGTTAACGAAAGATCAACGCGAAAATCTAGCGTACCAAGGAATCGAAGATGCTAACGTGACTAAATTAAGAGTAAACGCCAACGACGCTGTTCCCGCTGGCAACGGAGGAAAAGATAAAGCCATCGCAGATTGTTTGAAAAATAGATATCACATTCCGCTTGATTTTGAATTACTCACCGATCACCAACCCTACTACCAATCAGGGATCGGAGATAGATTGAGTTACGAACTCGTGTTTAATAAATTTTCTAATGTTATTAAAAGCACCGACGATAATGCAAAATATATCATAAGTGGGATTTCTTTAGAATACGAAGTCGTTCATATGCCACTTCTCGCAACGACGATAAAAAAATCAATATAGCGACAAGGTGGTGATATTGTTTGATCGAGTTCTAAGACAGAGCGTGACCCCATTAAACAAACGCGATACAACGTGGAATATAAATATAAATACACCCGCAAAAAGTATGAAAGGAATATTGTTTTTATTCAAAGAGCCAGATGTAAAAGAAACGTGGAAATTTTATAATCCAAAAATCGATAAAGTTTCAATTACGATCGAAGGCGTTCCTAATCAACTCTACGCGCAGGGAATGAAAAGGTATCAACATTGGGAAGAAATTCAGAAATATTTTGGAGATTCGAGCAAAGAACACGCTATCCAAGTCGTTAAAGCTTTAAATTTATCTAACGTCAAACAAGCTGATTATTTACTCAATAGATACAGTTTATTTTTAGATATGAGAACTAGCGACGACTATAAAATACATGGAAGTGGAAGACAAGTACAAAACTTGTCCGAAGGAATTACCATTCAAATGGATAAAGAATCAGAAAGCGCGGGTGAATTATACATGTACACTTTTATTATTATGGATGCGCAACTCAATATAAGAAATTGACGTTTTGATTCTGTCGTCTATTAATCATCTTGACTAATATTAAAAACGATGTTGCCAAAATATCCACACGTTGCACTCATTTGCGGACAAACTGGATGCGGAAAAATTGAATTTGTTTTAAATTTATTACAAAAAGAATATCGTAAATATTTTGAACATATAGTTATACTATGTCCGACCGTTGCGGAATATCTTGCTTACCAAAACAGAAAATGGATTTGGAACGACGACCGAGTGTGCGTTAACGATCTGCATGATTTATCACTAAACAAAGCGATAGAAATTTATAACTATGTATTCAAAGAAAACGAAACGTTGTTTATCATCAATGACTGTAGCGCGAGTAAAGAATTGCAGTATAAAAAATACGACGAGAATAATAAATGTATGATTACCCACTTGGCTTTTAGCGGTAGCACGTTAATCACAGCTGTTGGATTCTTTCTCAAAATTATAATAGCGTATTAAAAGATTTTAGAGAGCAACTCAAATGGGTGTTTATTTTATTGTAAAGATAGAGACTCGTTTGAAAATTGTCTTCGAGAAAATGACGTCATACCGACAAAAGAGTTGAGAAAGCAAATGCATGAAAAATTAAAACGAGTCAAACATTGCAAGTTGATTTTAAAAACGGATCAACCTACTGATTACAAAATACTTGACAGGTCGTAGTAGGTTACTTGACAGGTCGTAGTAGGTTACTTGACAGGTCGTAGTAGGTTACTTGACTAAGTCGTAGTAGGTTACTTAATCGTTACTTAAGCTTACTGAATCTACTCAAGCTTACTTAATTTAATGTCAAAACATTAGATTATGGTTTAGACTAAGTTGATTTATTTGGATATCTTTTTGAAATTGATGACGAAGGTAAATTAATTACAGATTTAGAAAAAGATCCATTCATTTCGAGCGCTCTTTCCCCCATATTATGTGAATTATACTACAATTACGGTCCGTACTTGGCGCCGATAACTATGGCATTAATTACAGCAAAACATTTAAAAAGAAAAGAAGAATCTTGTATAAATAATAAAAACTATGGAACAGAATGCAGAGCAGAATGCAGAGCAGACGATAAACCAAGCGAGCACACCGTTACCGTCGACTCCGTCGGTGGTAACGAAAACACCAACTAAAATAAAAAATCCAAACAGAGTCGCGGCTGGTAAAATACTCGCAGAATATAATAAAAAGAAAAAACAAGAATTTAAAAAGGCGCAACCAAAACTCGTTATGCAGCTACGATTGTGCCAACAAGTGTTGTAGTAAAAAACGAAGAAAGCAACGGAATAAACTACTCTTACTTTGCTCTAGGACTCATAGCCGTTGGAAGTATTGCATATTACATTTATCAGCAAAACGCTACCCACTCCAGCATCAGTTTCAAAAATTGACAAACAGCCAGCGCTTGCGCCAAGCGTAGCTACTGTAAAAAAATTAAAAAAAATGTTTTTGAAATGGAATAAATTTAAAAAAAAAATAAAAAATTATTTACTAACTATAAAATATGTCTTCAATGATATATACAAATTTAATCGCTAATTCAGCTTATCACGGAGCAGTCGTAACAATGATAACCGTTCTATACAGCATGCTGGGTAAAAAAGTATTTAAAATAAATAATATAATAATAATAATAATAATATAATACTTATATAGCGCTTTATACAAAAGTCTCAAAGCGCTTTACAAATTAAAAAAAAACGATATAATTACACACGGAAATTTAATAAAATTACAATAGCGTTCAGCATAAAAACAAAAATATAGAAATGACACAAGGCGCTGTACAATTTTAAGAAGATCGAATAAACGTACAAAATCCAAGAGAATGACAATAGATATTAAGAGAAAAACAAAAACCAATTGAATCAGTAAAAAAAAATGCGACACAAGGAATTATTGTTTAAAAAGGTGGGTCTTCAAGGCCTTCTTGAACGTAGCTAGAGTGTTAGCGTTACGTATAGACTCAGGTAAGTTGTTCCACAGACTTGGCGCTGCATGCTTGAAAGCTCGTTCACCGTAAAAGCCAGTGGACGCGTGAGGTGCAAGTAGTGAGTAGCAAGGAGTAGCAAGGAGGTTCGCCGATGACGATCGTAGCTGACGCGGAGGCCTATACTCTTGCAGCAGATCTGCGATATAACCTGGTGCCATTCCATGCAAACTCTTATAGATCAAGAGAAGGATCTTATGTGCTGACCGTTTCCTGACTGGCAGCCAATGAAGTGCTTCCAAAGTCGATGTAATATGTTAATAGCGTGGTATGCGAGCAACAATCCGGGCAGCGCTGTTCTGTACACGCTGAAGCTTCCGAGTTTCAGACTCAGGGAGGCCATATACAGGAGAGAGTTACAGAAATCAAGCCTAGATGTAACAAAGGCGTGGACAAGCTTAGCGGTACTATCATCATCAAGATGTTGTCTAATTCGGCCAATACCACGAAGTGCAGCAAATGACGAACGACAGATGTTATTGACATGATCCGTCATGCGAAGGTTGTGATCAACAATGATCCCCAGACTCCTTGCTGACTCATTAGGGTTTATTGGTTGGTGGTCTACAATAAGTAATGGAGGATCAGTAGGGCTATGAGATGATTTTGATTTTGAGCTGAACTTAGACGTCATGTGTAGAAGTTCTGTTTTACGACTGTTTAGACACAGCTTGTTGGAAGCAGACCAAGAATGTACATCATCCATACATTTTTGTAATTTACGAACTGCATCCTCTCTTCAGGATTGAAGTCAATATACAGTTGGGTATCATCTGCATAAACTGCAGCATGGACATCATGCGAAAATATCACGTCTTCCAGAGGCGCAGTGTACAACGCGAACAGCAGGGGACCCACCACGGAGCCCTGTGGTACTCCAGAGTTAAATATGACATCATATGAGCTCTTGCCACGAATCGAAACGGTTTGCGATCGGTCCTTGAGATAAGAGGAGAACCACTTTAGCACCGTTCCGCTGATGCCATATCTTGTCTCAAGGCGCTGTAACAGAATATGATGATCTATGATGTCAAAGGCGGATGAGTAGTCTAGTAAGACAAGCATGGCTTCTCTTTTACGATCAAGGGTACACAGGAGATTGTTTTGAATGTGCAGTGTAGCAGTTTCTGTACTGTGATTCTGGCGATATGCTGACTGCATAGCAGGGTACAGATCTTCATCCTGAAGATACTCATTGAGCTGATTTATAGCAACCCTCTCGATAAGCTTGCCAAGATAAGGTAGTTTTGATATAGGGCGGTAACTGGCAAAATCATCTACATTCAGCTTCACCGACTTGAGAAGAGGTTTAATGAAGGCGTGCTTCAAGCAACTTGGAAATAAGCCACCTGTTAGAGAGCGATTTATTATCATAGTTATGACAGGCAGAAGTTCATTCAACGATTCTCTGAAAACAGTAGATGGAAGAGGATCTGTCTGGCAGGTCGTGATGGGCGATGACCTGATTATAACACGGACTTCGCCCTCGCTTACCTCACGAAAGGTACTGAAAGTACTCGAGCAGGTGTCATGGCTGGGCGCGTCTTGATGGACAGTAACAGGCATGCCTGCTAGCTGATCTCCCAGGCCACTCAACTTCTGCTGATAGAAATCCATGAAGCGATTTGCTAAGTCGCCTGCATCACTATGATCAGGTAGCGACGGGTCCAAACTCTGCTTTGTCAGCTTGTTCACAACACGAAAAAGATCATTTTTGTCAGCCTGTTTGATTTCCAGTTGATGGTACGAAAATTTGGCATTGCTAAGCATGGCATTGTAGAGATCACACTGTTATTGGTAATACTGTTTATGAACAGTAAGCCCGGAATGTATAGCAAGGCGCTATCGACGACGCTTTTCTCTTTTAGCAGCATGGATAGACTCGGTGTACCAGGGAGCATGAGGGCGTAGAATGATGTTCCGGCATACAAGGGGAGCATGGTCAACAATGATGTCTTGGAGTACACTACTGTACTGGTTGACGAGATTATCAGCTCCATCAGCAGGTTGTCGAAGGAGGGGGATTAATTGATATTTTGACGAAGACTATCCATATCTATAGTTTTTATGTTACGGCAATTTATTTGTTTTATAGTTGGGGGTGGGCGGGAAATATCAAGCAGGACGTTTATGGCTCGATGATCTGATGGAAGATCTCCACAGGTAGATAATAAGTTGATCAAGCTGTCGTCCTTGCGAATAATTAGGAGATCAAGGGCGTGACCGTTGACATGGGTAGGGACACCTACATGCTGCACTAGATCATGAGTCTCCAATACCTGGCCAAAGTTCACGGCAAAAGGGTCATCTTTCTGATCAACGTGAATATTAAAATCACCTGTCAACAGCAAGCGTGATTGACCCATAGCAACTACATCAAGTAAAGCACTCCATTCATTCAAAAACATCGTTGGTGTGAACCTATTTTTACGACTAGGTGGAGGTCTGTAAATGACACACAAACGTAGTGAAGTTGAGGATGTCGTAAGCTGTACATCCATGCACTCATATGACGTGAAACTTGGAGTTTCATTGAGTTTAACTTGAATACCAAGTCGTACCAGGATAGCAACCCCACCTGCTCGACCATTTAGTCGAGGTACGTGATGCAAACTAAAGTTTGGCAAATGCCGCTTGAGGTCAGCAATAATACGATCATCACGGTCATCGCCTGTCAGCCAAGTTTCAGTAATTGCCAGAACGTCTAAGTTTTGATGTATGACGAAATCACAAAGAGCAGCAGATTTCGATTTGGCTTTAATAGAGCGTGCATTCTACAAAGCAAAACGAAGTCGCGAGAGAGATTTAAGATTTCCAGTTGTAGAGATCTGTACCAGATTGCTGCTTCGAACACCACATTCAGCTTTCCGAAAAGACTCAGACAGAGTACGGGGGATAATTAGTGTTGTAATTATCCGCTTTTTATGGCGACCACCCCTGTATGTTCTATAAATCATTTCAAAATGGCGTTCATTCTTGTCCGTGAGTCACAAATCAAAGGTGTGGGTGTTGAAGCATGTAAGCTGGATAAAGGATGTATTATACTATTAACAGTGGCGCACCCAGGATTTTATTGGGGGGGGGGGGGCTCAAAAAAAATTATTTTGGAATCCAATATGGGGGAGAGACATGGCGGACCCAAACCATAACCGCTGGCGCGGCTGTAGCCATGTCCCTAATCGTGCTCGTCAGTGAACCTACGGCACATGTTAAATGTTTCCTGGTGGTTTCTAGTCATAAAAAGAAGACATTATGACATGATTCAGACTCGTAGGGTTTTACCTTCCATATAATTTCCTCCTCTTGATGTAAAGAACTTGAGCTAATTGTTTCGTCTGCAAGATTTCTATATTTAAATATTTTCATTGCGCGGACGTAAAGTTTGTGATCATTCCGGGCGGAGCTAAATTTTCTCAAACACGAATTTGGCGGCAAAACCAAATCCCAATATTATCCAATCGGTGTTTGCTAAAACAGTGTCGCATAATCTTTGTAAATTAAAACCCGATCCTGGGCCATTGTGTACAAACTGGAAAGGAGTTGATTATAATGCGGGCGTGTTTAAATTTTAAAAAACATTTACGAGTAACCTCAACGACAGTCAACGACCTCAACAAGAGAAACGGACAACAGAAAATGAAAATAAAATTAAGTAAAGCTGCTCCCTGATCAGGGTGCACCATGGCAGGGGGGGGGGGAAGAATGTCTAAAAATGCTTGTTATATATACTGGTGGCCCTTCAAGCTTACATGCACATGCATACGCAACGCCGTAAAATATAATAGTGAGTGGAATAAATGGAAAACTTTTGGAGGGGAGCTTGAGTCTCCTGAGTCCCCATTGTACCACTGCCCTACTCCTTGCCGAACTCCTCTGTAGACAAGACTTGGGCTCAGATTTTGCTCTCTTTCCCGGCCCCTTCTTTAAAAATAAATAAATAAAACATCAGCGGGCCCTTGGGGGGGGGGGGCTCGAGCCCCCCCCCCCCTTGGGTGCGCCACTGACTATTAACAATCGAAGGCAGGTCCACGCGTCATTGCAACAATGGTGCCCACAAAACCGTTCAAGCAGGCGGAACCATGCACGCATGTATAATGCAGTAGAAGTAGATACTTGCCCATGAAAATTGTCACATAAATTGTCAATAATCAAAATTAAAAACATGCCAGTGTATGATCCAAGAACATTCTTGAACTCCACATATAGAAGAACAAAAAAATTCTAAAAATCTCTAAGAACACGGTAAAAACGTTGAGTTACTCAGAGCAAAAAACACAGTGCAGCAGGTCGAGATCAGCGCAGTGTCAATCCAGCCGAATTAGGAAAGTTTGATGTTGTAGATGGGTTAAAACTAACAACAACGGTTGGAGCAGCTTTAATGACTCAAACGTGGTTAGTTCGACAAGGAATTTTACCAGACAAGATTATGAATTCTACTGAATAAAATATATTTATAAATATTGTAACGTTAACTCGAGCGGTAGTAAGGCTTCTTTGGGGAACGTCTATTTCTGGTTACTTTCTCTGACAGCTTAATAAAGCAGACGATGAGCTATTCTCTTTGAGTTCATGTGATTCTTTATTGCTATTAGTCTCTTCAATTCTCACTTGTATTTAATCATAAAGTATTGGCTTTGCAATTACTGACCTGTAGTCATCCTGGTTCGAGCTAGCTGTACGGCTTTTACACGATGCTCTACTGAAGCCCGCCAAACGTGAACTGCGCTCACAACGCCCGCCAAAGCCACCCTTGCAATCGCAAATGTCTGTACATGACGATCACGCGCTGCACGTACATGAATCCGGAGACCGGATACAGTTATCAAGAACCAGGTCAGTGCGCCACAGGGCGACACAGGGCGCCACCAGGCGACCATTTCGCAACAATATTAAAAATGGACAAGCGTACTCCTAGCGTCGCAGATGGTACGAGATTAAAATTACAAAACGTGTATTATAGTCCATTTGGATATCGGAAAGGTCTCGACGCGATCGATAAACTAGCCCAAGAAACTAAAATTTCTAAAAAATTAGTTTCACAGTGGATAAAAAAGCAAGCGCTGTGGCAAATTTATTTACCGTATCCTAAATACATTCCAAGACCAACTAGTTCAAATTCGACGTTGGAAAAACCAAATGAGGTTCATCAAGCAGATTTATTGTTTCTTCCTCAAGATACGATCGGTAAGGGTAAAACCAAAAAGACGTACAAGTACGCGTTAACGGTTGTGGATGAAGCCAGCAGATATAAAGAAGCGGAACCGTTAATCGATAAAACCTCCGCTCAAGTCAGTAATGCGTTTGAGAAAATTTATAAACGTTCGCCGTTAACTTGGCCAAAAATTCTCAAAGTCGATCCTGGAAAAGAATTTATGTCGACCGTCAATGTCATCATGAGTAAACACGATGTAAAAATCCAAAGAAGCGAAGCCGGGAATCATAGAGCTCAAGGTATAGTAGAGCGATTTAATAAAACTTTAGCCGAAAGAACATTTTCTCATCAATACGCGCAAGAAATAACAACGGATGAGAGAAATAGAGAATGGGTTAAAAGATTACCCATGGTTGTAAAAGCATTAAATAATGAAACGACCAGACTCGTCAATTTAAAACCTAAAGATGCGATTAAATTGTCAGTTGTCGAGCAAAATCCTGCCTCACCAGTCGGTAAAAAGAATGAAAAAATAATCCCTTTAAACTCGTTAGTTCGATATTTATACGCATCCGGTGAAGCAGAAAAAGATACGAGACGTCGTGCTACCGATCCTATATGGAGTATAAAAATATATAATTTAGCTAAAACGATGAAAGCACCGAATCAACCCATCTTGTATTATTTAACGCCTAACGCTCCTGCTCGTAGTTTTGTAAGAGAAGAATTACAAATTGTTCCGTCAGGTACAGAAAATCCACCGATTAAAAAATGATGGTGAGCTAAAGTGTCTGTTTTGTTTCGTAAAATATATCTCTTGTCATCCATTGGATCCAATGATTTTTTATAAACGCTTATAGTGTGAATTTTATGATTCTCATTTCTAATAAAATCCATAGTGTGACATAACGCTTTATTTTCAATTAAAACATTTTTAAAATTCTGAAAATGAATTTTCTTTTTGATGACTTGTTTTTTTACACCTTTAGCTATTTTTATTTCTTCTTCATTCGAATAAAGCATCGAATACATTTTTGCTCTTAAACCAACAAATTCAGAAATGCAAATTCCACCCGACTCATCTTTAAATTTTCCAATCACTTTTTTGTTCTCTTCAGAATATAAAAAATGGTCTTTGTAATCACTAAAATCGTATAAATCTTTCGTTTTATATAAATCTTTCGTTTTATATAAATCTTTATAAACCTCTTTTGTTTTAATATCAAGAGTCAAACTGTCTGACTCTGTACAAAGTAATTTTACCTCACGACCGTATTTCTTTTTTAAATGATTGTAATAAAAATTATACAACTCTTTGTTTTTTTCAACAAACGTTCAACAAACGTTTTTCGTTTCAATCTTAAGATGCGCTTGCTCATCGGAGTAATGTAATTTTACTTTGCTACCGTATTTCTTTTTATTATAATCTTTATAATTACTAAAATCGTACAAATCTTTGTCTTTTTCCATATCTTTATATATGTTTTCAGTTTTAATCTCAAGAATCAAACTGTCTGTATCTGTGTAAAGTAATTTTACCTTGCTACCGTATTTCTTTTTTAAATGATTGTAATAAAAATTATACATGTGGATTTTAGCTAATTCTAAAATAGTCATTCCTACATAGATCGGTTTATTAAGTACTAAATTTGTTTTAAACGTGTGAATCGCCGCCAAGTTTAAATTTTCAAAAATCCTACGCTCGGAAAAAGTTGGATTTGGTATTTTTCTACTTACCATGAGTGAAACCTGGCTCCATGATGGTATTAATGATGCTGAAATCAGTGTTGAAAATTATACATTGATACGTAACGACCGTAAAGGTGATAACCACGGAGGAGTTGCTTGTTACATTTCCAATGATATAACCCATCGTGTAATTACAGGATCAAATTGCAACTCTGAGTCATGTTGGATTGAAATTAACTTGAAACAGAGTAGACCAATTGTAATAGTTGTTGTGTACTTGCCAAGCAAGCATTCTGAGCATCTATTGAAACTAAAACATGAAGTTGGTCAGTTTGATTGTGGTAACCGTGAATTAATAATTATTGGTGACTTTAATTTGAATATGCTTGATAACGCGGACCATGCTAAAATAGATGACTTCTGTTGTGAATTACAGCTGACCCAACTAGTTGAAAAGCCGACCAGAGTAACACCCACGTCCAGTACATGCATTGACCTTGTCATGACATCTCATCCTGAAGCTATCAATATCACTGATGTCGTCCATATTGGCATTAGTGACCACTCTATGGTAATATGCAACAGGAAAATTAATGCAAATCTTAAGGTTCCTCCTAGGGTCTCAAAAGTCAGGAATTTTAAACATTTTAATGACGATTTATTTTTAAACGACATGTTTCATGTGCCTTGGCAGCTGATTGAAAATGAATCTAATATTGATAATGCTTGGAATACTTGGCAACAGATGTTTAATGACGTTTGTAATAGGCATGCTCCTTACAGGCAAATGCGGCAGAAAAGAAAGAACATGGCTCCATGGGTTACTAAAGATATGCTGGAACTCGGACGAAAGCGTGACGCCATGCGAGCTAAGGCTCATAAGACGTGTAATCAAAGTGACTGGCTTGCTGCCAAGCGTATACGTAACCAAGTTAATAATATGGCCAAATACCTTAAAAAAAGGTACTATGAAAATGCCATCTCCGACAACACGAGTAACTCGAAGAAAATGTGGTCAATAGCTAAAGAAGCTAGTTCTATTAAAACCAACTCTATCTTGCCAGCTCGTGCAAACATTAATAAACAGAAATTGACTGACGACTTTAATGAATTCTTTGTTAACATAGGTCCTCATCTGGCTGAAAGTTTTGAAGATAACGGTACAGGTAGTGCTGCTAAAGATATTTCTTCTTCAAACCAGCATAACACCAACTTGTTTAAATTTTCTCCTGTTACAGCTAGTTTTGTGGAGAAACAAATCAAGCAAATGGACCCTTCTGTGGCAACAGGTGTTGACGGGATATCCAGCAAATTTCTCAAAATAGCTTGTCCCGCTATCTGTACCTCCTTGACATACCTTATTAATAAATCTCTTTTTACGGGTATTGTGCCAGAGGACTGGAAGATGGCCAGGGTAACTCCAGTATTTAAGGGTGGTGATCGAGATGAGCTTACTAATTATAGACCTATCTCAGTTCTCCCACTGGTCTCAAAACTTCTCGAAAGAGCTGTAAATGAACAATTGTCTACTTTTCTCAACAGGAATGAGCTTCTCGTTACAGAACAGTCTGGTTTTAGACCGCACCATTCTACTCAAACTGTAGTCTTAGATGTTACTGACCACATTCTCAATAACATAGACAATGGTAAGGTAACAGGCGCCATACTTTTAGATCTTAAGAAGGCGTTCGATACTGTTGACCATGAAATCCTCCTGTCCAAACTATACTATAATGGAGTCGAGGAGCTTGAATTGAAATGGTTTAAGTCGTAATTTTCAGGAAGAAAACAGGCCACAAAAATCGACGGTACTACTTCTGACTTTGCAAATCTGAGTGTTGGGGTTCCACAAGGATCAATACTTGGTCCCCTTCTTTTTATCATTTTTATTAACAGTCTTCCTTCGTGTATAGCATCAAAACCAGAAACCAAAGTGAGTATGTATGCCGATGATACCATGATAATGTTTGATGGTACAACCCCCGATACCATCGAATCTGACATGGTGAATGGCCTTAATCAAGTAACTAAATGGTTGGTGAACCATAAACTGACGCTTAATGTGAGTAAAACAAAATTTATGATATTTGGTTCTCGCCCAAGGCTACCTACTTTTTCTCAGGTGCAGATCACATTAAATGATACGTCCATCGAACGAGTTCAGCTGTATAAATATCTCGGGGTTATCCTTGATGAGCATATGTCTTGGTCTGACCACATTGATTTTACTGCCAAGAAAATATCTATGAAAATGGGATTTTTGCGACGATCTGCTAAGCCCTGCCTTCCTAGTGCGACGTTTAAAATGTTGAGCAGTGCCATGATATTGCCCTTGTTTGACTATTGCGATGTTGCCTGGTCAGGTTGTGCACACTGATACTCAGACAAACTCCTTAAATTGCACAATCGTTTGGTCAGATTAATCCTTAACGCTCATCCTAGAACTCACATCCATGAATTACAACGGGCACTTGCGTGGTTACCTTTGCCGGCCCGTTGGGAAAATCACAGAATGTGTGAAGTTTATAAATGTGTGAATAGCCTGAGTCCAGCATATCTAAGTTCTCGCTTTGATAAACCATGTCACTCTGCTAATACTCGCGCCAAGACAAACGGGTCATTACATCTGTCAATTATTCCCAAGACAAATGCTGCAAGGCGCACTTTTCAGTACCTTGGAACCCTGGGATGGAACAAACTTACCACGGCCCAGAAACAGGCAGAGTCACTTAATAAATTCAAATCTTTCTTTGTTGATTAACGTTTTATGACATTCCTGTTTTAATTATTAATAATTTTATCTCTGCTTCAAATTTATTTTGTATACAAATTGTAATATTCCTGTTGTCATCTTTGTTTATATAGAGTGGTTTTTCTTTCATATTAATTTTGATTTAATCACTTGTCCAGCTAGTCCTGTATTTTAAAGGCTAATTTTAATTATTTTTCCGCCCTTTTCCTTGTATTCTACATTCTTAATACACATTTTCTTACATACTGTTCTTTTATTTTATTGTAATTGTATTGTTCTTTTCTGTATCCAATATTGTTCTTTTAAACTTATTTTAAGTGTATTATTCATTCTTTGGTCCCCCTCCCCTTCGGAGTTTTAAGTATTAAATTCATAAGTTTTAAATTCATATTTTACATTTTATTCATTTTAGAACATTTTGCTTTGTATTTTAATATCTACAGTGCTAATAACTTAAATTGTTTTAGTTTTGATTTTATAATAAGTTATGTTCATAAGTTATGGAATTTGTTATATCATTTGAATCAGGGCCCTCATGGAAAGCAGTTTGTAACTGATAAGGTTACCCTGTATAAATAAAACAATTAAAAAAAAAAAAAAAAAAAAAGTATAAGTCCTTCGTCTTTTTTATCGTTTAAACGATAAAGATTTACGTTAATGCGATTTCGCACATTTTCCATCGTTTTTCCAAAAACTGAATTATTCATCAATTTGTATAAGTTTTTCTCAAAATCAGATGTTACATTTTTTCTTAATTGGGTGTTTAAATCAATGTACGATTTCATCCATGGTGATTCATCAAATTCCAAAACCCGATGAATTTTGATCAGTTTCATGCCGAGTTGTAAATACTCTTGTAACACTCGATAATGAACTACGCATTTCGTTTTGTTGCCCAAATTGCAAACTAATTTTTCAACGTTTGGAGCAGGTTTGTCTTTTAATAATTCGTGTTGATATGACGACAACCACTCTTTTTGAATGACTAATTTTTCAGGCGCAAGCGGAAAATCATTGTGATCATTGTGTAATTCTTTAGGATATTTTAATCAACTTGTAAAATGCATCATTTTCCAATTTTTAAACCTTTCTTTTCTAATACCTCAATTTCACCAAGAGTCAACCATTTAAAATGTCCAGTTGGCAAAGGTTGACTCATTGCATGACCGTACAAATTATTCGCGTCTAAATACATAATGTAACTCGTTGGTTTTGATGGGTCGTAATCATCTACATATCGTCCTGAGGACGATCAGAGCATACTGATCGAAACGTCGAGTTGTACCCCCAGTTCTTTTCAGAACTAATTACTACTCAATTGAGATTCCACATGGTGTCACCGCAATTAGTCTTACTTATCATCCTCACCATGCAAAGCTACAAGTTTTACCTACATATGGATTATTTGCTTTCGAGTATCTATTGCTCACCATAACTATTCCTCCTCTCATACCTTTTTCTATAAATAAATATTTGTCTATATCCGTTAACAACTCTAGATGAACTTTTGAATGTTTTAACAAAGCGTCCCAACTTAAACCCGGACTCGTATAATAATTAGCAGGATCCAAACCGTAATGTTTCATGCAACTAGTACGAAAATTTTCAAAAACCTCCGCTAATAACAAAGTGTCGGTACGCACGTACAAATCGTGATAATCGCCTAGAGTTTTACACTTGAATGTTTTCCAAACCTCTGTTGCATGATCGTGTTCTTCATCCGTAATATGTTGCTCATATAAACTGCTATAAAAAATTTCTTTTTCAGGAAGTTCTTTTTCTTCAAACTTTTCAAAACTATCCATGTATTCATAAGGATAAATACCCTTTTGCTTTAAAAGTTTTAATTTCTTAAAATCGGATTCGTGTAATTCTAGAATAGGAAAAGAATTACACGATTTAACAATTTCATCTAGCGAAGAAGGTAAAAATTTAAAACTGTCGAGAAATCGTAATTGATCGATTGAAAAAGAAATGTACTTTTCTATATTATTCGCGATACACGATATTCTTCCCTTAGTGAAACTTATGCCTTGCATAATGAGGTGTGAGTCGTAACCTCGTAAATTATGTATTAAAACTGGGATAGGCGTTTTATTTGGTTCTATTTTTAGTTTTAAATTACATTTGCTGTGTGCTGCACCTCGATATTTTCCAGTGATGTGACAATGATCTCGCACTTTGCTATATCCATTTCTAAAATTTCTCACTCGCTCATCGCATTCTTTCTGACGATATAATTTATTCTCAAATTCCATTTTACAACCCCAACAATGACATTGACCACCAGCTAAATCATATTTTTCGTCAGTAATGTGAAAATTATTTTTCCAACCGCAAATCCAACATTCTTTCGCATTTTTGAAATCTTTTTCATCTTTTTCAGTCATTATTATTTTTTGAGGGTTTTTAAATATCTCGTTTATTTTTTTTTACTTCATTCGACAAATTATTTAAAAAGTGACAAACCGCATCTTCACCACTATAGGTAAACGATGAAAATATTTTACCATCGCATCCAACAATCACGTATGAATAACCGCACGGAATGTGATTGTGTATTGCTTTCGTTTTGTTACCTAGATTTTTATCTGTTGGAACTACTAATGCTTCAAAATCAGAGTATATAACAAAAGGAACTTTCATCATCTTATTATAATTTTTAAATTTTAGCACGTTGTTTTTATCCTTTATCGGTAACACGTAACGTACTGCTCTACCATCTACACCTCTACACTCTTTCATATGATCTAAAAGTAAATCTTCTCTAGTGAAACCACACAAGCAACGATCGCAAAAGTGTTTTTTAGCTTTATGCTTTGTTTGATCAAAAAGTAATTTATTAAAATCCTTAATATAAACGTAGGGCCTAATGAGATCTCGTTCCTTCTTCTTTTTCTTCTTGGATCAATAATAATTTTATACGTTCTTTCTCCCAATCTCCATCATGAAAATAGTAAGGTATGATTGAATTGCCTTCCAAACCATAAACGTTTATCGCCAAGTCATTTTGTTTCTCGACTTGCTTAATCTGACTGATTGGCGTAGGAGCATCGATTCCATCAAAATTTAAACCGTCTTCGATCGGGTACTTTGACGTTCTATCCGAATGATTTTTTACTGGAAAACGATGCGCACGAAGCGACCATCGCAAACAATCGTCGTCTTTGTTTTGTACGTTAATGCATGCTTTTTTATTTCTTATGTAAACAGGTAGCTCGATATAAGAACCACCTCTCAAAGGTCTATACTTTGAAAGTCTGAGATATAATTGTACAATACGATCTAAACGCCACCCAGAACCAGCAGTAGTAACGTCTTCGATCGCTCTTTCTATTATAGCAAAACCAGTAGCTAATTCAGCTTCAATATTATTCATATTTAATAAAACTGTACATTCACGTGGGTGAAAATGAAGCGTCTCAGATGGTTCGCGCAAACCATCGTCATTTTCTTTAAAAAAATATACCCATACGTATATCATAAACTTAAATGATCCTAATTCTTGTAAATCTAAAGTCAACTTTTCGATTATCGGTGCTTTAGCACACTTTAAAAATTATTTTATGTCTTTTTCTCTTTTATGACCAAACGGTACGGTCATCGTTCGCGTTCGCAAAAATCTTCCACCATCAATCGGTGGTTCATCAAATTCTAAATCACCTCTACGCCATCGTTTGACGATATTATACAAATCTTGTCGCAAATGTCTTCCTCCTACTACTGGAATACCTTCTGCTTCTATAACAGCCTCAAGTTGACTCTTTGTTAATTTTGTTAATGGCTTACTTTTTATATATTTTTTATAGTATTTTTTACAACCAGATACCACGACCGTTTATCGATTTTACCCTTTCGGTTCTCTAGTAATATTAACGGTCTAATATTATTTGCATGCGCAAACTCCTTCAATTCTCGTAATGACCATCGAGATAAATATCTTCTTCTTTCCATCCTCTTTACTATAAATCTAGATTATATTTTTTAATTTTTTTTTTCATTTTTGTTTTTTTGCTGATATATATATTTTTTTTGAGATCTTTTTTTTTAATTCTTAACTCCACCATTTTATTGACCTCTGATTGACCTCTAGTATGCTAGAGGTCAATCAGAGGTCAAGCAACCCAAAACATCACATCACACATACAACCGCTCTCAATAAAACTTACATCTTATCAAAATATAGATATTTCTCAAAAATATATATATTTTTCAAAAATTATTCTTAACTGGTCCAGAAGCCCCATTCTCTATACTACTCGTGTTGTTACTCTGAATAAAGTGTTTAGGTTTTAAACACCTTAATAAACACATATCTGTGGCACTTAATAAACATGTGATGCCGTTTATCCATCCAACATGTTTAACAACAAAAAAACCGGGTGTTTATATTCAGCTCATATAGGCCTACGGTGCATGTTTATATTCAGCTCATATACAAGAAAAAACGAAGTGCTGAATATCGCACTTGATAAATACCGACCCTGGGCGCGGCCGGTATTTATCAAGCAACTTAAGTCAAAGTACGGTGCCTAAGTAGGTACTTAAGTAAAGTACTATACTTAAGTGGAATTCTCCAAGCTACTTATCTAAAGTATCCTACTCAAATCCACCCCTAAATCTGAGACACCTCTCGGGGTGTCTTAAGTCCAAGTGCGTTGGCTTTTTGAACATAAATTCTAATCATTTCGTAAAGGGAGCTACTTGGAGATGGCTGTGTTAATCAGCGGCGCGCAATGAGGCGGAAACGTGTATTTTGGGACAGGATGCATCCATTGGATACCTACAATGACACTGAATTTTATCAAAGTCTGGTTTCCTTTTTGGTTTTTCCATGACAGCTCTATACTAGCGGATACCGGCCCATGCACAGTTGTTTCCAGTGCAAGAAGGTACAGGCCTACGACCAACGCATTACCCAGGATGAATTTATTATTATCAGTCATTAATCTTACACAATGTGTCAAGTAGATGTCTAACTGCCAATTCCAGCTCACTACGTTTTTTTAAAACATTTGAAACAAAACTTTAGAGAGATTGCTGACTGATTACGATATGGGTTAGTTAAAAAAAGTTTGGATGAGGTCAGAAAAAGATATAATATATATTTGAAAAAATGCGTTGATGTATAATACGGGGTGAATTGAAATTTGTTAAAATATTAGATTTGAAGCGAAAATAGTCAAATGTTTTGAATTTTTTTTTACAATGTAATATTTTAACAAATTTCAAATCACCCCGTATTATACCGGGGTGCATCAACGCATTTTTTCAAATATATATTATATCTTTTTCTGACCTCATCCAAACTTTTTTTTAACTAACCCATATTGTAATCAGTCAGCAATCTCTCTAAAGTTTTGTTTCAAATGTTTTGAAAAAACGTAGTGAGCTGGAATTGGCAGTTAGACATCTACTTGTCATCATGGTCATTCGGACGCACGAGCTGACCCATCGCCAAACCGCATAAATCTACATAAAAACAATGTGAAATGTTACATAATTCCTTGGAAACGACCTTTCGACAGATCTAGGCACCATACCTAAATTGGTGTATCCTACTTAGCTATGTAGGTATTTAAGTCAAGTTGTGAATTCCAACATCAGTATGGTACTTAACTTAGTATGGTACTTACTGCTTAGGCATACCTAACTTAAGTTGCTTGATAAATACCGGCCCTGGTGTTAGCAGCAGAATGTGGGTTCGAATCCCGGCCGTGACACTTGTGTCCTTGAGCAAGACACTTAACCATAATTGCTTCTCTCCACCCAGGGGTTAAATGGGTACCTGTGACGGCAGAGTTGGTTGATTAGCCCTATATGCGCTGTAATGGCAGCAATTGAGCTGTATACTCCCCAGGGAGCTGAGATGGTTTCAGGAATGATTTGAGCCTTATGAGCAGGGGTAATGATATAATGCGCCTTGAGCACCACTTAGTTGGTGGATACGTGCGCTATATAAGTCCACACATTATTATTATTATTATTATCCACGCGTACCATGCACTGGGTTGAAAACTGGGTTTACTGCGGAGGGCTACCCCGCTGTATACATTGAACAAAAAACATAGGAAATCAAAGGATATGTAACGGTCTTGTTTGACTAGAAATGGCCTTGAACTGAGTATACAGCAAAATGTTAAGCCAGTTTATACGGAAAACCCTGCAGAAAAAAATTAACGATGGTGCAATAATAGGCATGGAACAAGTGGGGAGAGTTAGCACTTAATTAAGGAACCGGTGCTCCGTGATGCGGGTGAAATCAATCAATGTGTGTCGTTTGCAAGAGCATAATAAAAATGGTTTTTTTCTCTCACTGGATAGGAAACTTAATATGGTTGTTCTCTCTGTTTTGGTACATGTACATGCCCTTCGGTTTGATCTCCTGTTTCCTGATTTAGGGACTATATACAAATCAACATTACGTTTTACAAACGTTTCCTATACTATAAAACTAAATGACACACTCAATGACCTCTGTAGGAAATACAGAAGCATTCATATCATGCATATGGTCCCGATTTTTCTTTAAACATGGAAATCTTTTGCTTGTATTATTATCAGCAACATGTGCTTTCATTTATGATTATATAAGACATTCTAATTAATTTAAAAAAAAGTTATACCATTAGTGAACATTGTGTGTTTATGAAGGACATGTTCATACTAAATTTAAGCGGTTAGTATGACTACCAATGAACACTTATATGAACATAAATATAGGTTTTTGAGAAAATGATTAAACAAATGTTGGGAAAATGAAGAAGAAAAAAAAAAAACGTTTCCCCCCAGAAACAAAGAAATGTTGACCATGATAAGAAAGATATGTATTGAATGCTTCTCTATATCAAACGATTCTAATCCCACTGTAGAAGTGACAGGATTTACCAAAATATTTAACTAAGCATTTGTTGATCATTTTTGTCTGTAATTTATTGTCATACTCAGTAGCATTTAGTCAAGACTAAACACGCGAGTGGCGAAGCCACGATTGCAGTTTAAAGAGACACTCTTTTATACGCACAGAGAAAATGTCCTCAAGAGACTGCCTAGCGCCTTTTCAGCTTGTTTTAACAACTTGTTTTTAAAGTCAAATATTATTTTAGTCGGTATCATTGATGTCAAATAATTCATAGAAGTGAATACAGTCCTAGATAAATAGTGGTTTATAATATCTCTTTCACAGTCCTTACTGAACTAGAACTTATTCATAAACCTTCATCCATATGAATATTTAAGTTGCATATTTATTTTAACCAATCACCGTCGTCTCTACTTAAATAGGTGTGATCATAACAAATTAGTTATGCATTATGCATTTTTTATTTCTACAGAACAGTCTGGTAAAGCTCTGGCACTGGAGTGCAACATCTATATAAACAAAACCCACTGCCACTGCGAATTACCGTAACGTTCACCGGACAGACTCAAAAAATTGCATCATGGGTCGAAGGAGGAATTAAACAATTACTATTTGTAATCGTGTGAAATATGCACATTTATTTTACGAACTGATAATATTTTTGCAAAAATAATTTGTTCCAGTCAGTTTGTGGCAGTATATAGAAATTATAGTGTCCCGCGCATGTCCGTAGAAAATGGGATTGAAACATCCACGCGTACCATGCACTGGGTTGAAAATTGGGTTTACTGCGGAGGGCTACCCCGCTGTATACATTGAACAAAAAACATAGGAAATCAAAGGATATGTAATGGTCTTGTTTGAATTAATAGAAATGGACTTGAACTGAGTATACAGCAAAATGTTAAGCCACTTTATACGGAAAACCCTGCAGAAAAAATTAACGATGGTGCAATAATGGGCATGGAACAAGTGGGGAGAGTTAGCACTTAATTAAGGAACCGGTGCTCCGTGATGCGGGTGAAATCTATCAATGTGTGTCGTTTGCAAGAGCATAATAAAATTAAACATTCTCACTGGATAGGAAACTTAATATGGTAGTTCTCTCTGTTTTGGTACATATACATGCACTTCGGTTTGATCTCCTGTTTCCTGATTTAGGGATATATACAAATCAACATTACGTTTTACAAACGTTTACTGTACTATAAAACTAAATGACACACATTTTCTCCAGTAAGTGAAAACTTGGGTGTGATTCTGATGATAATTATCATAAATTCAAATTGTGACCCAAACTATTGACAAATAGTTACCTGTGCATTAGCGAACCGACGGCTGAAACAAATATCCAAAGCGCTGAGAAAGCTGTGAAGCTAAGAGGGGTCGTGAATCCGTAGCGTCGAAGCAACCATGGAGGAAGGAAGGGGTTTTCCTTCCTCCATGAAGCAACCCAACTGCTGGAAAATCTGTCGGAGCAGTCGTAGTTAGTACACTGGCACTGACGTCCAAAATTAACAATGAGTGGTTACTACAAACAGGACCGTAGCGAAGGCAACATCTTTAGAGGGTCTGGAAACCAATTTGCCGACTGACTTCAGCGGCGGTAAACAATTGAAAACCTTCAAAATCGAAATCAAATACCTTCATTGTCGAGGGGGAGGGGTTGAGGCGTGATACATTTTGAATGGGGTAGTCATGGGTGACATTTCCCCAAACCATATCTGCCAAGGATCAAGCCCCGGTCAGATGCAAACAAACTTGGGACACAAGCCTTTTACGTGGTTGTACACAAAGTAGATTTATAGGGAGAAACTGACCTCGATATTATATAAACGGGTAGCGAGCAAAGAAAAATTGGCTGATGCCGGATTTGAACCCGCGACCTCGAATACCGTACGAGCACTCTACCAACTGAGCTAACCAGCCCCTATGTTGGTGGGCGGAGCACTTATCTATTGCTCTATGGGGCCAGGTCAGACGTCAAACCACCCCACACCACAGTCCCTCTTTGACTTCGGCCATGACTACAAATTTAAAAAATATGCAAAAAAAAGAACAGTTTGAATATTATGTCGAGGAAATGTTCTCAACATGTAGTTTTTGCATGATTGAATGCAAATCTCGTCGCATTGCATTGTATGGGATTTGAAACACCATGCAAAAATACCTGGTTTCCACACGCGAACGCCGGTTCAGAAATTGGCTGGGATCCCAGCCGTTTCCTACCCAAATACTGCAGTTGTTTACCCATTTCTATAGGGTGCGTTAAAGCACCCCGAAACGCCACCGCGGTGCACCGTCGTCACGGGAAACCACCAAACTGGTGTTCTGTGGCAGCTCCCGCATGAACAACCGAGGAAACAGTTCATTACCAGCGTATTTATACACCTCTACGATTACACAGACTGAAACTTCATCAAACATTTTTTGGGGAAAATGACGTTACAATAGGCCTGTAACCAGTTGTTGTTTAAAGCCAGTATATAAATTTCAGTATTTAAATTTCTGTAAATGCATCCGTACTTTATATTTTAAAACAAAATCAAGAGCTACATCAAAAAACCAACCTATGAAACCTTTTACATCAGACTGTTTAACACGGAATTTCTGTCTTCGGATGACAGAAAGTAATTTTGAGAATGACTTCTGTGTACTTACTAAATTGATAGCACCTGATACTCAGAAGGAATATTTCAAGAGATGTTTGTTGACTAAAGTGTTCGTAAATGTAGGCCGTATATATATATATATACTGTTACAAATCTTACCTTTGATTTTGATAAAATATATTAGCACCCTCTATTTCACTTCTTCCACTTCCAATATTTTGCTTACGATGCAATTTCAAGCAGTCTAAGTCCCAGGGTTTGTTTCCCCGGACCCTCGATTGTCCGCTATGAATATGCAATCCATACAAGGCCGCTACTTTTGCTCATGCATATCCAGCGCTAACCCATTGCATAATGCAACACCAGCGAGAGCCTTGTGTGCGTGCCACACCCTCCCGCCACGTGGCTTGGGAGCCGTCCTTTGGACTTAGTCTATTTTTCTCCTACTTTCCTCGGAGTCCACCCTACACACTGAACACGCTTCGTGGGTGTAGCACGGCCAAACAGTTACCGTGACTGGCCCGCTCAGTCACAGGCCTTGGTCCGTGTGCCGTGCTCCCATGCGCTACCGCTGCTCCCCTCATGCAATAGCTTAGCATCCCCAGTAAGCATTACCCCTAGAACACGCCCTCCTTTCTGAGTTGTCATTCACTTTACGTTCGTCAAATACTTTTCCTTATTTGGAACAAGGACCTGTTGTATACCCTGATTTTGCACACGTTTCTACCCTTAGACGCGGAAGGCAAGCTTCTCATTGGCTAAGACGCTAAACTAGGCTAATGTTTTATTCATTCCTAGGCCCCAGATTTCTGTATAAACCCACAGATTTCCTGATCTCGGGGAAGTGCGATTCCGAATTATATCTGAGTGACTCGATCCAATCCATGACAGTGCGATATACCGAACTATTACGGTCCAGAGCCTCGTTCGTTGAACCAATGGTGCAGTGCATCGATCGACCATTGGTTCGCCTAGCTCATGCGGTCTAATACACACTCTGGCCCCGTCCAGATACCCCGTGTAGTCAAACCCTGGTGGTCCCTGTCGTCGAGAGCGACCAGCCGTCCGTCTCTCGGTGTAGCAGTGCCCGTACCATACCGAGTGACAAGCCGCATGAACGAATGATGGTCCTGGCTGTATCCGATCCCTTTGTAGTTGGTATTTCTCGTACACACCATTCGGAACTCGTATTATGTCTAACTATTAAGTCTAATTATTGAACTACGCTACCACTCTTTTTATATGTCACTAGTGCCTTTTATTGTTAATAAAAGATAATAATCAACCCCAACTAATTATTGTCACAACAAAGTTTGTGTCCGTCCTATTATTTTGTTGACCCACAAAAGTGGGGAATGCAACAATACAAAGTAAACATATGTTATGTTTTCCTATAATGCATGCAAACAATCAGACTTAAATGGTTTTGATCGACCGAACATAGAAATTGGGGTTCTAAAGATTGACATCAATGGTAGCTGCACTCTGGAATCAACATTTTAAAGAGTTCGGCGGTTAGTGACAACTCTTTATCAAGTTGGATTTAACTTTTAAAAGTGTAGAATTAACATTGAGTTAACTTGACTGCGTGTTAATTCAACATTTTCTGTGAATTTAACCTTATAAAGTGTTGTCACTCGCCGAACTCTTAAAAGGTAGTTTTTAGAGTGTGCCCGTCACATTGAAGGAACATGGTGCATAGAAATACCACGGAAGATTACTTTTGTCCAAATGAGTGCTGCGCTCTTTTACCCTCGGAGACACCGATTAAAAAAATTTACACGGATGCGTTTTATGTTGGGAGGTAAATAACGAAGGGGCGCACGCGGAAGGCGTTTTATGTTGGGGGGTAAATAACTGTGTTTGGGGGCACAAATCTTTTTCTAATGGTCTGAACAGATGAATAGAAGTTCCCTGGACACACACACCAAAGATTTGAACATTCTGGCAATTTACACATTGGTTCACCACTGATTTGCCAAAAATAGTACATGTCGAATTCCGCTCCCCCTGCCCTATGCGAACTGCCATCCCCAAACCACTCAGCAGGTGTCTATTTACTGTTTGATTAGGCCACACAGGGTAAACCACAACTATTATACCCCCCCCCCCCCACCACCCCAAGCCAACACTCCCACATCCACTACAATCCATACACCAAACAGCCACAGACAGACAGGTTTTCTTTTGAAGTACAGCCATTGCAACCATGTAAACATTGAAATCAGTATTGCGCTGAGTAGTATGGCAGATGCCGCATCCGGCTCACCTACTAAAAAATGATTTTTAAACAAATTCGCTGGGTAGTAGTAGGGGTTTTAAACTAGGTCAACCCCAAGGTTTCAAAAGTCATTTTAAAATCTCATTTTTAAAAACCAAATTCGTTGGGTAGTAGTAGGGGGTTTTTATCAAAAAACCGCCCCCCGTTTTCAAAAGCAAACTGAAGACTTCACGGTTTTTTAGTTTTTATTTTCCTTTTTAATTATCTAAATATATATTGATTAGAGAGAATGACGGAAGGAAGACAATACATATCAAAATGGACGTTGCAAGAATTGAAAGATTTTATGCAAGAACATATACCAAAGAATTTTGGACCTTCGAGAAAACAAAGACCTAACTTTTTTACTCCAAACAACAAGGGTAAATTCAATAAACGTAGTTATTACGAAGCTGTGAAAAAATATTTAAAATGGCAAAAACAAAAACCACTGTATAAATTAAATTTAACTGAATTGAGAGAACGTATAAATATTGAAAAAATAAATTTACCTCGGCTCGGCTCGGGTAAAAGAGCGCAGTTGTTAAAAAAAGACTACATAGCGGCTATTAAAAGGTTTCACGGAAGAGAAACTGAGTTGAGATTTAAACCCCCAATCGACGGTGGAAAATATTTACGCGAACGAAGAATGGTCGTTCCGCTAAATCACAACAAAGAAAAAGATTTAAACATTTTTTGGGAAGCGGTAAAACCAAAGATTATTAACAAGTTGGGCGAAGACTTGAAAGAATTTAACGCGTGCAAGTTTATGATATATATACGTATTAAATTACTTAAAGAAAGACAAGATGGTTCGATCGATGAAGCTACACCAAATTTTCATAACAATGGACAAATCGTTTTATTAAATTTAAACAATATCGAAAATGAACTCGGTAACGTTTTTTCACAAATTCAAGAAGCTTTAGAAAAATACACTCGAGAGGGCAGCGGATGGGAGGTAGTTCGCATCGTTGATATGAACATTAGAATTAGCAAGTATCAACCTTTAAGAGGCGGTAGTTATATCGAGCTGTGCGATTACATAAGAAATAAAAAAGCTTGCATCAACGTAAAAAACAAAGACGACGATTGTTTGCGGTGGGCGATTCGTTGTCATAATAAACATAACGAAAAAGCGATAGAAGAGAATGTTTCAATTGAAAAAGTAAATATTAAAAATTCAGATAGATCTTCTATTTATTCAACAGAGGACGGTTTAAATTTTAATAACATCGACGCGCCAACACCGATCAATCAGATTAAGTTGGTGGAAAAACAAAACGATATAGCGATAAACGTTTTTGGTTGCGAATCAAAATCGATAATAGTTTACAAACTTAGCGAACAACCCGCGAAACTAGACCGTATAAATTTATTATTAATTCATAAAGAAGAAGAAAAAGAAGCTAAATCTCACTACGTCTATATTAAAGATGTGAATAAATTACTTTTTGATCAAACGAAACACGGGCATCGTCAGCATTTTTGTTTGCGATGTTTACAAGGTTTTTCGACAGAAACTTATCTCGAAAATCACGTAAATATGTGTAAGGGAATTAACGACAGACCGACAAAAACTGTTTTACCAATAAAGGGTAAAAACGACAAGTTAAAATTTACAAATTTTCATAAAAAGATGAAAGTTCCATTCGTAATATACGCCGACTTTGAAAGCATTATTAAAAAGATTGACGATGAAAACTCTACAAATACTAAAAAACTACAAGAACACGTCGTTTGTGGTTATTCGTACATCGTCGTTCGTTGCGACGTTGAAACTAGCTCTCCTGCAGTTTACCGAGGAGAAGATGCGGCTAAACATTTTTTAAACGAATTAGAAAAAGAACGAGAAAACATCAACGAGATATTTAAAAATCATAAAAAATTAAACATGACTAAATCAAATGTAGAAGATTACGACTCTGCTAGCGAGTGTTGGATATGCGGAGAAAAGTTTTTTGAAAGTGATGACGCTAAGTTTGCAAAAGTACGAGATCACTGTCACGTTACCGGAAAATATAGAGGCGCGGCGCACAACAGTTGTAATTTAAAACTGAGTTTAAAACCGGATAAAACTTTTATTCCGGTAGTGTTTCATAATTTGCGAGGTTACGACTCTCACATCATTATGCAAGCCGCTGGTTGTAGCGAGGGAAATCTAACGTGTATCGCAAACAATATCGAAAAGTATATTTCTTTTAGTATCAAACAATTACGATTTATTGACAGCGCTCAATTTTTACTAGCTTCGCTGGATAAACTCGTTAAATCAAACGATTCTTTTCCGATCACTAGCAAGTTCGAACCAGATTTAGAAAAATTTAATCTCGTTAAAAGCAAAGGTATTTATCCTTACGAGTACATGGATAGTTTTGAAAAATTTAAAGAAACGCAGCTCCCATCGCAAGAATCTTTTTATAGCAGTTTAAACAACCAACGCATTACCAAAGAACAATACGAACACGCTAAAAACGTTTATAGCGAGTTTGATTGTAAAAACTTGGGCGATTATCACGATTTGTACGTGCGTACCGATACTTGCTTATTGGCGGACGTGTTTGAAAACTTTCGCGTTACTTGTATACGAGAGTACGGTTTGGATCCAGCTAATTATTATACGAGTCCCGGGCTAAGTTGGGACGCTTTATTAAAACATTCGAAACAAACTTTAGATTTGTTTACGGACATCAACATGCATTTATTTATAGAAAAAGGTACGCGAGGAGGAACGTGTATGGCGAGTAAACGATACGCTAAAGCAAACAACGTATACATTTAGACGACTACGACGGATCGAAACCGTCGAGTTACATTATGTATTTAGATGCGAACAATTTATACGGATACGCGATGAGTCAACCTTTACCGACGGGTAATTTTAAGTGGTTGAACGAAAAACGAATAAAACGACTCGAGAAACAAGGATTTAAAAACAACAAGGGATACATTTTAGAAGTCGATTTAGAATATCCTAATACATTACACGATTCTCACAACGCGTTTCCACTCGCACCAGAATCGTTAAAAGTACCGAAAGAATGGATGAGCAAGTATCAGCTCGAGCTATTGAACGGCAAACCGGCCCCAAACGTCGTAAAATTAGTTCCCAATTTATACGATAAAAAAAACTACGTGATCCATTATCGTACTTTACAATTGTATTTAAAACTCGGCATGAAACTAACTAAAATTCATCGCGTTTTAGAATTTGACGAAGCACGTTGGATGAAATCGTACATCGATTTAAACACTAAATTAAGAAAAGACGCGACGAGCGATTTTGAAAAAGATTTGTTTAAACTTATGAACAATTCGGTTTTTGGGAAAACGATGGAAAATGTACGAAATCGCATTAACGTGAATTTGAAGCGGTTAAACGACGAAAAAGCGAACGATCAAATTCGTTCGCTCATCGCGAAACCAAATTTTGCCGAGGCTAGGATTTTCGATAATGATTTAGTAGCGATTCACATGCATAAAAAGCAACTCGCGCTCAACCGCCCCGTTTACGTAGGAATGAGCATACTGGATTTATCTAAACATTTAATGTACGATTTTTATTACAATCATTTAAAAACAAACTACAAAAACGAGTGCGAGTTGATATACACGGATACGGATAGCTTGTTACTCGAGATTAAAACTCGAGACGTGTATAAAGATTTATGTAAAAACAAATCTTTGTACGACTTTAGTAATTATAACAAACAACATTTTTTACATTCTGAAGCTAATAAAAAGGTTATCAGTAAAATGAAAGACGAGTGCGCGGGAACTTGCATCTCCGAAGTTGTTTGTTTAAGACCTAAAATGTATTCGATACTTTTATCGAACGAAAAACAAATAAGAAAAGCTAAAGGAGTTAAAAAACAAGTTTTAGAACAACAAATTAAACACGACCGATATAAACAAGTTTTATCTCTTAAAAATACGCTACATCACCCTATGAGTTTTATCAGGCACGAAAAACATAGATTATATACAACGCGAATAAATAAAATATCGCTGTCTCCTTTAGACACGAAGAAATACATTTTAGAAAACGGAATAGATACTTTAGCTTACGGTCACTACAGCCTTATCGTTTGACAATTACAATTACGATCGTTTAACAATAGGAGGATTTTGCGTATCTCGAGGAATAATTTGTAATTCTTCTTTTACAAAACTACGTGTAGGGCCTTTTTCTAAATAATACAAGATGGGTTGATTCGCTGCTTTAATCGTTTTAGATATTCTATAAATTCTTATACTCCATATAGGATCGGTCGCGCGGCGTCTCGTATCTGTTTCACCTTCACCGGGTGCGTATAAATGCCGAACCAAACTGTTGCTCGGGATTCTTTTTTCGTTCTTACTTTACGTTCACAACTGGCGAGGCTGGATTTTGCTCGACGGCGTTTAATTTAATCGCGTCTTTTGGTTTTAAATTAATCAATCGCGTCGTTTCGTCGTTTAATGCTTTTACGACCGCCGGTAATCTTTTAACCCATTCTCTATTTCTCGTATCGGTCGCTATTTCTTGCGCGTATTGATGAGAAAATAATCTTTCGGCTAACGTTCTATTAAATCGCTCTACTATACCCTGCGCTCTATGATTACCAACTTCGCCTCTTTGAATTTTTACATTGTGTTTACTCATTAATAACACATTAACGCTACTCATAAATTCTTTTCCAGGATCAACTTTTATAATTTTAGGCCAATTTAAAGAGCTCCGTTTATAAATTTTCTCAAACGCGCTACTAACTTGAATAGCGGTTTTATCGATTAACGGTTGCGCTTCTTTATACCTACTCGCTTCATCTACGACGGTCAACGCGTACTTGTACGTAATTCTACTCGTTCTTTGACTTTTACCGCCACCTATCGTGTCGTGCGGGAGAAACAATAAATCCGCTTGGTGAACCTCGTTGGGTTTCAATAACGTACTATTTGAACTAGTAGGTCTTGGAATATATTTAGGAAAGGGTAAATAAATTTGCCACAACGCTTGCTTTTTTATCCACTGTCTAACTAATTTTTTATTCACCTTTGTTTCTTTAGCTAATTTATTAATCGCGTCTAGACCTTTATAATATCCTCTAGGACTATAATAAGCGTTTTGTAGCTTTCTCTCATCCATTTTTAATATTTATAAATATATTTTATTCAGAATTCATAATATTTTTTGGTAAAATTCCCTGTTGAACTAACCACATTTGCGACCAACCAGATAATCCAATCGTCGCGGTGAGTTTTAACCCATCTTTTATATCCAATTTTCCTAAATCGGCCGGTTTCATTTTAAATATTTTTTCACCGAGCATGCTGTATAAAACGACTAAAAGAGTCATAACACTGCTGTGATAAGCTGCATTGGCGATTCCTTTCGTGTCCATTGTTTTATATTCATTAAATATAATAATTAAAAGTTTTTTTGCTATTCCATTTCTAAAACGTTGAGTTCTTTCGTTGGCGTTTCGTTAGAGACGGGCTTTTCGTTTTTAAATGTTGGTTCTGCTTCGCTAGGTTTACTAAACAAGAAATAAGCGATACCCCCAATAGCTAAACCAATAGCGATATAGTAGCAGTAGCTCGTTTCATTGCTCGTTTCTTTTTGAATAGCGGACTGTGACGTTGGCGCGTGTTGAGTTTTAGTCGCACCTTTTTTATTCTTGTTTTTTCTTTTTGTTAAGTTCGGCGAGTTTTTTACCAGCCGCGACTCTGTTTGGATTTTTTTCTTTTTTAGTTGGCGTTTTCGTTACTGTCGACGGTACAACTGATTTCGTCTCTACAGCTTGCGGTTGCTCCGGTTGCGCATTCGTTTCCATCTCTTTTATTATCTACGCAAGATTCTTCTTTTCTTTTTAAATGTTTTACCGTAATTAAAGTTGCACTGAGCGGCGCTACTAACATACCGTACTTGTAGTATATTTCGCACGCTACGGTACTAAGCATGCTCGAAATGAACGGATCTTTTTCTAAATCCGTAATTAATTTACCTTCATTATCAATTTCAAAACTATAACCGTATAAATCAACGCGATTTAAACCAAGTCCCAACAATTTAACGTATAACGTTAGAATAGCGCTACCTAAACTTTGCGTTATATCACGACCCAATTTGGTTTCGTATTGCGTGTGTAATGCATCACGCTCTTCCGTAGATAATGACTCAATATCATTAACGCTGTACTCTTTACCGAAAAACTTTTTAGAATCTCCTCCGGCTACAACCGATAAAAGACGTTTATCTCGTAGCTTTTGTTTAAACAGCAGCGCATCGTCGCCGCTTATATTAGCATCCGTGGAAGTAGAGCGTAGCATAGATGGATTTTCGTTTAATAGTTTATGTACTTCTTCCATTTATTATAAGCCTTTATAGAATAATCCATTAAATTAAAAAAATGATATATAAACCAATCAGTAACGCGTAAAGCTCGCTGCTTTTGTTTTGATAACAATATGTCGTTTAACTCGGTTTCGTTAGCGTCCAATAATAACGGGGGTGACTTTCGTTCCATTTATTAAAGCGTTTTATAATTTATACGTGTGATTGTTAATCAAATTAAGCAATTACTTACAAGTAATTGCTTAACGACCTATGAGTAATTGCTAAACGACCTATGAGTAATTGCTAAACGACCTATGAGTAATTGCTAAACGACCTATGAGTAATTGCTAAACGACCTATGAGTAATTGCTAAACGACCTATGAGTAATTGCTAAACAACCTATGAGTAATTGCTTAACGACCTATGAGTAATTGCTAAACGACATATGAGTAATTGCTTAACAACTTATGGGTAATTGCTAAACGACCTATGAGTAATTGCTCAACGACCTATGAGTAATTGCTAAACGACCTATGAGTAATTGCTTAATAACCTATGAGTAATTGCTAAACAACCTATGAGTAATTGCTAAACGACCTATGAGTAATTGCTAAACGACCTATGAGTAATTGCTTAACGACCTATGGGTAATTGCTTAACGACCTATGGGTAATTGCTTAACGACCTGTGGGTAATTGCTAAACAACCTACGAGTCACGTATTTCATAATCGGTAGGCTGATCCGTTTTTAAAATCAACTTGCGATGTTTAACTCGTTTTAGTTGTTCGCGCGCTTGCTCTCGTAACTCAGCCGTTGGTATAACATCGTTTTCTCGAAACGAATCTCTATCTTTACAATAAAACAAACACACCCATTTGAGTTGCTCTCTAAAGTCTTTTAATACGCTATTATATTTTTGAGAAAGAATCCAACAACTATGTTTAACGTGCCTACCGCTAAAAGCTAATTGAGTAATCATACATTTATTATTCTCGTCGTATTTTTTATAATGTAACTGTTTATTCGCGCTACAATCGTCGATGATAAACAACGTTTCGTTTCCTTTGAAAACCTCGCTATAAATTTCTATCGCTTTGTTTAACGTATAATCTTTTAAATTATCTACGAGCACTCGCTCGTTGTTCCAAATCCATTTTCTATTTTGATACGCTTCATTGTTACCGATGGTAGGGCATAATATAACGATATTTTCAAAATGTTTTAAATATTCTTTTTGTAACAAGTTTAAAATAAATTCAGTTTTTCCGCATCCGGTTTGGCCGCAAATGAGCGCAGCGTGCGGGTATTTAGGTAACATTTTTGTTTTAATATTAGTCAAGATGTTTAATAGTCGACGGATTCAAAACGCGAGTTTCTTATATTTAGTTGCGCATCCATGATAACATAAGTGTACATGTTTAGTACACCCGCATTTTCCGCTTCTTTTTCAATTTGAATAGTAATTCCTTCAGATAAGTTTTGTACTCGTCTTCCGCTTCCGTGTAATTTATTGTCGGTACTCGTTCTTAAATCTAAAAATAAACCGTATCGATTTAGTAAATAATCTGGTTGTTTGAGGTTAGATAAATCTAGAGCTTGTACGATTTGTATAGCGTGTTGTTTTCTCGAATCGCCGAAATATTTTGAAATCTCTTCCCAATGTTGATACCTTTTCATTCCGTGCGCGTAGAGTTGATTAGGAACGCCTTCGATGGTGATACTAACTTTATCGATTTTCGGATTATAAAACTTGTTGCTTTCTTTCGCGGAGGGTTCTCTGAATAAAAACAATATTCCTTTCATACTTTTTGCCGGAGTATTCAAATTTATATTCCACGTCGTATCTTTTTTGTTTAAAACGGTCACGCTCTGTCTCAGTACGCGATCAAACAATATACTCGTTCTATTGCTGTATTGATTTCTAATCGTTCGAGCGAGTTCCGGCATATGAACGACCTCAAATTCTAAACTGATCCCGTTTATGATATATTTCGCGGCGTCGTCGGTGCTTTTAATCACGCTACTGAATTTATTAAACACGAGTTCGTAAGTCAATCGATCTCCGATGCCCGACTGGTAGTAGGGTTGATGATCGGTCAACAATTCAAAATCTAGCGGAATGTAATATCTATTTTTATACGTATCTGCGACGGCTTTATCTTTTCCATCGTTACCCGCAATATCCTTATCGCCGGCGTCCATTCTTAATTTAGTTACGTTAAAACTTTCTATTCCTTGATACGCTAAATTTTCGCGTTGGTCTTTGGTCAACCATTCGTCCTTGTAACAATTGAACACATCCGCGTCGTCTAACGAAAATATTTCATTTCCTTCCATTTTAATAATTATATGTTTTACGATGGCTCTGCCTATATTGTGTACCAACGTTCTATTTGCATCATCCGCGCTAACGAGTTCTATATTGAAAGCTAATTTAGCCGTATTCGGAACGATGACGTCGTTCATTCCTAAATTTGGAAACCGAACCGTCAACAATTGATTTTCGGTAATGGTACTCGGATTGTTTGTAATGACGACTTTTTGACGCATTCCTTTTACACCTCTAGGTTCTCTTATTCTCCTGTATGGATCCAACACATCTCCGTACATATTAGTCATATTTGTTACTATAAAATATAATAATTATTATCTTTTTAAAAATAAACTATGTTTACATGTTGCACCCGCCTAACTGCTGAATACTGGAGTTACACGGGGTACATTAATAACTCAATGGTCGATGACCTGGAAAGAATAAAAGATGAACAATAGAAGTTGAATCATAGAACTTCTCAGAGCTTTATTCTAAGTGTTGGTCAGTGGTCATCACAGGAAATATATATAGGCCTAAGCAAATGGCATTCTATAAAATCTTAAATCTAAATTAAATACCAATGAAAAGACAAATGCTAACCTGCATGTACATGTATAACAAAGTAACTCTACTGCATTTCTTTCCCCTGGCTTAAATGACAGAAGATACATGTAACATCCTATGGTCACTGAATGACTTGTTCTAAAACAAAGATAAATCAGTGCGCCTGCTTAACTCTTATGTTTACTTACACTCAATGGTGTAAACCAACCTCATTAAATATTCACAATAAAAATAGGTGTTCTTGTCTGGACTACTGTAGGTCTCACAAGGCTTTAAACAGATTTACTCTAAAACATAACAACATCACTGGACCATAACCCCTGTAACCATGGAGATCATTCTGGGTCTGGCCAACTTAACACTACACTGCCTGTGGGCTCCTGAACCCGATAAACAATTCCACCCAACCCACTGCATTGACCAGCTGGGCTTAATCAACTTCCTTAATCCTCTGGCCAACTCATTACATAGGCATGGGTGGTTTACTACCACACACATGGACACACCTAACAGTGTACTGTATGTGGACTTAACACATCAAACTTATTGTTCTGTACTCAAGCATCCTTAGTACAGGAGCTGTACAGAAAAGTCTTGAAAGAATACTTTCAAGAATCAACTACATGTGTACTAAAACTATACAAATCTAACACTTCTCAGATCTTGAGACAATCCACTAAATAGTCAAAATAATAATCCACTAAATAATCAAAATAATAATGCTATGAAACCTAGCACTGGAACAATACTTAGCAAAGTGGAAATATAAATGGAACATTGATAAAATAACTTGATTGTCAGTCTAAAACACAAACTGAGAGAAACTTGACCAATGATCAAATAAGAGACAAAGAATTCTAAAGGATTTACTGTAAAGACCTTGAAAGAACTGTAAGGAATTGAACCTTCCTTGTCTTTGCATCTCCTAAATCTCGTAAAATCTTAAAGCAATGCAAAACAATACTAACTAAATTATCCAATATCAACAGTTGTATAAATAATAAAAGTAATGATAATGACAATGAAAAGTAACATACCTGGAAAGAATAAAAGATGAACAATAGAAGTTGAATCATAGAACTTCTCAGAGCTTTATTCTAAGTGTTGGTCAGTGGTCATCACAGGAAATATATATAATGACCTTCAAAGCCACACATCTTGATGCTTAGTTGGCTATTGGGGTGTTCCATTATCAAGATAGGTAAATATACTTATGAGGGGAATGGGTCTAAACCAAATTTTAAAAGGGGGTGCTTAATTTATACACATTTAGAAGGGTGTCACTTTTGCTATCTCTACACATTATACACATTTAGAAGGGTGTCACTTTTGCTATCTCTACATACAAACTATAAACATAAATGGTATCTATAGCGATGATGGTCGGAGGCGCGGTAGTCAACGCGTTGGTGTTTACCGGTAGTAATTTTTTATTTAGTAATTTACGCGGCAACGACGCTGAACGAGAACGTAAAAGACACGATTTAGCGTTAGAGCAACTTTCGAAAGCTAGAGATGAATTTAGTAAAAAACGTTTAAAATATCTAGATTATTTAAATGAGAAAATCCAAAAAGAAACGAGCGCCGTAAGAACGTTTAATAATATCGACGATGCTATGAATGAATATTCGCGAGTTGCGAACGAACGAATAAATTTACCTCTTAATTTACGCGACGAACCTCGACTAGAAGATTTTTACGTTCCTAGCGAAGATCAAAAAACGCGAGAGATTGTATTTATCGTATTAACAATAAGTATTGTCGGTTACGCGAGTTATAAATTATTTAAAAAAGATAAAAAGTAATTGTAAATGGCGCACGGAGGGCGAGATCTTATGGAAGCAGATCCTTTATTACAAGATCTTGATGATGAATATGTAGACGCAGACGTCTCGTTTGATGAAGATGTATATTTAGATGAAGAAGTAGCGAAAATAAACGAAGCTGAAACGTCTTTTAGTACACCGACTTTATCTCTAAAAGATAGAGCACTTAGAAACACAGTCGATGATTTTTATAAAAGCATAGGTATAAAAGAAAGCGTAAAAGATTATTCTGATTTTGAAGAAAAACTAGATAATACTGGAAAAAGCGTGCTCTATTTTTAAAAAGGTGAAAGAAAAATACGTTTAGCACTAAAAAGAGGAGTTGGATTTTATAAGTTAAATTCACTAAAAGCCCATGGTTTAACTAAAGATGATTTGTTGCCATATAGCGAAATTGAGCAAAAAATAGTAAATGTTATAGAAGAAGTGAAAAAACCGATAAAAGAGCAAACGAGCAGTGGTAGAAAATTACCGACTCCACCACCGTTACTACTTGTAGAAAAATCTTAAAAAGTAGAAGAAGCTATCGAAATGGTGGTGATAGAGAGTATGAGAGATCAAGAAACTCAAACACAATTAAAGTTTCCATTGCGAGAAATAGAAGGGCTCGATAAAGCTTTACGAACGACTAGAGGTCAACTTGAATTAAATTTAGCTAAATTGGGCCAACTCAACGAAGAAATATCTAATCTCGAACAAGAATACGTAAGCGCTCGAGATAGAGACAATGAAGACGAAGAAGAAACTACGAGACTACGTAAACAACTACGAGAAAAACAGGATGAAAGACGAGCGAGATTAGAAGCAGTGAGTGTGAACGAAAACATTCTTCGTAGTCAAATTAATAGAATTAGAGAAACGTTTCAAAAAATGTTAACGAGAGATGCTACGTTGGGAGAAAGAATTAAAACTTTATTTAGAGAACAAGGCGTAACGATCGTTAGTATATTAACGGCTTTTAGCATGACTATCGCTTTTATCATCGAAGCGTTCGGTAATGTCGTAAGTTCTGTTATACCTAAACCCATTCCACCACAACCCGCACCACCCGCACCAGAACCCATTCCACCACAACCCATTCCACCACAACCCGCACCACCCGAACCGAGCGGAGGCATAAAAGAGTGGATACAGAAAACATTTAAAAATCTAGCGAATGTATTATCTAAATTAGGAGCGAAAGCTTTAGCAGCTTTACCGGCTATTATAGGCAGTATAGTAAGTTGGTTATTTAAAACGGCTTCTAGCGTCGTCGCGTGGGCGGCGGAACATTTATGGTTAGCGCTAAGTGGAGTTGGAGTATTAGTTTTAGCTTATACGCAGAAAATGTTAAAATAACAATTCGTAAACCATAACACCTACACCGGCTAAAATCGCAAAACCGAGTATTAAAGAATGTTTTTATTCTTGATGGTTATCGTTTTCTTTTAAAGGGTCTTCATTTAAATTTTCTAAAGGGTCTTCTTTTACCGTATCGTGTAAAGAGTCTTTTTTTAACGTGGTTTCTAGAGAGTCTTGCGCGTACGCTAAACAGTCGCTCATATTTTCATCTTCCACGTGCTTTGTAATCGTAGGTGGTTGCGTTTGTTCTAGCGGTAGAATAGGAGGAACAACGGGCGTTGAATTCGTATCTAAATTTGAACCCAACGATAAATCACCCGTCGCGATTAATATATTATTATTGTAATTCGCGTACGCGCCTATTCGTAAATTCATATCGCTAGGCATCATGTATAGATTTTCTCCGAGACAAAAGTTTAATTGACTACGAGCGTATTGTAAAACATCTTGATATCGTTGAATACTAGATTGTAAATCGATAGGAGAGTCAATCTCGGCTTCAGTTATATTTATAAATTCGCGTTGAGCGTCTAAACCGGTACCACCCGCTAAAAATGAGCTTTTTGCTTGCGCTTGAGCTCCTAAAATCGCGTAAACGTACGTTCTTATAGAATCGTTTATTCGTTGCGTACCAACGTCCGTAAAACCTCTAGACTCGCTGATTATAAATTTTGACCAAGCGAGCTCCGTAGAAGATTGTAAAATGAACGCGATCGTATAAGTCGAAGGATGATCTCCAAAACTCATTTTAGTCGCGGTTTTGTAATAATCGTAATCAGTCACTTTAGTAGAAATAACGTTCAAACTACTTTTATCGTAGTTATTTTGGGGTACCGCTTTGTAACCATCTTCGTAATAATAAGCCGTTCCTAATCCGTTTGAATTTAAATCGACTCGTTGTTTCCAATCGGAGGCTTGCGATAAATGAAATTCTTTGCTCAGTTTTTTGTACGCGCTTACGTCTATATTGTTATCGAAGGCGTCGTAATAATTTTGAAACGATGTAGGGCAGCTCATTTCTTTGAGCAATCGTCTAATTTGATAATATACGTGAAATCTAAAAAAACTACGAATCATCAAGTTTGAATGATTTAAATGTTGATAACTCACGCCGCATCTCGTTGTAGCGCAGTACGTCGCAAAATTTATTTGATTTTGATAGAATTTTAATGGATTATGATTCCAATCATCAACGACCGCGTCGCTTTTAACGCGAGGTAGCGCGTAGTTGCTAAAAACATTGTTAAAATGCGCCGTAAAAAACTCGTTCTTGTTTATGTAAATATTTATACTCGTTAAATCGCTAGCGTTAAAATTAAGAGGTTGTTTATAATTTCCAGATGTTGGATACGAGTACGTAAAATTACTCTCGAATGCTAATGGAAACGTCATTTTATTATTAAATTATATAATAAAATGTATCATACGTTCGAAATCGAAATCGGTAAAGAAGGTGGATCGGTTAAATTAGATAACGTTATCGATAATCGACAAAATGAACTCTCGATTGTGTTACACAGCGTAAACATTTGGGTGGGATATTACAACGTACGTAAAAAAGAAAGAATAATTGTTCGCACATCGGGTGAAGCGGACGTTATAAAATTTATCGAACCCGGGCTTTACAACATTAACGAAATTATCGACGCTATAACGAAAGATAATCCTTGGATCACGTTTGCAATCGATAAAAAGACGGGCGAATTTTTGCTAAAAATAACTCAAGCGAGCAAGTCTATTAAATTTACTAGCGGGTTGTCTAATTTATTGGGGTTTCACAATGAATTTCTAACCGCGGGAGAATACAGCAACAAAATCGATGTACAACTTTTTTAAATTTTATACATTCATTGCGATCAAATTTCTACGACCGATAATTATTTCAACGGTAAACCCTGCACCATTTTAAACGCTTTTCCTTTGCAAGACGCGTCGTTCGGTGAGAGCATGTACATGGAATATAAAAATCCGTTGGCGAAAAAATTACGAGTCGGTACTTTTAACGAGTTGACTTTTCGAGTCAGAGATAGCAAAAGCAGAGATATACATAATCACGGTTTCCCCATTATTTTAAATGTAGAAATACTATAAATATGGCGAGTATTTACGGACCCAGTCGCATAACGAGTGAGCGAGTTTTATCTAGTATTAGTAGCAGCGTGGGTAAAGATGTTTCATCGTCTAGCGAAATTTACGAACATCATGGTTATCTAAATAGAGATGAAGTTTTACAAAAAGTAGTTTTAATTGAAAAATTTGACGTTAGTCTTGGATGGCACGATACGCTTAAACAATCCTTTTTTATGTTTACGGTCGCGCCTACGTATTGTAGCATTTTTACGCAGTTTATAAAAACTAATAGTTTTGCTACGCATTCAGCGACGCGTGATTACACCCCCAACATTTATTATATTCCTTCTTCGCAACGAGATGTAAAATTTCATTTTCTCGATCATGAAATTCAACATTTAAAATACGAAATGTGTTTTAAAATGCGAAACGTTCAAAAAGTTTTTGTTGAAGCGAGTTTTTTCGGTTCGCTAAATTCAAAAATCTGTTTCAATATAAAAATTAAAAGTTTACCGTTAAATTAAAACATTATGGTATAATAAATATGGCGAGTATTTACGGACCTAGTCGAACGAGCGAGCGAGTTAACAATAACGAGTTGAAAGGTTTTGTTCCATATGTTAAAATTGGGCACCTCGAATCTAGCGAACTCTTGAGTGAACACGGTTTTTATAGCGATTTAGAAGTTGAATTGTATTGGAGTACAGGTACAGTATATCTTTCTATATTAAAATTGGGGTTGTTTATTTCGTACTGTGTTAGAACTAATACGGGTGTAAATAATTCTTATTCTTCGGTGGGAGGTAGTGTACATAAAGGTAATAAAAGAGCTTTTCAGTTTATCTCTGATGATAATAGTTTTAGTTTCACTAGGGAAACACGATATTTAGAATATATATTATGCTACGGTTTAAATTTAGATGGTCGTGATATCAAACGATATGTAACTCTAAATTTATTCGGATCTTTAGATACAGGAATCTGTTACGAGTTAACTGTTAAAAATATTCCGTTAAATTTAAATCTTTACTATTAATGAAAACAATGAGTGTACCTAAAGAATCAACGAACGTACTTTATCCTAATTTAACGGTTATAACGAACGACTCTGACTCGGAGCGTGCTAGAACATTTCGTTTGCAAAAAATCGACGACATTCAAAAAGAATTACGAACAGAAATAAACCAACGCGAAGCCGTATATAAAAAATATAATAAAATAATCAACGCTTGCGACGTCGTAGAAACAATGGCTGAATTGGGGTGTATGGGGGCAGGAGCCATCGGAATAGCCAGTATCGCCACGGTCATATCGTCACCCGTGGGATACGCTTTAGAAGGTTTAGCTTTGGGGTTGGGTGGTGGAGCCTTCGCTCTCAGATACGTGAAAAATAAATTGTATAAAAAAGCTAAAAAACACGACGAAATACGAATTTTAGCAACGAGTAAACTCAACACGATCGAAAACCACGTTAGTAAAGCCATCCAAGACGGCTACATCAGTCAAGAAGAATTTGAGCTCATATACGAAGAGCGAGATAAATATTACAAAATGAAAGAAAAAATCCGTAATAAACTATTAAAACCGACGACTTTAACGACTGAAACGGAGGTTAAAACCGCCGATTTAAATGCAGAAAAAAAAAATTCTTATAGAAAAACTTTTGAGTTTAAAATAAATTTGTCGGTAGATAAATGTTATAATGATCAAAAACTCGCTTCGCAAGTAGCGGAGCGAGTAACGAGTAGACCACCACCGTACAATTTAAATGTTTAGTGTAATGTTTATAATCAGTTCTAGGTGCCAATAAATAGTTTCTTTATTTGTTTCATTTAAACTCTGCAACTCGCTATAATATAGATTAATGTAATACGTGTCTAAAGCGAGCTGAGTTATATACTCTTTTATACTCGCTAAATCTCTAGATTTAATCAACTCAAATTTAACGCTGGAACTAATTTTTCTCGCACGAGTATAATCAATCGTTGTGCGGGAACATTTTTAATATAATATTCTAACAATATTAAATCTCGTGAATTTGAACAAAACAATTTTAAATCATCAATAAGCGAAAGTATACACGTTCGTAATAGTTCTCCCATATTAATATAACTCTACAAAAACTTTTTCGTCTTTTCTACCAACTCTACCATTACTAAATTAAACGCGCGTATAGCTTTTTTGTTTATTTGGTAGAAAGTTTTCACTTTTAATGTTTTTGCGCAGTTTGTGCATAGACTCGACGATGTTTTGGTACCTTTTTTACACCTTTTACACTCAACGGGCACGCTTTTTCCTTTTTTAATTTTAAATTGATGATAAGCGCAATAGTTTACGTTGGGTGAGCTACGCACGCAACATTTGTACGTTTTGCCAACAATTAACCATCTACAAGGGACGATTATTTTTTGTTTCGATTCCATAATCTTTTGTTATTAAACGGGATAATATTTTTTGTTTTACATCATTTTTTCCATACTCTTTTTTAAACGTAATATTTGACATTTTATAATATTCATACTCTATATCAACGTTGTTAATTAAAAGATTAAAATGTACGTCCGCTAAAAATTTATCCAAAACATCGAATTCTTGCGCATATTCAACTAATAGAGATTCACGATATTCTTTTGATTTGATTTTAGGAAAACATTTTTTACACGTTAAATGTTTTCTCGCTAGTGTTAAATCTTCCAAGTCAAAAAAATCATCGTCTTCATTTTTATCTAATATCTCATATTTTCTTTTTCCTTCCATTTGTTATTATTTTTTATAATATTTTTTAAGTGAGTTTTTTGGAGATGTTTCTACGTTTTCTAAAAAGCTTTCGACTTTCACATAAGCTGTAATTTTTCCCAAATTACCTACCGACGCAGCAATTTTTAATGGAACGTTTTCAGCTACTTTGGGCGCGTAAAATTGTATTTGTTTGTCTAAAGATGAAATTTTTAATAAAAAACTAAATAAAGTTGACGCAAAAGTAGCCGAATAGGTAGGTGGTTGCTTTTTGTCTTTATCACCCAATTCTAAAGATAAATCGAAAAGACTATCGCTATCGCTTGAAAAACTAACATAATCTAAATTGTGTATGTTAATGTAAATTTTTGTGTTTATTTGTAACATTTTTTTAAGTTTTAAAAAATCGCTACTTTCAACTATGTAAGGATAATTATAATCGGCAGGAAGTTCGACCGTTTTCACGTTAATAAACTTATTAATACGTATGCCGTTAGTTTCTCGTTTTTTAACGCCGCACGTTTCAACATCGCATGTTTCGATATAAAATCGTTCATTTTTTACGTAAACAATTATTGGAACTTTTCGTTTAATACTGCGAGTTATTTTTTGCAAAATTTTTTAATTAATCATAAATTCAATCGGGTTTTCGCATTTAAATTCAAAAAAAAATTCTCTGTTTAATATGATATCGATTGTTATTCTTTCCGATCTATCCGTATCGCAATAATAAAATCCTGTTTCATCTACCTTAAAATGAGCTTTTGTTTGAATACCTACTAAAATATCAATTAAAATTTTAAATGTATAACCTATTTTGATTTTAAAGTAAAAATCATAGTCATACTTCTTTTTAATTTTTTTATCCACAACTTCGTCATAATTTAAAAATTTTGATTTATCTAATAACAACGAGCGGTCTATTTCACCTTTTCCCCAAACTGGTATTTCGCAAGTTACCGCGCTTTTAGATGAGTCACCTTTTTGTGTGTCGTCAACTCCAAACGTTTCCAAATATTCATCCTCAAATCCGCGTACTTTAACCGTGTATGCGTCCATTCCTTCCGCCATTCTCTCTAATCAATATATATTTAGATAATTAAAAAGGAAAATAAAAACTAAAAAAACCTTCAGTTTGCTTTTGAAAACGGGGAGCGGTTGTTTGATAAAAAAAACCTACTACTACCCACCGAATTTGGTTTTTAACCCTCCGGCGAGGGAGCCCTCCTCTTGGTAGAGGCAGATTTTATGTATTTCATTGTTTCTCCCAGAAAAAAAAACACAGATGGCTGAGAGTAATTGATATCCTAAAGGGGACCATTCCACATATCTTAGAAGGGGTGTCAGTTCCCAGAGCTGTGTAGTTTTTTTTCTGGGCTGGAAAAGAAATTACTGCCATATATCTGTGCACAAAATCAACCATCCATTGTGTAAACATAAAGACCCCCCCCAAATCTAACCCACTGATAAGTGGAACCATCTGTTGACCATCAGACTGTGTTGTTTGATGTCTTGCGACAGCCAGTGTTAGGCATAACCCCCAACCCCCCAGACAGAGTGTCTGGGTTGGGTCATGGTTGGGTTACATGCCGGAGAGATAAACCAGACGGTTGTTTACTGTTTGCAAGATTATACAGGAGATAGATACACTACACAGCCGTTGTGTGTCATCTGGGTTTGTAAATAATACCAAACAATAGCTGGGCATGTGTGGAAGTCATTTAGATGTAAAAAGTCAATGGGGAATGCAGAGAACAATTTTTAATATAATTACAACCTCCGAAACGGGAGCCCTACTGTTTTTTACAGTAGGTAAATTAGGGTGCCACTGAAAAGAGGAGGGGTTATGCCAACGTCTTGTCATCTGGGGGTTGAAAATAATTCTAGACAATAGCAGGGCATGTGGGGAAGTCATTTGGATGTAAAAAGTCAATGGGGAATGCAGAGAACAATTTTAATATAATTAATTCCCTAGGGGATAGGGGTGCCACTGAAAAGAGGAGAGGTGCAGCGTTCGAATAAAGTCGTGGGTACGTCCCTCGTCGGAGGGTTAAAAATGAGATTTAAAAATGACTTTTGAAACCTTGGGGTTGACCTAGTTAAAAAAAAACTACTACCACCCAGAGAATTTGTTAAAAAATGATTTTTTAGTAGGTGAGCCGGATGCGGCATCTGCCATACTACTCGCTGCAATACAAGCACTGACACATAACATCCACAGGGTGAAAAAAAAAAAACCAGGCGACCTATAATTACCCTGAGGGTATTTCTGGGTCAGGATTGCCTACAAACAGCTGTTGTTTGCATTTAGTCCCAGGGCCATTGATATAGAGGTAGCAAGTGGGCTATACACAATGGTATTATGTTTCTGTGCGGAAGTCAATGGCTGTTGGCAGAGACCATTATTTGTAAGGGTTGGCCTACCCGGTGATGAACACTAGGGTAAGAACTGTTTAGCCACTCTTTTTAGCAAGGGTCAATGATAGTTCACAAAAAAATTCAGCGCAATTGACTGAAAGATGTTGTTGTAATTTAAAAAAATAGTAATTACGTACTCACGCGTACTCCCCTTCGCTTCAACGAGTTTTTTTTTTTTTGTCTGTGGCTTTCAGTAAAGTTGTGCATATGCATAGTCCAGCGGATAAGTGCAGTGTTTTGTTAGTTTTTTGCACTATGTGGTAAAAACGTGAAACTTGGCACGTATGTTCTTCATACCAAAACATATACATTTATATATATCACTATCGGCTGATTTGGCCTGTGGTGACCTTCGGGGTCAGTTTTTCAAAATGGCCGCAATTTCTGATAATAATACCACATAACTCGTAAACCAAGATGCCTAGAATATTCATTCTAGTATAATTATTTATTTTTGCATATATATTTTTGGCAAAACTTGCTACTACGTCATTTGTAATAACGATTAAAATGCACCAGAATGCGTTTGAGAGTATCCATAATCTAAAAGTTTATCCCGATGAATATTTAAATACAGCATTGTATTTATTACACATTAGCTTCATTATGTACTTCATTATGTACAAGCTTTATGCTTTTACCAAAAATTGCAAGAAATGTGTATTTATCCTTTGGACTAATAACCACAACGACGTCCTTTCTCTATGGTATTAACATGTTTACTTTGTAAAGTCTGGCACGTACGATACTGTGACTAATACGACACCACTGTGTTATTTTTTTTTAAATATGAATGTAAACCATTGGCTGGGTTCATAATGAACAAACACCATATTCAGCAGACTGAATAACTCAGACACTCAGAAACAACACTTATGTAAAATCTTACCGTTTTAGATGTTCCTATCCTGGTGCACCTAGGAATTGTTATTATAGGCAAACTTTTACCTCGCCTTTAGTTAAGGCACACGCAGCAACCCAGAACACAACTCACGAAGAAAGACCGCGCACATACAAGTGTGGATGCTGGATGCCCCGAGGGCCTTGACCACTCCGTTATGTGGGCTTATGTTTTTCTTTATATTACTCTACCAATTTGGTAGAGCTATAGAAATGTTAATAATAATAATAATAATAATGTGTGGATTTATATAGCGCACGTATCCACCAACTAAGTGGTGCTCAAGGCGCATTATATTATTATCCCTGCTCATAAGGCTCATAAATCATTCCTGAAACCATCTCAGCTCCCTGGGGAGTATACAGCTCAATTGCTGCCATTTCTAGCGCATATAGAGCAAACCAACTCTGCCTTCACAGGTACCCATTTAACCCCTGGGTGGAGAGAAGCAATTATGATTAAGTGTCTTGCTCAAGGACACAAGTGTCACGGTCGTGATTCGAACCCACATTCTGTTGCTAACACCAGAACTTGAATCCGGTAAGCTAGACCGCTCGGCCACGACACCTCATGCATTAATGAAATGCATAAGGTAACTAATTTGTTATGGTATCACTTATTTAACTATAGATGAGCCCAACATTTTGGTTACGGTTTAAATAAATTTTCACACATAAATTATTCATTTTGCTGGAGGTTTATGAATAATTCAGTAGTCTGATTATTGGCTAATTCCCGTTTTGAGTATGTTTTTATTAATAATTTTATTTATTTATTTTTTATTTATTTTGTTTATAAATATTTATTTATTATTATTAATTTTTTTTTTGAGGGGTGGTTTTCTTCCAAAGGGATTGGGCCTACAATCTTTGACAATGTTATTAAGTTAATAAGACTGGATAATAGTTTACATGTAAATCCAATCTTGAAGTTTACATGAAGAGTTTAAATGGGAGTTTACATGAAGTGCATCCATAAGACATGTATAGCGCCCTCCACTGACAAGGAGTTGTTAACAGTGTTTACAATTACTAGTATTCGATATTCATAGGAGCCTGAAGATCTGACGTCACGCTTTGAGCTTGAGGCGCGTGTATTACGCCCACTGATCTCTATCACTGATCTCTATACTAACTGGATAGGAGATGGGCGCTGATTGGCCTATAAATATTTGAAGTAACCGGCCCCCATGTTGGTTCCCCCAAAAGGTCAAGAGTCAAATGTCATGTTAGCATACAGACAATAACAACAACCGGTTCAGCAGCACTCGGCATTGTCGTCGGTTGGGTAGCAGTAAACCTGTCCAGCCGTCACGCATGCGCCTTCTTTCTTGGGGAACAAAGATGGCGAACATCGAGCTTCAGCCAATAGGCGCGATCACCTATCCAGTTGAGTTAGTACAGAGATCAGTGATTACGCCAGATCCTGGCCGTGCAGCCACCATATTTTTCCCGATGCTGAACTTTGACCTTAGTTAGCTTGCAAGCCTCGAAGCATGATGTCAGATCTTCAGCACAACGCATCAACGTATCCAATGAAATCCTTTGAGTGGTACGCCTGGAGCTATAATTATAGTATAGAGATCGGTGGTCTTTATCCTTATGATAGGATATAGACTAAATTACTATGATGTTGAAAGGCTTTGCTTTTGAAATAATTTTGCAGTGTACATGGACTTGTCCAAAAACATCAAGCATTTTTATTTACTGACTATAACCGATTTTATCATCGGCCATTTTTTGACGGGATGAACTAACCTGGCTGGTTGATTTTTGAAAATGTCGTATTTTCTTTCCCATCTAATTCTTTTTTATATAATTGTCTCGCCTGTAAAAACATTGGACGTGACCTAGTTGCTGTTTGTTTTTAAGTGCAGGCTCCTCGCCTGCCCCCCATAACCTCCTTTGCTAGCAATATTTTACACGACGCAGCCAGAAGAACAACTTTGCCACGCCAACACATATGATAGGAATTTTCAGAGACGCGCGTACGTCGTTTTCATCATGACTTGGTTTTTGTCCTTTCTCTATGATTTAAACAGCGGATTTTCAGGCATCTGTCGACCCAGGGGATTTTTCAATAGCGCCCCCTACCATTTTTGTTTTATTTATTTATTGATTTTTTGCTCGGGAAAAAAAATTAAAATCTGGTCATGCACGGGTCGCGAATTCTTTTCCCCAAGAAGAACATGGGTAACAGTTTGTACAATTTTCTTTTTAATGTATTTTTGTTTATAAAAATAATAATTTAAAAATAGAATTTATTTTGTTATAACTTTATTTTTCCCACATCCATCCTTGATTTTGGACTTTCCTTTCCTCGGAAAAAGAATTACCTAGGTGATTTGATAAAAAAGGAGAACGAACGGCGAGCGTTGACATCAACCCAGCGAATCGAAAATAAGATCAAGATTACGGTTCATTTTTATAATTTTATTTTTTATTAAAGTTAAATGTGAAGACGATTAGACCATACTGATAGAAACGTGTCGAGTTGTAACCACCAGTTCTTTTCAGAACTAATTACTACTCAAAAGAGATTTTTTCACACGGTGTCACTGCAAAATAGTATTTTCTCAGCTTATCCTTTTCACCATGCACATGTACAAAGCTACAAATCTGAATAAACAAGCTGTGGTAGACTTTTTCTTGTACAACGCCCTCTATTGACAAATTGCCAATAAAATAATATTACAACCTTTCCCCTCGGATCGTTTACACGAACACTTTCCTCGCTCACCCGTACGTGCACCCTACGTTAAGAAGGGCAGCCGGTGCCTGGCTGATGATGAAGTGATATTGCATTTTGCTGGTTGGCATCCTGGTTGGCTTCCTGGTTGAACCTGATCAGGTCCGGTACGGTGACAGAAGTCCACCGAAGTACCGTTCATATCTTTGCAAAGAGTGAGTGTACATATTACTTAATTCTAAACACATTATTTCATGCTGCTATTTCCCCATGACATAATTTAAAGTTACTCTTTTAAGTCGATTCGACGTCCATAATTTAACATGATAAAAAGTATTAACTAACGGTTAGGCCTAACGACCGTTATTGTATTTGTTAGACGACGAAAATATATTGTCCGAATATTACTAGGCAACGGATGTCAATCGAATTATTAGCTTAAAAACTGTTCTACTTGAAAATATAATTGACAAGGCGACACATATTGATTCTGCACGATATATCAGTCAGGCATAACGTTAGCCTACAGTATTAACGTTAATGTTAAGTTAACAGGGCCAATGAAGCAGCAGCGTAGCCACGGGGGTGCCCGGGGGGGGCACGTGCCCCCGCACAAATTTCCAGTGCCCCCCCACGAAAAATCCTCATAGTGCCCCAAAAAACAGAAAAGATAAAGAAAAGGGAAAAAACCCATACCCCTGGGCCCCCCCCCCTCCCCCCACTGAAAAAGTCCTGGCTACGCCGCTGCAATGAAAGTAGGACCTATTATCGGAATTATCGGAATTGCTGCGCATTGTCTTGAAAAAGTCATTGGGGAGCGATTTTTGGGATGATACATGTACATGTAAGTTGTAAGATTTTTATGTATTATGACAACATTATTTATGGAATTTTGTTTTGAAATTGGTTAAGTATTAGGCTAATATTAGTAATAATGCCAAAAAAGTCACTAGTTTCTGGTCTCCATTTTTAATTAATTAATTAATTTTTTGCTATGAAACAATGTCCAATTGCAGCCAAAATGGCTAGATCAATTGGAATTCTGCCGTGCTATGTTTTAATGTTAAATGACTTTTTCACATAGGGGTATGAACATTTGCCCGCGTTGTGAGGCCTCTCTTAGCCACAATATTTTTGGGGAAATTTGGTCCAAAAAAAGAGAAAAGATTAGGCCTAGTCCTACCCGGAAAAAATAAAAACTGTCACCAGACCTATTTTGAAGCTGACCTACACTGTATGACCAGAAACCAGATAATTTTGTTTGGCCTAATGAAAGTATTCTGTTCATGATCTTATCAATTTCAAAGAAAAATTTGCCACGGTACATGTAGCTCTGTAGTGGTGAATTTGCACCTTTTCACCAACAGTGATCTAACAAGTGCCCTCAACAGCTCATGCACTGTGTGAAAAGGCCTCAGTGGGGTGCAGTCAACTTGTCTGTTGACCAAGTTGTCGCTTGAACCAACTCTTTCGTTGACCAAGTTGTCCGTTGAACAAACTCTTTCGTTGACCGACTTGTCCATTGAACCCACTTGTCAGTTGAACCAACTCGTTCGTTGAACCAACTTGTTCGTTGAACCAACTCGTTCGTTGAACCAACTCGTTCGTTGAACCAACTCGTTCGTTGAATGGCTCGTCCATTGATTGACTCAGTTCCAAGTTATGACCAAATTATGACCAAATTTACCATTTTTGGGCCGATATGCAACTCATCCATTGACCAACTCATCCATTGACCAACTTGGCTGATGAACCAGCTGTGTGAAATAAAAATGAAAAGAGTCATTTACATATGTTGGTGGATCATAGTCATTAATCTTAACCAGGTGCCCCAAACCATTCAAACTCCAACAGTAGAGTTTGTTGCATTTTGATGGACTCGGTACTGTATAGCCCAGACAGTAGTTTGCATGGGGCTGGGTGTCCTCATTCCAGGTAAGTCCAACATTTGGGTGGTAGTGTTTGTGCATGGTGTTGGATTTTGGCGGATTCAGGATGGTTGTTAACCAAAATATCTAGGGGTTAGGGTTAACGTTTTAAAATCATATTCGCAAAGGTTTTTCAAGATGCTCCCCCCCCCCCCCACCGCCACTAACAATGATCACAGATTTTCATGAAACATACTTGTTGTAAAGTCGATGATGGTACAGTACGTATATCAAACAAAAAATTGCTGAAGGTGTATAATATAAGTACAGTATTAACCCTCCTATGCCCAGGCTGAAATTTGTCCCAGTTAGCACCGCACCCACAGACAGTCACTTGAGTATTTTTGGTTGCATTGCCAATTGTTCACACATGTGTATTTTTGTGCTGGAGATACATGTAGTGGCAAAGTCAAACACACTTGTGTATGTCTTACAAGTTATATGCAGAGTTGCATAAGTTACAGTTGAGTGGTTTTGATTTGACCTCCTATCAGAGTGCACTGCACAAAGTCAATGGGTTAGTAGTGACATAAAAATTTTGAGTGTCTTTGATTGTTAAACCTATAGGAGGGTTAAATCAAATTATTTTGCATATATGTATATGACTATTAGACATTTTCAGTATTTTTTCCTGAATGACACAACTAAAATTGAATATTTTCACTGTTTTCTCATGAATGAGACAATGAAAATTGAATTGCATAATAAGGTATGAATTACGCCACTGCTCAGATTGCATTGCCACGGAATATCTTGGTGTCTTGTTTATTTTGGGGGGCTGGCGTCATTACCAACGTCAAGATTAGCAGTTGAGTCAGCCAATTGACAAGTCGGTGTTGGCTAAAAGATGAGTTGGTCAACAGCGTATAGTTTATTGGAAACATGCTTTAGGAATTACACAGGCCTACATGTTACACACATGTATTTTGTATGGTTTATATTAGACTGCAAATTATGAAGTTTGAAAGTCGCTGCTTTTTAAAATGTTCAATTTCTTTACAGAATTAAGTAACCATGGAACAGATTCGTCTACAAACACTTAATGACAAGGAGCACAAGGATACAACCCTCTACCGACTAAAGAAAGGTAAGATGTAGCCTTGACTGGAGACATTGTTCTGTACATAGACTAGGATAAGGGCAGGTATTGCCTTATTGTGGACATGCACTGTGGACATGCACTGTGGACATGCACTGTGGACATGCACTGTGGGCATGCACTGTGGGCATGCACTGTGGGCATGCACTGTGGGCATGCACTGTGGGCATGCACTGTGGGCATGCACTGTGGGCATGCACTGTGGGCATGCACTGTGGGCATGCACCTGTGGGCATGCACTGTGGCATGCACTGTGGGCATGCACTGTGGGCATGCACTGTGGGCATGCACTGTGGGCATGCACTGTGGGCATGCACTGTGGGCATGCACTGTGGGCATGCACTGTGGGCATGCACTGTGGGCATGCACGGTGGGCATGCACTGTGGGCATGCACTGTGGGCATGCACTGTGGGCATGCACTGTGGGCATGCACTGTGGGCATGCACTGTGGGCATGCACTGTGGGCATGCACTGTGGGCATGCACTGTGGGCATGCACTGTGGGCATGCACTGTGGGCATGCACTGTGGGCATGCACTGTGGGCATGCACTGTGGGCATGCACTGTGGGCATGCACTGTGGGCATGCACTGTGGGCATGCACTGTGGGCATGCACTGTGGGCATGCACTGTGGGCATGCACTGTGGGCATGCACTGTGGACATGCACTGTGGACATGCACTGTGGACATGCACTGGATTAGATTGGTTGGAGTAAGCGCAATGGACACACCATGGTGGATACATGTACATACACATGTGGAGATGTGTACTCGCGCGTGGTACCAAAATTCAAACTTCAAAGGTGAAAATTAACAAAATGAAGAGGTGTCACTACATGTACTTTAATAAGTTGATAGGTAATAAGCGCACACATTTGTAGTGCACGCATTCTTATCGCAACATCTGGTTCTTAAGCTGGCATTACATTGTGTGTAATTTAACCTAAATTCCTTGATTGACAGAAATTAACTTAACCCTAACTCCCTAGGCCCATTCGCTTACACATAACCTGAATCCTCCAAAATCCTTCAGTAGTAAAGCAAGCACATGACATGTATGCACACATGGGTTTCTAATCTGTGATACATGTACATGTACATGGCCAGGGACCCTCCCTACATGCATGGAGCAATAAACAGTGTCCACTGACCCAAGCACTGACCTTGCAATCACTGCAACAAACATGGATGTACATGTACATGTACCATGGAATGCAAGTTCATGTACAATGTATGCCTAATAACCTCAATCCTCCAAAATCCTTCACTTTAGCAAAGAGCATGCAGCATGTACATGTAACATGTAACCAAAATCCTTCACTTTAGCAAAGAGGATTTTAGAGGATTTGGGAAGGTTAGGGTTAATAAGATGTTAATAAGATTGTTTTAGTCTTAAATACACACAGTTATACTGTAAAGGCAAATCCAGAGCTTTCTAAATTATTGCGTATACATGTATCTTCAAAGAAAAGATTGCTCAATGCATTTACAATGGGTTTCTGATGATCGTTGGAGCCACACGTGCGAAGTGGGTGTGGTTTACGTGGAATTACGTGACACCAACAGAATACCGCATGTCTCAGCACGGACGCTCATTTGCGGGCTAGGTGTAGCCTTGAAACATGATGTCATTTTACCCTTCACAAACGTGGGTGAGCACATTTGTGCTTGTGAATGTATGTGGACAATGGAAGTCACAGAGTTATGCAATGCTTAGTAGCATAAGCCGTGTTCGCACTGGACTTTTTTTGGTAAAACTTACCGAGACGATGGGTACTTTTCCCATTTTAAGTGTCCATGTAGCCCGTTTAAGATAATGAAATCATAAGCCAAACCCAAAACTGATGTGTTTTTCTGAAGGGGGAAAACATAAGATTTCATTTGGATATAAGTTTGTCGGGCTCCCTTAAAAACTGTGAAAGTTATACCCAACAATACAAATGGTTTCAAAAATGTATAGTGCTGTATTGTTTCCACTGAGAACCATGGCAACTTGACAGTATCTTACTGTGGGTTAAGTGTCCATGGAGCCCGTTTAAGATATGAAATCAAACGCCAAACTCAAAACTGATGTGTTTTTCTAAAAGAGGAGAACATAAGTTTTCATTTGGATATAAATTTGTCGACCTCCCTTAAAAACTGTGAAAGTTATACCCAGCCATACAAATGGTTTCAAAAATATATAGTGCTGTATTGTTTCCATTGAGAACCACGACAGCTTGATAGTAGGCCTATCTTACGGAGGGTTAAGTGTCCATGGAGGCCGTTTATGATATGAAATCATAAGCCAAACTCAAAACTGATGTGTTTTTCGGAAAGGGGAAAACATAAGCTTTCATTTGTATATAAATTTGTCGACCTCCCTTAAAAACTGTGAAAGTTATACAACAATACAAATGTTTTCAAAAATATATAGTGCTGTATTGTTTAAAATGAGAATCACGGCAACTTGACAGTATCTTACGGAGGGTTAAGTGTCCATGGAGCCCGTTTAAGATATGAAATCATAAGCCAAATTTGAAAATGATGTGTTTTTCTAAAAGAGGTGAACATAAGCTTTCATTTGGATATTAATTTGTCGACCTCCTTTAAAAACTATGAAAGTTATACCCAACCATACAAATGGTTTCAAAAATATATAGTGCTGTATTGTTTCCATTGAGAACCACGACAGCTTGATAGTATCTTACGGAGTGTTAAGTGTCCATGGAGCCCGTTTAAGATATGAAATCACATGCCAAATTTGAAACTGATGTGTTTTTCTAAAAGAAGAGAACATAAGCTTTCATTTGGATATAAATTTGTCGACCTCCCTTAAAAACTGTGAAAGTTATACCCAACCATACAAATGGTTTAAAAAATATATAGTGCTGTATTGTTTAAAATGAGAATCACGGCAACTTGATAGTATCTTACGGAGTGTTAAGTGTCCATGGAGCCCGTTTAAGATATGAAATCATAAGCCAAACCCAAAACTTATGTGTTTTTCTGAAGGGGGAAAACATAAGCTTTCATTTGGATATAGGTTTGTCGGGTTCCCTTTAATACTGTGAAAGTTATACCCAACAATACAAATGGTTTCAAAAATGTATAGTGCTGTATTGTTTCCACTGAGAATCACGGCAACTTGACAGTATCTTACTGTGGGTTAAGTGTCCATGGAGCCCGTTTAAGATATGAAATCAGAAGCCAAACTCAAAACTGATGTGTTTTTCTAAAAGAGGAGAACATAAGCTTTCACTTGGATATAAATTTGTCGACCTCCCTTAAAAACTGTGAAAGTTATTCCCAACCATACAAATGGTTTCAAAAATATATAGTGCTGTATTGTTTCCATTGAGAACCATGGCAGCTTGATAGTAGGCCTATCTTACGGAGGGTTAAGTGTCCATGGAGGCCGTTTATGATATGAAATCATAAGCCAAACTCAAAACTGATGTGTTTTTCGGAAAGGGGAAAACATAAGCTTTCATTTGTATATAAATTTGTCGACCTCCCTTAAAAACTGTGAAAGTTATACCCAACAATACAAATGTTTTCAAAAATATATAGTGCTGTATTGTTTAAAATGAGAATCACGGCAACTTGACAGTATCTTACGGAGGGTTAAGTGTCCATGGAGCCCGTTTAAGATATGAAATCATAAGCCAAATTTGAAAATGATGTGTTTTTCTAAAAGAGGTGAACATAAGCTTTCACTTGGATATAAATTTGTCGACCTCCCTTAAAAACTGTGAAAGTTATTCCCAACCATACAAATGGTTTCAAAAATATATAGTGCTGTATTGTTTCCATTGAGAACCACGGCAGCTTGATAGTAGGCCTATCTTACGGAGTGTTAAGTGTCCATGCAGCCCGTTTAAGATATGAAATCAGAAGCCAAACTCAAAACTGATGTGTTTTTCTAAAAGAGGAGAACATAAGCTTTCACTTGGATATAAATTTGTCGACCTCCCTTAAAAACTGTGAAAGTTATTCCCAACCATACAAATGGTTTCAAAAATATATTGTGCAATAATGTTTCAATTGAGAACCACGGCAACTTGACAGTATATGTTACGGAGGGTTAAGTGTCCATGGAGGCCGTTTATGATATGAAATCATAAGCCAAACTCAAAACTGATGTGTTTTTCGGAAAGAGGAAACATAAGCTTTCATTTGTATATAAATTTGTCGACCTCCCTTAAATACTGTGAAAGTTATACCCAACAATATAAATGGTTTCAAAAATATATAGTGCTGTATTGTTTAAAATGAGAATCACGGCAACTTGACAGTATATGTTACGGAGGGTTATGTCCATGGAGTCCGTTTAAGATATGAAATCATAAGCCAAATTTGAAACTGATGTGTTTTTCTAAAAGAGGTGAACATAAGCTTTCATTTGTATATAAATTTGTCGACCTCCCTTAAATACTGTGAAAGTTATACCCAACAATACAAATCGTTTGAAAAATATATAGTTCTGCATTGTTTAAGTAGCCGTGGTCGTCAAGGGCATGCCGATTCCCGGCACCTTTCAGAGCCCACGGGATCGAAGCGTATCACAACAAAGGCTCTTTTTAGAGCCCATGGGATCGAAAGGGTTATTCGCAACAATGTAGGGTGTATACGCTACCGTATTTTGACAGAATTTTGCGGAGGGCTAAGTGTGCATGGAGGCCGTTTAAGGTATGAAGAAATTTTCCAAATCCAAAAGTCATGTGATTTCCTAAACGAGGAGAACCTAAGCATTAATTTGGATATAAATTTGTCGACCTCCCTTAAAAACGTTTAAAGTTATACCCGTCGCTAAAAATAATTTCATTCGTAATTGTGTTTTAATCACAACAATGTAGGGTGTGTACCTACCGTATTTTGACAGTATTTTGCGGAGTGTTAAGTGTGCATGGAGGCCGTTTAATGTACGAAGAAATTGTCCAAATCCAAAAGTCATGTAATTTCCTAAAAGTAGATAACCTTAGCTTTAATTTGGATATAAATTTGTCGACCTCCCTTAAAAACTTTTAAAGTTATACCCGTCGCTAGAAATAATTTCATTCCTATTTGAGCTTTAATCACAACAATGTAGGATGTATACCCTACCGTATTTTGACAGTATTTTTCGGAGGGCTAAGTGTGCATGGAGGCCGTTTAATGTATGAAGAAATTGTCCAAATCAAAACATCATGTCATTTCCTAAAGGAGGAGAACCTAAGCTTTCATTTGGATATAAATTGGTCGACCTCCCTTAAAAACTTTTAAAGTTATACCCGTCGCTCGAAATAATTTCATTCGTAATTGTGTTTTAATCACAACAATGTAGGGTGTCTACCTACCCTATTTTGACAGTATTTTGCAGAGGGCTAAGTGTGCATGGAGGCCGTTTAATGTATGAAGAAATTGTCCAAATCCAAAAGTCATGTAATTTCCTAAAAGAGGAGAACCTAAGCTTTAACTTGGACATAAATTTGTCGACCTCCCTTAAAAACTATTAAAAATATACCCATCGCTAGAAATAATTTCATTCGTATTTGGGTTTTAATCATAACAATGTAGGGTGTACATGTCTACCCTACAGTATTTTGACAGTATTTTGCGGAGGGCTAAGTGTGCATGGAGGCCGTTTAATGTATGAAGAAATTGTCCAAATCCAAAAGTCATGTAATTTCCTAAAAGAGGAGAACCTAAGCTTTAATTTGGATATAAATTTGTCGACCTCCCTTAAAAACTGTGAAAGTTATACCCAACAATACAAATGTTTTCAAAAATATATAGTGCTGTATTGTTTAAAATGAGAATCACGGCAACTTGACAGTATCTTACGGAGGGTTAAGTGTCCATGGAGCCCGTTTAAGATATGAAATCATAAGCCAAATTTGAAAATGATGTGTTTTTCTAAAAGAGGTGAACATAAGCTTTCACTTGGATATAAATTTGTCGACCTCCCTTAAAAACTGTGAAAGTTATTTACGACCATTCAAATGGTTTCAAAAATATATAGTGCTGTATTGTTTCCATTGAGAACCACGGCAGCTTGATAGTAGGCCTATCTTACGGAGTGTTAAGTGTCCATGCAGCCCGTTTAAGATATGAAATCAGAAGCCAAACTCAAAACTGATGTGTTTTTTCTAAAGAGGAGAACATAAGCTTTCACTTGGATATAAATTTGTCGACCTCCCTTAAAAACTGTGAAAGTTATTCCCAACCATACAAATGGTTTCAAAAATATATTGTGCAATAATGTTTCAATTGAGAACCACGGCAACTTGACAGTATATGTTACGGAGGGTTAAGTGTCCATGGAGGCCGTTTATGATATGAAATCATAAGCCAAACTCAAAACTGATGTGTTTTTCGGAAAGAGGAAACATAAGCTTTCATTTGTATATAAATTTGTCGACCTCCCTTAAATACTGTGAAAGTTATACCCAACAATATAAATGGTTTCAAAAATATATAGTGCTGTATTGTTTAAAATGAGAATCACGGCAACTTGACAGTATATGTTACGGAGGGTTAAGTGTCCATGGAGTCCGTTTAAGATATGAAATCATAAGCCAAATTTGAAACTGATGTGTTTTTCTAAAAGAGGTGAACATAAGCTTTCATTTGTATATAAATTTGTCGACCTCCCTTAAATACTGTGAAAGTTATACCCAACAATACAAATCGTTTGAAAAATATATAGTTCTGCATTGTTTAAGTAGCCGTGGTCGTCAAGGGCATGCCGATTCCCGGCACCTTTCAGAGCCCACGGGATCGAAGCGTATCACAACAAAGGCTCTTTTTAGAGCCCATGGGATCGAAAGGGTTATTCGCAACAATGTAGGGTGTATACGCTACCGTATTTTGACAGAATTTTGCGGAGGGCTAAGTGTGCATGGAGGCCGTTTAAGGTATGAAGAAATTTTCCAAATCCAAAAGTCATGTGATTTCCTAAACGAGGAGAACCTAAGCATTAATTTGGATATAAATTTGTCGACCTCCCTTAAAAACGTTTAAAGTTATACCCGTCGCTAAAAATAATTTCATTCGTAATTGTGTTTTAATCACAACAATGTAGGGTGTGTACCTACCGTATTTTGACAGTATTTTGCGGAGTGTTAAGTGTGCATGGAGGCCGTTTAATGTACGAAGAAATTGTCCCAAAACCAAAATATGTTTTCCAAAAATAGA
>CM055825.1:12175886-12210631 GCA_029582265.1 Zoroaster sp. YZ-2022 | reverse complement strand
TAAAATTATTTTTATATCTTCCTGGTAATGAAACCAAGGAAACCAAGTGCCTATAGTACTGTATCATGTAAGAAACCTGTGAAGAGAAGACTATGAAGGAATATTTAGTGGGAGGAAAATCCAATCCAGGGAAAACTCACGTAATCAGGCAGGCACTGAAAACCCAAATGGACATTGTACATGTATATGTCAGCTCGGATCCGAGTAGGATTCCAACCCATGTCCATGTGAAAGGCGAGGAAAGTATTACAATGATATTTGTTTTATCAGTGTTCACTGTCTCTGGACTGACCATTTTGTATCGGTCTCGAAAGTTGGGTGTGGGGGTGTGGGGGTGTGGGGTGTGGGGGTAGATTAGGAGATAGATTAGGAGATACTTTTATCCTAATTGAAACCCTTGTCTCTAGGCCTGTACTGGGTACCCGAACGTTGAGTCCAATACCCGGTTCCTTTTTACCGGTTCAGGTACCCGAAACCCACTTTTAAAAATTTGATGTAACATTTCAGAAACCAAATGCCATGTATTTGATGAACACTTACCGATCTTCCATGTTTATAATAAGGTTTCAGGCACTTTGTTTTATTTCATAAAATCTGTTATGTTTGTATGAATGTAATGGTAATAATAAACAAATGGAAATGAATGTCACTGTCTTGTGCTGCATTAGACATAATAATAATAATAATAAAGATTTGTAGCGCATACACCACCCTATGCCGCCTCACATAAGGAATTATCTATATGGCGTACGCCATGGAAAAATGCGTTTTCTCTATTGTTTATGGGTACCCAAGAACTGGACCATTACGACAACTGGGTGACAACAACTCCAAGTTTTTCCCTTTCCCAAGTGCTCTTGTTTCAGGACACCAAATACATTGCAAGAGTTAAATTACCATTAACCCTAACCTTCCCAAATCCTCCAAAATCCTCTTTGCTAAAGTGAAGGATTTTGGAGGATTGAGTTTATTAGGCATACTTGCTTTCCATGGTACATGTACATCCATGTTTGTTGTAGTGATTGTAAGGTCAGTAAAGCTTGGCTCAGTGGACACTGTTTAGTTGCTCCATGCATAGCAGGGAGGGTCCTGGCTTGGCCATGTACATGTATCACAGATTAGAAAACACATGTGTGCATACATGTCATGTGCTTGCTTTTACTTACTGAAGGATTTTGGAGGATTCAGGTCGAAAAGGAAATGGGCCTAGGGAGTTAGGGAGGATTCAGGTTATGTGAAGGCAAATGGGCCTAGGGAGTTAGAAGGATTCAGGTTATGTGTAAGCAAATGGGCCTAGGGAGTTAGGAAGGATTCATGGTTGCAGTAAAGCAAAATGGGCCTAGGGAGTTAGGGAAGGATCTTGTACAGGTTATGTGTAAGCAAATGGGCCTCAGGAGTTAGGAAGCGATTCAGGTTATGTGTAAGCAAAGTGGGCCTAGGGAGTTAGGAAGGATTCAGTGTTATGCAAGCAGATGGGCTCTAGGGAGTTAGGAAGATTCAGGTTATGTGTAAGCAAATGGGCCTAGGAGTTAGAAGGATTCAGGTTAAAAAGCAGATGGGCCTAGGGAGTTAGGAAGGATTCAGGTTATGTGTAAGCAAATGGGCCTAGGGAGTTATGGTTAAAGATGTATTCAAATTGTTTTGTTTATTTTACCAGAAATTTACAAACAAGGTTTGTTCTATTACTTTAATAAAGGGAAAAAAAATCATTTGAAGTGAGATATTTCACAAACTAGGTGTCGAAAGTTTGTTTAAACAGTAAAATATGCCCAAATTAATTTATAACAGGAACCATATATTGTTGACAAAAGTCTCCTCTCATGATGTTTTAGAAAAGCAGGCCAAATTGTCACAAGGAAACTTATGCGCTGTGTCCTCGTGTCTGTCAATGCAGAGATTGAGGTACTGTGAGCATACAATGTGCTTATGTAAATATGCGCAGGATGAGTATCTTTGTATTGGTGGTATGCATGGAGATGGGAATATGGTAGTCAATCGTATACACTAGTGTAGGTTGGGTCAAATTTTGTGACATGGTGTCCTTGTTACGTACACATAGGTGGATGTATTATTCATTATCCTTATGATGAGTGCACATTCTTGCGTCATTCCACCAGGTTGGGGCAAGCTTTGTGACATGGTGTCCTTGTTACATGTACGTATGTAGATGTACCATTCATTATCCTTATTATGAGTGCACATTCTTGGGTCATCCCACCAGGTTGGGGGCAAGCTTTGTGACATGGTGTCCTTGTTACGTATGTAGATGTACCATTCATTATCCTTATTATGAGTGCACATTCTTGGGTCATTCCACCAGGTTGGGGCAAGCTTTGTGACATGGTGTCCATGTTACGTATGTAGATGTACCATTCATTATCCTTACTATGAGTGCACAACTTGGTGGAATGAACCATCAGACGAACAACCCTATTCATAGATTTATTTGTTGTCTATAATCTGTCTATTTACAGTCCAGGACATTATGGCACTCCTCAAGACCCTCTCCCCGTCTGAAATTGATGTTGAACTACGCAGTTTGTCCCCTGTAGGGGCGGTTCAACAGAGGCCATGAAGCAGTTTCTTCTTTTCCTTCGCAGATGTCTTCAGGGTAATGCTGATTTTGAACTCATCCAAGCGTACATGTCACTATTCGTTAAGGTAAGTCACTTGGCATTTCATTGACTGATTTGAAGGGTTATTGTCACAAAGCGGACCCTTGCGCCACCCAGCTCAGACCAATGGACAACGGACACACATGAAAGGGATGCAAAATCACAGTTTGAACTGCCGAACAAAGAATACAATATGATCAACCAAAATTAATAATAATACACACGTCAGTGTAGGGCAAAATTACATCAATTGTTTATCACCCAACGCAAGGATTTCATCAAACTATAAATATCGCGGAACCTGCTGCTATATATGATTCTAGCTGGCCAATCGTCATCGGGCAAGCTCGGTGGTTGAGAGGTTAAGACGTCTGCACAAGTAAGCAGGAGGTCGTGGGTTCGAATCCCACCCGAGTCGCCTGTGAAGTTTTTTCACAGACACTCGGAAAGTACTGAGTATGCAGTGCTGTACACACCGTCAGTGTAGGCAAAATTAAATCAAATTAATAATATTTACAAAACAGATGGATTTAATACAGTGAAATTGAAAGATGATACGGCACTTCAAGCCTCTGCCTTTGTATCGTGGACTGTGAAGTGTTTCAACCTCGACTGATAAAACTCTTATTCATCAAGGTGGTAATACTATTTACAGGAAGGCTATCCTCCAGCCTGTTCTATGGACAGGTATTTCCAGCGGATAACTTGGGAGCCACCTGGCTAACAACCAGATGGCTACCCCAAAGTCGCCAGCCTCAGAAATTGCAAATGCGTTTATATACCCTGGTGTGCTGGATTGACATATTAAGTAATGTTGTATGACTTTACAACTCACATAAAGCAAGTGGGTTGCTTCGTGAAAAATAAACACAGTTTTAAGTTTTTGTTTTGAAGTTTGTGTTGAGACACTTGTTTTGAGTTGACTGCTATATCACGAGTTGGTATTTGTGCCTATTGTTCGCAGTTATTAGATTAGAGCGAGTGTGGGACACATGAATTCTTTTTGTATCTGTGTGGGGAATGAGGATACTATGAGTCGTTTTTAATATAGACGGTAAATTATTACAGTAAGTCCACATTTATTGTTACTCTAATAAAACAAGAGAAACTTGTGTTCACATTGGTTATTTTATACATTCAGTCCTGAGTATTTATACATTCAGGAGTACATGTTTTTACAAAATTGTTTACGGGTACCCGGGTATCCAAAGATTTCCAATTTCGGGTATTCGGTAGTAGCTCCGAGTAGATATTTTTGTGGTGTTAACTTTTGGTGGTACATTGCAATTGTCCCTCCCCCCTCCCCCGAAAAACTATTGGGGGACATCCCCCCCCCCCAGAAACAATAGCATGCCTCAGAAACAATAGCATACATGTATCCCTCCCATAGACAATTACTAAGGCCATACAGGCATAACACCAAACTGCATTGATTTTTGAAAGAGCTATGTATCTTAAAAATGGATATGTTCTTTAACCCTCCTATGGTTTGACCTTTCAAAACCTTTCAAAATCTGCTTACGGGCCAAAATGGCTATCAATAATTATGAACCCTTTAAAACCCTCCAGAATTTGTTGCTACTGAACAACCACACCTTTCAATACCCTTTGAAAGGTATTGAAACATTTCAACACCAGTTTGTTCAGAGAGTTGTTACACCTTTCGAAACCTTTCACATGTAGGTCCCTTTTGTCAGACAGCCACTTTCAAAACCCTTCAGTACAGCAAACTTGAAAGGTTTGAAAGGTCTGACATTCTATGGCAACTGCACTGTACATAGGAGGGTTAACCAGTTCGCGCTGGAATAAAAGTTTTTCTGGGCCCCTGTATGGTTTCTTTTCCCACACACACGTTAATGGAAGCTCCGCAGTCGTGGCCTCGCCTTCAGCATGTCAACCGTACACGCTGCTCAACCCGAGCATGCATACAAATATTCCGGAGTTTCCTATGGTGTGTTTAGACGCCTCCGACCATGTGCAAAAAAATTGCGTGTATACACGGCCTCCGACGCGAACAGGTTAATTCTGTGATGTTTACTTGGTCAGTAGTGGGAAAATTATTGAGAATATGAAACGTAAGTATCATGGTTATGAAAAGTAATCTATTAATTGGGAAAAGTATAATAGTATTTTTACACAGGTCAAAGTTTCAAATGTTTTTGGCAAAAAATATATATATAATATTGATTAAATGTTTTTAGAGCTTCTCCCAATGATACCATTTTTTTTTTTAAACTGTAAACATTGTTTTCAATTTTTAAGATTAAAAATCCATTTAAAAAACACAAATTACCACATACATACGTACATGTATATATGCACAATATTAACTTTATAACCCTCCTATGCCCAGGCTGAAATTGGGCCCAGTAAGCACCGCACCCACAGACAGTCACTTGAGAATTTTTGGTTGCATTGCCAATTGGTAGGTCAAACCAGAGTCAGCACAGAGCTGCTGTGTATGTACTGTCGAGTGGTTTTGGTTTGACCTATCCTAGCCACATGTCCTTGCATTTATTTGAGTGCACTGCACAAAGTCAATGGGTTGGGAGTTACATGTCAAATTTTAGTGTCTTTGGGTTTGACCTCCTATCACAACCACATGTGCTTGCATGTATTTGAGTGCACTGCACAAAGTCAATGGGTTAAGAGAGACATACAAATTTTGAGTGTCTTTGAGTGTTAAACCTATAGGAGGGCTAAGGAAGAAAATACAACGTCAAAAAGTACAACCTAAATGGACAAAAAGAATTCTAGAAAGATTTTTCACACCAGGTGGTCAACACTTAGCCTCACCCACTTTATTCAAATCAATACATGTACAGTCTGAAACAATTTTTAAAAGCGACAATACCATCATGATCAGGTCAAACTTTCAACAGGACATAGAATCCATTGATTTTTTTTTTAGGGCATAGAATCGGTGTCCTAATTTCAGATGAATTCAGTGACTGAATATTACTGGCTCATTTATGCAACAGTGATATGACCTTATCATGCGAGTTAATCACTGAGTTAATCTAAATCTAGCACTCTAATTCCATGCCCTGTTGATCCTGACGATATTGTCCCTTTAAATATCCATTATTAAAAGCAAGATGGAGTGTTGTGGCCGAGTGGTCTAGCTTACCGGACTCAAGTTCTGGTGTTAGCAGCAGAATGTGGGTTCGAATCCCGGTCGTGACACTTGTGTCCTTGAGCAAGACACTTAACCATAATTGCTTCTTCCACCCAGGGGTTAAATGGTACCTGTGAGGGCAGAGTTGGTTGATTAGCCCTATATGTGCTGTAATGGCAGCATTGAGCTGTATACCCCCAGGGAGCTGAGATGGTTTCAGGAATGATTTATGAGCCTTATGAGCAGGGGTAATAATATAATGCGCCTGAGCACCACTCAGTTGGTGGATACCTAAAGATATAAGTCCACTTATTATTATTATTATTATTATTATTATTATTATTATTATTATTATTATTATTATTATTATTATTATTATTATTATTATTATTATTATTATTATTATTATTATTATTATTATTATTATTATTATTATTATTATTATTATTATTATTATTATTATTATTATTATTATTATTATTATTATTATTATTATTATTATTATTATTATTATTATTATTAAGATACATGTACTAAAAATCGGCATGCACAGAAAAATGGGCCTTTGTAGTACGAACTACACAATTCAGTCAACATTTTGAACATTACAATTGATATTCAATTATTACATTTTCTCAAAGCACAAATACATGTAAGGAACTCCTCCCGACAGAGAATAGTCAAATTAATTATAAAGCCTTGAGTAATTGTTGGAAGCTCTGCCATTGATATGACGTAGTCAGTGGCCACGCAACATGTAATTGTGAGCAATGAGTTTGTGTATTTTGCACGATTGTCTACATGTTGCCAAAGGCTGAATACAAATTAATACTAATTACTCTATATCGTTGGATCATTAATTTTGACCTACATTTCTATGTTTTCTTGTAGTAATTCAGGTCACGTTTTGACCAGTATGTCTTCGTAACAGTCATTAAATCAGCCTTTGATGAAGGAGAACGCCTCCCCGCATATAGCAATTTTCAGGAAATTTATTACATTTTCAACAACTGATTATCTGATCAGTATTCACATCTATCACCCATGTTTTTGCAACCGGTACTGGTACAATTTCCTTTTTCTTGAGGAAAGAAAAACATTTTGAACCAAATAATCAAGAGTAGCATAGTTTTACAGTAAATATATTCATAAATAATAATGATGGGTCCCTTTCATTAATTTTGTCTATTCATAACTGTTTAACCAAACTTTTGACAATTAGTAAGGGAAATATTTAATTTCAAATGTTTTTGTTGATTAAAACAAAAACAAAAATTGTCGGTAAATACATGTAAAATAAGCACAAGCGATATATCTTTTATGGTGCAAGTTAGGTCACTTAAAACCCTCCTATATGTTTAACACTCAAAGACACTCTAAATTTGTATGTCTCTCTTAACCCATTGACTTTGTGCAGTGCACTCAAATACATGCAAGCATATGTAGTTGTGATAGGAGGTCAAACCCAAAGACACTCAAAATTTGTATGTAACTCCCAACCCATTGACTTTGTGCAGTGCACTCAAGGAGGTCAAACCAAAACCAAGTATATACACAGCTCTGTGTGACTCTGTGGTTTGACCTATTGGCAATGCAACCAAAAATACTCAAGTGAGTGTCTGTGGGTGCCGTGCTGACTGGGCCAAATTTCAGCCTGGGCATAGGAGGGTTAATAAAATAACCATTTGGCTATTGTTAACGTAATTGTACTGTGTTCTAAAAGGGACTTGCAGTGAATTCTCACTATGCTGTTGGAAACTCTTTAGTTAGCAGGATTCAACCAATCAACTGGTTTACATGTATGTACGTAATAATAACAATAGTATTGTAGACTTATATAGCTTATCGCGATCCATCCAAACTGGTGCTCAAAACGCATTATAATATTACCTGTTCATCAGGCGATAAATCATTCCCTGAAACCATCTCCAGCTCCTGGGAGTATACAGCTCAATTGCTGCAAATTTAGGCGATATAGGGCTGAATCAAACACAACAACCATCTCTGCCCTCACAGGTACCTGCATTTGCTCCTGGGTGGAGAAGAGCAATTGTGGTAAAGTGTCTTGCTCGAGGACACAAGTTTTAACCACGGTCGCAGTCAGATTCGAGATTGACACATTTCCTGGACGACTCGGCCATCAGGAACACAAATCCTATGACCTAAACCCGAAACTCGAACCAGTGGCATCAATTCATACGTACATGTACAGTATGGGCAATTCCATGGTCACTCACATTACATTTTTGAGGTTTTAGGCCTCCTGCTTACTAGTGAAGACGTCTGCACTATACATACATTTACGTCGGTGCTTAATACAAACACACAATGATTTTAATGCATTTTTAATTTTTTTTTCTCGAATAAGATTAAAAAATTTGTTTTATTTTACATTCATGTACATGTACATGCAGAACTTTATTAATCTTATTTAAAGGGGCAGTATCGTCACGATCAACAGGGCATGGAATCAGAATGCTAGTTTTAGATTAACTCAGTGATTGCCATAATACCCGCACGGATAAGGCTTCATTTACTGTTGCCAAGCTGCGTAACATGAGCCCCGTGCCTCTGTCAAAAGTCTGCTCTGATCGATGACGCATACCGCCCCTTTAAATCTACATGTTACAAATATTACCCCCCTTTTTGCAAAAATTAATTAACTTCACAGAGTTTTCTTTAATTTATTTTAAAAACTGAAAAAGGGGTGCACATATTGACATAAAACATAACAGGGGCATTTCCTGCGTCGGTTACGCAGAGTTTTTCTAATAGGTTGTAATACTGATTTTTTAATATCTGAAACCACCAGAAGAACTTCCAACATTTGAATAGACACGCATGCTTATCCTTAAGATAATTTGAGTTGATTATTACTATTATTTTTATCATCTAAAATTTATCAACAAATGGACGGAAAAAGTGAGGTAACTTTTTTCCGTCCACTTATGGGAAATTTGAGGGTAAAAAATAAAAAATAAAATAAAATCAACTCAAATTGAATTTCTAGTAGTAAGCCTGCACGCCCATTCGTTACATGTTGAAACACTTCTTTGGTCGGGTTTGTGTAGGTAATAAAAATAACTAACAAACCATTGGAAAAACTGCTAGCACGTGACGCGATGCAAAGTGGCCCCTTTATTGGTGTTTATATGTCATATCCTTCATCCATATAGGCTAAGCCTCTCTTGCTAGTGGCCCTAGCAGTTGAGAATTACGTACATTGTATTGTTTATTTTTCCATTTTGGTCCCAATATATATGTTGGATCTTGGCTGCCATCTCATACATGTAGATTAGTGATAGCAAATGTTGACTGGGTCAGGAATAGACGTCATTCTGTTACATGTACAAGAGAATTGCCATTTACATGTACATACATGTACTGTACATTTCACCCTGTTGATGGCAGATCCTTTGCTACATGTAATTCATAAATTTATAATGCCTTCATTGATGCATGACATTGCCTTTGTGACAGGAAAAACTGCTGTTTTAGTTTCCATGGTAGCACTGGCTGTTCATTGTGAGTTACATGTAGTTTAAGCCATTTTGTTAAAAGCCACCATTGATAATCTCGAGAAACAAACATAATTACACCTTACTGTCAAGTTACCTTGTGTCAATTTCATGATTTTATCAAACATCCCTTGAAATGTTTCTGTCTCGAGTGTTGAATGTGTGTCTCAGGTTTGAGTAAAGAAGACAAACAATTTCAAATTGAATTTCTGTCATCTGACGACAGAAATCCACATTGAAACTTAATAATGATACATTAATATGTTTAATATTTAATTCTTATGTAGCGTATTTCACATAAACTAGTCTCCATAGTGCTTTACATATTACCCCCTGGCCATTGGGCCAATATCATTCCTGTAATCTTTTCTCTAGCTCCTGTGGGAGTATATATATAGCCTATCATGTAAGCTGCTAACAGTAGTACTGTAGAGGATTTTTTCAAACACACAGTATCAACCTCACCTCACATGTACATTTACCCATTTATACTCCCGGGTAAAGAGAAGCAATGGCTATAGTTAATAAAGGCAGTATTGTCACAATCAGAGAGCAGACTTTCAACAGGGCATGGAATGGTAAAGTGTCCTAGTTTAAAAGAGGGGCTCAGGTCAAATTAATTTTTGTAAGGCAATCATTTCTCAATAACAGATAGGAGTCCTTGAGTGGAAAAAAATACTATCAAGTCTCTGACCAGTTAAGAATGGTGTAAATGTCATTTTATTTGATGACCTTCAGTGCGAATTTGAAACATGACGCTATGGATGTCAACACAATGGGTCCAGGTGAATCCATACAGAATTTGTTTGCACCACAAAAGTCAAATCTAACGCCATTTTGGAGAGTTGGGAATGAACTAAAATTCCCTGTACAAAATGTACAGATCCATATATTTGAAATGTGACATCATTGATGTTTTGGATGTTAAACAAATTTCGACTGGAAGGGTATCAATACAATGGCATTTTACACCGCCTTAATGTAAGGTAACTTGTGATATTTTTTCCACTTCATAAGGACTCCATTGGAAAATTAGTGCATCGCAAAATTGAATTGACTTGCAGAGCCCTCTTTAAGAAGAATATTGAAAATTAGAGGGCTTATGTACAATGTAGCAGCAACAGTAATAAGGACTCAATCTGTGGAATATTATTTTCAGCTCAGAGAGTTAATCTAAAACTAGCACTCAGACTCCATGCTCTCTTGATTGTGACAATATTGTCCTTTTAAGCGTGTTGCTCAAGGACACATGGTCATGGCCAGGATTCAAACCTGACACCTTCTGACAATGTACATGTATCTGATGTACTAAACCACTCTGGCACAGACGCCCCATGTACAATGTCCATAGATATATAAACCTAACTCATAACACACAAACTGACTTTTACTAACTGTAAATGCCAACAAACCTGTAAAACTAACATAAGAGAGTTTTGAAAACCTCAACTTTAGATAGCTACACGAGGAGATTCAATCAAATTAGCTAAAATCTAGCATTTACTATTTTGAAAAACTGGCCAAGATACAAAGAATTTCACAGCTACTTTGATTGCACATGACCATTATAAATTTCAACAGCCTCCTTACAATGACTAGAGTATCTCAGGTTCTTATCTGAACCATAATCTCACTTTTCAATTTAACTAGAACTAATAAATTGAAAAAGTTCTAAAACATTATTTTGTAATGACAAAACAAATACTTTTATTTATAACTGGAAAATATTGGACTCTTTATTAACTGTCCTTGGTCACAGGTCATGGATTAATCTAAATCTCTACTTTTAAATGCAAAAGGCGATGGCAAGGCCAATAAGGCCACTGAAGGTGGAGCTACAAGTGGGTTGATTTATTTCTAGAAATGTGTCATTTTAAAGCATTTGTGAAAATACAATTTCAGAAAAGTGCCAGTGAAATAGTGAAAAGTATAAAGCGATACATGTACAGTGTCCATGTGCATCTTCAACCGCTATTCTCAGAACAATAATTTGGCAGCCAGTTGACTGACGATTCAAAACCAGACAATTGGTTGCTTATGAATGATGGATAAGCTGTCAGAAAACCATGTACAGTTTAGATGTGTTCAACACACAGTACCATTTGACAACTGGCTGCTTGGTGAATGATGGATAAGCTGTGTAGAAACCATGTACAGTTTAGATGTGTCGGCCGAGCGGTTCAGCTTAATGGACTCAAGTCCTGGTGTTAGCAGCAGAATGTGGGTCTCTAATCCCTGCCGTGACACTTGTGTGTCCTTGAGCAAGACACTTAACCATAATTGCTTCTCTCCACCCAGGGGTTAAGTGGGTACCTGTGAGGGCAGAGTTGGCTGATTAGCCCTATATGCGCCTGTAATGGCAGTAATTGAGCTGTGTATACTCCCAGGAGCTGAGATGGTTTCAGGAATTATTTATGAGCCTTATGAGCCTTATGAGCAGGGGTAACGATATAATGCTACTTGAGCAGCACTTACAGACACGTGCGCTATATAAGTTCATTATTATTATTATTATTATTAGTAGTACCATTTGACAACTGGCTGTTTATGAACGATGGATAAGCTGTGTAGAAACCATGCACAGTTTAGATGTGTTCACCACACAGTACCATTTGACAACTGGCTACTATGAATGATGGATAAGCTGTGTAGAAACCATGTACAGTTTAGATGTGTTCACCACACTACCATTTGTAGGTCAGATTTTCAGGATTTTTCCTGATTTCAGGATTTTTTTTTTACAAATCTCGCTATTGCCTTAAAAAAGCAACCAAAGAAAGAAAGAAGTAGCCTGTATTGTGTCCAAACCTCCAGTTTCTTGTTTGTGGGGATGTTGAGAGTATGTAAATCCTCCTGTACTGAGCATCCAGGAGGTTCAGGGGCTTTGTCTCAGGACCAACGGGACACCAAGGTCTACTCACCATTTTTCAGGGATTTTTACTTTTTCAAAAACACACCCTGCATTTAGCAAGTATTGATATGCTTATATTCAATATCATTCAATTTGAATGACAATGAACGCAATCAATGGAGTATGTCGGATTTTTGTGCGTTCACTTATTTTTAACACAAAATTAATCTAGAGGCAAAGCCTCAGGGTATAAGTTATTCGCTGGTCTGGTGAAAATGTTAACTTTTATGTAATAAAATCAAAAAGAAATTATTATTAGTTATTACATATTTCTGGTAATGAAACCAAAGGATCCCTCAAAGCACACTTATACACTGTAGCCTCAGAAGCCTGAGGAAACCAAACAAGGGCACTTTCTATGTGAAACAGAAACACCAGGTAATCACTACTCCACCACGATTAGTGTTCTGGGGTTTCTGCATGCATTACTTTAATAATCTAGTACATGGGACCATAGCTAACATCCCATCCTAAGGACAAAGCAATTATGGTTACAAGGACACAAGTGCCGCAATCCAGCCAGGCCGGGATTCGAACTCACATTTTGGCCAAATACCAGAACTTGAGTCTGATGCGCTAGACACTTGGCTAATAAGTACATTCCAACTAGGAAAGTCTGGTGGTTCTTTTATGATGGAAATGGTTTGTTTAGTGTTGTTTATATATATATATATATATATATATATGCATATGAATACAGTGATGAGTTAGGGGGTCACTCCTGAATCATTTCTACATTCTACTATGGTTGCCGAATTTTGAACTTTTCACCAATTTGCATTTGGTCTTGCCTTCACAGCTCCAACGGAGATGAAATTTTATGAGCCCATCCTTGTGGAAGAGCTGCAGCAACTGGTCGACATTCAGCACAGTTGTCATAACGATACAAGCCCAACTCCAACAAGTGTTTGTGCTTGATAACACACATGAAAACCCTGCGATGTAAAAAAAGTACAGTTTTGTTCCCTCGCTTGTCAGAATCCTGAATTAATTTTGTAGAGTTCTAGTAATTGCACACAGACACATTTTCAGAGAAGTTATTTCACACACACAAATTTGCAGGAACATAGTTGAAGGTGACAAATGAACATGAAACGTGGCATCCTGAAATCATTTTTGGGTCAAATAATTGCAACTGGAAGATCTTATTTTCTGGAAGTTATTTCCACAAATTTATTTCCAGAACAATTGCAAATTACCCACCATGACACAGCATCCTGACTTGATTTGGGTCAAATAACACTGCACTCGGGGGACTGTTTCAACTTCAACATATACCATGGTAAAATGCCTGTAAATGCATCCATAGTGTATTAGAAACGAGAGATTTGTATAAAAACCAACCTTTAGCTTATTTCATTGTGTCGCTAACCTAATCTTCCTAAAATCCTCCAAAATCCTCTTTACTAAAGTGAAGGATTTTGAAAGATTGAAGTTACATGCTACATGCTCTTTGCTAAAGTGAAGGATTTTGAAGGATTGAGGTTACATGCTACATGCTCTTTTGCTAAAGTGAAGGATTGAGGTTACATGCTACATGCTCTTTTGCTGAAGTGAAGGATTTTGAAGGATTGAGGTTATATGCTACATGCTACATGCTCTTTATTAAAGTGAAGGATTTTGAAGGATTTTGAAGGATTGAGGTTACATGCTACATGCTCTTTTACAAAGTGAAGGATTTTGAAGGATTGAGGTTATGTGTGCTGTTATGCTCTTTGCTAAAAGAAGCATTTTGGAGGATTGAGGTTATTAGGCATACTTGCCTTTCCATGGCAATATTTACATCCATGTTTGTTGTAGTGATTGCAAGGTCAGTGTTGGGCAGTTGACAGTGGACATGTACATGTATCACAGATTAGAAACACATGTGTGCATACATGTCATGTGCTTGCTTTTACCACTAAAGGATTTTGGAGGATTCTGGTTACAGGTAAGCAAATGGGCCTAGGAGTTGTGGGGAAGGATTCAGGTTATGTGTAAGCAAATGTCCTAGGGAGTTAGGGTTAATGAGAGAAAAAGTTTTAAAAAATGCATTTAGATTGTTCTCGATTCATTCCAACATGGAATTGACATCTCCAAAGCTAGTAGAGCACCATTGGTAAAAATTTTTTAAATTCAATTTGTAAAATAATGCGACACCCAGCACACCAGACAGAAATATTTCAAGGAATGTTTGATACCGCCATCAACTTAACACCAATTAAGTTTCATGTAAATCTGTCATCATTAATTTTATTTTATTTTAAATACCAATGGGCTGTACAATTCTTCAGTAAACAGTTTGTGTAATCTTTAACCCTCCTATGTACAGTGTGGTGTTTGCCATAGATAGTCAGACCTTTCAAACCTTTCAAGTTTACAATTGAAGGGTTTTGAAAGGTGAGAAACTGTCTGACAAAAGGGACCTATGAAAGGTTTCCAAAGGTGAAACAAATCCTCTGAACAAACTGGTGTTGAATAGCCTACACCTTTCAAAGGGTATTGCGTGTGGTAGTTCAGTAGCACAAATTCTGGAGGGTTTAAAGGTTCATACATTATTGATAGCCACTTGCCAGTAAGCAGATTTTAGAAAAGGTCAAACCATAGGAGGTTTAAAAGGCACATTATCGGCTAATGATTAACACGGTTGGGAATCGAAAAGAGCCGAGAGAGAACTCATCAGTGACTGGAAAATAATAGTTTCGATAAAGGTTGGCATAAACCGCTGTTGCCAGAAATGAGCCAGTAATTTCAAGTCTGTGTGTTCACCTGAACTACACCCGTTCCATGCCCTTTGAAAGTCTTCTCTGATCGTGACAATATTGTCCCTTATAATGCTTGGGGAAGGTTTTGGGCCGACCTACATTCCCCTGGGGCGCAACATCCCGACCCAAACCCCGAGTTGAAACCCTTCCGGTTTTTTTTCAGAATAATTATTAAATGGGGAATTTCACAGGGTTTTTACCAATTAGTCTTATTTAAAATTTCTTCAATGAAAGCAAGGTTTTAATACCTCTTTACACAAAATTCGAAAAGCAAAAAAAAGGGTTTAGGGCACCCTTTGAGGTCACAGGGTGGGTTTTTAAAGGAGGGTTTAATTAATTAAAAGGGAGAATAAAGGGAAGACAATTAAAGGGACACTCCAATAAAGGGGTTACATTTTACATTTACAGGCACAGTAAATAAAGGGGGGCACAAATTAGTCCCCCCCCATCATCATTGACTTTGATATATTGAACGTTGTTTTTTGTTGAGGAGCTGTATTTTTATGAGGCATTTTGTTTTGTATATTAAAATATTTTTAATACATTGGTGATGATAATGTGACATCTGTACCAACAAAGTTTTTAAATAGGTTTCCAAATTATAATGATGGGTTTAAAAAAATTTAAAAGTTTTGTTTATAAGGTTTCCCAACTTCATTCCCATTTTTTCCATCCTGGGATTGTTACAAAAATAATAAATATTCAAAAATATAACATTTGTTAATTTATCCCCAGGCAAAATTAATCAATCAATTTTTAAATTTAAATAAAACCCCCCCCCCCCAAAAAAAAATAAATAAATAAATAAAAAAAAAAAATAAAACAAAAACAAAAAACAAAAAGAAACGTTCATGAAAAATTTTGGGGAAAAGACACAACAAGTCTCCCCCCTGCGTGAGATTATTTGCATACCAATTTCAGTCTCCGTAAACACCACTCACAGGGTTGTTTAACCCCAAAAACATCTTCCACAATGCACCTTAAAAAAAATTCCCAAAGATTTGGGGAATTTGTTTTGGGCCGCCCGGGGTGGGCCGGGATATCAATGAATAAAATTTTGGTCGAAAGCCTTCGGGACTGAGGTACAATGCTTGGGAAGTAAATATGCAATCGTGATAAAATTGGTCGACCCCGACCATTAGGGAATTTTAAGAAAACCCACCCCCAGATGGGGGGGATCCCCAAGTCGAGTTTTAAATTATTATGGTAATTAAAGGGAATGTTCATTATTATAATTACCTGCGTGGCTGATCAAAATGTTTCCCCAAATTTGAACACCTGCGGCTCGACGTGAAAAACCCTTTCCATTTCCCCAAAAATTAAAAATTTTATTTCGGGGGGGGGAAAATTTTAAAGTTTTTTACACAGGGAAAATTTATAGGGGGGGGTGTTGAATTATTGCCCGAAGGTAAATCATCCTGAAAACGGGTTTTTTTTCTATAAAAGGAATGCTTTCTCACATTTTTTCCCTTCTAAAAGGTTTAAAATGAGTTTTATGGGTTTGGGCCCAAAAAAAAGGAAAAAAAAGCGAACACCCCCGGTTTTTTGAACCCAAACCCGATGCCCAAAAAACCGGAATTTTTGGGCCCCTATCCCGGTCCCTTTGGTGAATATAGGGCCATTATTTTAAAAAAAATTGAGATCTGATTTTGGGAATTACAGCCCCGGCCCAGTGTACTAATGCAATTTTAAACTTTTGGAAAGAGCTTTTCAATAAATTTGGGAAAAAATATCTCATGATAAAAACCCTTTCTTTTTAAATTTCCAAATCCGGGTTCGGGAATTTCTTGTTCCTGACCCCCGCTTGATTCACTTAACTGATTATATTCTTCTAGAGGGCCCAAAGGTTAATTATACGGTATGGTGTTTTGGACTTACAGAAGGCTTTTGACACTGTAGACCATGTGATTTTAAAACAAATTACAAGCTATGGCCCATTAAAGAGTCTTTTATGGTTTCAATCATATCTCTAATAGACAGCAAATTGTCATGTTAATCAGGTTGAATCCAAAAAATGTCAATAACTTTTGGTGTTCCTGGGGGTAGATATTGGGGTTTTTTATTTTTCCCTCTGCTATGTGAACGACATGAAAATAAGTGTTCAATCTATTTTTCCCTTGAAATATTGATGACAGTGCCCGTTCATTTTTTGGTAAAGCCCCCAATTATAGCTGACGGTTTAGTGGGGACCCGGAACCTTTTGGGGCCGGTGGTGGATTGAAAAAAAACTGTCTTTGCACCTCGGCAAAACTGAGCTACCCTTTTTGGATCCAAAAAAAATTAAGCAGGTTGAAAAATTTGAAGTGTCTTGTAAGGGGAAGATTTTCCCCTTCAATCTAAATTAAATTTTGGTATTACATTTGGGATCAGAGTCAACTGGTGAGCATTGAAAATTTTGGGTGATTAAAAGGTTGGGTTAGATTGCTTTTTCCTTTTACAGACATGAACCTTTTAAATGAAATTGAACACACTTTGTTCGGGTTTCATTACAATGTCATTTTGACAAATTTTTTCATCCTGGTTCTCTGCATTGTCGGTAAACTAAAAAAAAAGGCTGCATGTTACACAAAACAAATTAGTCCGGGTTTATTTAAACAGGGATTCGTCTTTTTTAAAACCAGAATTGAACAAGCTTGGCAGCAAAGGCGTTAATGATCGGGGTTATAAACTCAAGCAAAACCATGTTTAAAATTTTTTCAAGGTGGGAAACCCTTACCTTTTGTCAAAACTTTGGGAAGGTTTCAGATATGCATAATTTTTACCGGGGGTATTTCCCAATTAATTTTTTGTTTTTCCCAAAGAATGAAAGGGCCTGGGGCAATACCTTTTTTTTATACCGGAATTATAAAAGGGAATTTTTTCCCTAATAGCATCAAATTTTTCCAACAATCATTATAAATTTTAAAAGGGGCAGTAAAAAACCCTCTTCACAGTCAAATTTTTTTAAAATTGTCTTTTTTTTAACCCACTACTTTTATTTTTGACTTTTTTATTTGCCTTTTTTTGTTTTTTTGTTTGCCTGTGTTTTTTAAGGCCCCCTGAAAAAACCCATCCAACGGGGTTTTGTTTTGTTTGCCTGGTTTTTTAAGGGCCCGAGGGAAAAAGGCCGTGTTATACACGGCTTTTGGGCTACCCTTGGTTTTTAATGGTTTTTTTTAGGGCCTTTTTTGTATTTTTTTATATTCCCAAAATAAAAGTAAGTAAGTAAAAAAGTTTTAATTTCATTAGTAAACATATTAAAGAAAAAAAAAAAAAATTAAAATATTATACAGATAATATGAAATTTAAAAAATTTAAAATTAGAACCACTTTTCCCAATTACAAATAATATACACATAACAGGGGGTTCCCCAAAAACACTAACAACATAATAACTTTAGTTGTAAAGAAAACCATGGATTTTTGGTTTTGGGGTTTTTTAATTTATGTAGTCATCAAAAGCTTCATTTCATGTCATTTTTGAAGCTAAAAAGAATCCCAAAAAACCCTTTTTTACCGTTGATTTTTTGTTTATGTCATTGTGATCATTCTAATGGAGCGGTGAAGCAGAGCCGCTATTATCCATCAAGCGTGACAGTCAGGCGTTATCATTTTTTTGGTGTAAATGGGAATATAACCCATGCTGTTATAACTACGTATAGGGAATTTTTCCCAAAATGTAAAAAAAAGGGGGGGAGGGGTGTATATTTCCCTCAATATGACAAAAAAATCATTTAAAAACTTCGGTAGCATTTTGAATGCCCCGGGCCCCCCATTGCAACTTAAATAGCCCCAAAATTTCCCCAATTTAAAAAAATACCCGGAAAATTTTCCCCCAAAAAATTTCAAAAAAAAAATCATTATTGTACTAAAAATTTTAAGTTTTTTAGCCCGTTTTTTTCTCCAGAGGATTTTTGGGGGAAGGGGGTTTTGGGGTTTCTGGGAGGTCTTTTGGAAACCAGTGACTTTTTTTAATCTCCCCAACCCCCTTGACAATTTTCGACAGTTAATTCAACATAAAAAAGAAAATTTAAAGGAAAAAAATGGGAAGTTTGTACAAAGGAAAACAGTGGGATTATTAATAGAAAAAACGGTAATGACGGTTTTCTGGTCGGTTAAAAGGGGGGTGACGCTTTTTTTTCGGCCATTTTTTTAAATTTTTTTTTTAAAATTTCCCCGGGAAAAAAAACGGAATACATTGTATACGCGGGTACCTCAAACGGAGGAAGAAAAGACCTCCAAATCAGGCAAACGTTCATACCGTAGGTGAAAAAATCGTTTTACCAGCACCGCAGAAACCCCAAATTTATCCCGCAATTTTGACTGCAATTGGGCATTTTTCCGAAAAAAAAAAAAAAAAATGTGACACGTGGGGCTGAGGGGGACGTGCATGGAGACCAGAAAAAGGAAAATTTTTTGGGGGGGCGGGGGTAAAATTGTTTTTATCCTTTTTTGCTTGAAAATAAAGGGATTTTAAGAAAAGAATTTTTAAATTTACTACAAAATTAAAAACCCCTAAACCATTAAATAAAAATATCTTTCTGGGTGACAACTAAAATTTTATTTGGGAGTGTTAAGGTAACCCCCGTTATGTATATATTATTTGTAATATGAAAGGGGGATTTTTGGGTTTTAAATTTTCTTCATCATTTGGGGGTTTAAAAGGTTATAAATGGTGTGCTTCATCTTTGGGGGATTTCAAAGGTTTTTGGTGTGCTTCCTCTTTAGTGGTTTTAATAATTTTAAATGGTGTGCTTCATCATTACATATTATTTTTAAAATTTGTTTTTTTTTTCATTTTATGGTTTTTGGGTTTGGAAACAAAATTTTAAGGAAAAAATTTAAAGTTGGGGTTTTACAAAACCCCTTTACAGATACTGGTGTGAACTTCCTTTTAAAAACCCAAATAACTTCCCAACTAACTAACAACTAACTAACTTAACCAACAAATTCTTTAAATTTAAATAACCCTTCTTCTTCTTCTTCTTTTAACCCATTAAAAAAACCAACATGCGTGGGTGAAATATTAAAAAATTGTTGTCGATTTTTTTAAAAAAAGGTTTTTCCCTGACGGATAGGGTAAAACAGTTGGAAATTTTTGGGAAAATATGCGTTAATTGTAACCCAAATTTTCTTAAACATTTTGATTGGGGAAATTTATTTTGAAATTAAAAATTGGGGGCCAATAAATAGGGGAAATTGGGGAAATTTTGGGTTTAAATTTTCTAACATCATTTTTGTCCTAAAAATTTTTAAACGCATTATAAAAAAAATATACCGAGGAAAAAAATTTAAGAAATTTTTTTAACTTGAGCCCCAAAAAGGGGGTGTGCGGGGTTTTTTTATTTTAAACCGAGGACTTATAACCCAAAAAAAAACAATTTAGTCCTTGGTTTGCGGTTTTTTGTTTGCAAAAAGTTCTCCCGGTTTAAAAAAGGGACAAATCAAATGGGAAAAAGCCCAAAAGTCCAACAACAAAGGAGACAAAAAGAGGCCCTCGGTTAACACCATAAACACACACCCCCCTCCCTCAAAAAATAAAGTCGATAATAAATTAATTAAATTTAAAAACAAAATTAAAAGACAATAAATACCCATGAATGTAGGGAAAGGGGAAAAAAACTGTCTGGGTGTAATATGGTGTTATGGTGTGAAAATTATAAATATTTTTTTAAAAAACATGGTGAAGTGAGTATTTAAAAAAAAACGATTTTCTGAACCCAAAAAAACCCCCCCTTTTCCCCTGAAATTCCGGGAAATGTCGCTGCGTATAATGTTCATAGTACGGGAAAAATTTTCCAGATACACGAACTATTGTACCGTTTTGGGGGAAAAGCCCGCAAAACCTTTTTCGGGAAAACCCACTTGGGGGCTCCAGTTGATCGATCGTACAAAGGGTTGGGTTCAATCATAAAATTCCAAAACAACTGTTGAAAAAAGCCAAAAGAGCATTTCCGGGGCCCCCCTGTTATATTTCCCCTTTAAAAATGTTTCCTGAAGGGACAACAGTACAATGAGATAATACGAAATAAACCAATGAAATTTAAAAATCATGTTTTTTGTTTCTTGTCTCATTACTTGTTGCTTCTGGGTCAATGACATTATATTTTTAATTAAAATAAATAAACACTCTGAAAGCGTTTTCACTGTTTTCTCGGGAACCAATTAAATGAGCTGACACTTTCATTGGTTTGTTTTATACATGTATCTTGGGTTCAAATATATTCATTCTTTTTTCTCCTCTCCCCCTCCTCTCTATATAAACGGGGGTGAGCAAAACATTGGCTGATGCCAAACCCCAACCCAGACCCTCGAATACCGTACGAGCGCTCTTCCCCGAGCTAACCAGCCCCCATGTTGGTGGGCGGTCCCTTTTTTTCATTTTCCCCGGGGGGGGCCCCTTCCTGAAAAACTTTTTGGTGGCCCAAAAAAAAAGCTAAAGGTTGAAAAGGCCCCTTTTTTTTTGGTGGGGATGGGGACTTTTTAAGTCCTCCCGGGGGGCCAAGTTTCCCCCCCCAAATATTCTGCCCCCCTTGGGCGTTCCCCTAAAAAACCCAACATTAACCAAGCTGGCCCAAATTGGAGCTCATACAGGAAAGGGGAACCCAAAAACAAAGTGGGAAAAAAGGGAAAAAAACAGGGGGTCCCTTTTCCATTAAAGCACAAACCGAATTAAATAAAACCGGGTTGGGGGGAGATAAAATTAAAAAATTAAATTTTAAGTTTTGGGGGAATGGCAAAAAGGCCCTTCACCAAAAAACCTGAAAAAAAACCTTGTAACCCAAAAAAAAAAATTACCCAAAAACCCCCGCCTTTTTTTAATTTTTTCTTAACATTTTCTTTTAAAAAATTAGGGCCCTATGACCTCTATAATAGTAATGTTATTTTTTGGGGCCCCAGATTGCATCCCCGAAATTTTAGAACCCCAAAGCTGCCAGGGGTCACCAAAAAAGCCCGGATCCCATAGTTTTTGGTTTTGCTGTAAACCCCGCCTTCTATCTCCCCCCCCTCCCCCAAACCCCCTTGATTTGGGACATCCCAAAATTTAGCGATTTAAAAATGGGATAATCAGAATTTTTAATCGGGCATTTATCATGTTGAAAAAAAGTGTGTAAGGATATTAATTGCTTTTTTTTTCCCTACATTACCGGGACCTTTTTTCCCCGCATGACTGCACAACATCATAATTAAAAACACGACGTAAACCTAATTGAAAATCCATTATGGTCATCGAGTTTTACGAATTAACGTCAAAATGGCCCCCGTCAACATTCGGACGGAAAACCCTAAATTTTTTTTTTTCCCGGGAAACTTAGAACACATTAAAAAATTTTATTGAAAACCCGGGTTTTTAAAGAACAACATATCAACAAAGGTAATGATTCTCATTTTTGGGGAAAAAGTTTTTAAATTTAACACTGTCATTATTTTGTAGGGGTTTAATTTTTTACCCCCAGGGTGACCACTTTTAAAAAAAGGCCCCAATGCATTTTAAAAAAAGGAAAAAGCTTTTAAATATTTTCAAAAAGGGTATTTTGTAAGGTCTCCGATTAAAAAACCCTTTTATTAGCCATTGTAAAACACAATTTTTTCATATTTTTTTTCAGAAACTTAAGGGAAACGGTGATTTTAAAATTTACCTTTTTATCACACCAAGTCATTATTATCGAAATCTATTACCTATACAAGTAGATACAGGTAACCCGACTTCTAAAACTTTCATGGTGTGAAGTAGTCAAATATCCAATTTTCCCGAAAATTATTTGACGTTTGAATCAAAAGAAACTTTAAATCTGAATGTCCACCAGTTTTTTTAAAAATTAAAATCAGTAATTGACCTTTTTTCCATTTTTAAAAAGGGGTTTTTTTTAAAGGAACTTAAAAACACATTTATTATCACAACCCAAGGGAAAAATATTGAAAAAAATAATTAGTGTCCCAACTCCCTTTTTTCTGATTTCAGAAAAAAATTTAAAGGTCAAATGGGCTTTTTTTCCCTTTTTAAAAAACCTTTAACATGCAACAACCAAAATTTTTTGGGTCATTCAAACCTTTTTGGGAAAATTTTGATTTTTTTACTTATGGTATGATTTGGCAAGGCGACATCAGGAAGGGTTTTTTAAACATAGGGTGTCATTGGTTTTTTCCCGTGTACCCCCAGGGTACTGAATATGAAAAGTGACTTTTTCCGGATTGTGGGTTTGAAAACCCCCCACGTTTTCTTGGGGAAAAGGGCAATTTTTTTTATAGAGCCCCTTTAATGACCGCGAAATACAAAAGGGTTTAAAATTTACAGATATTTTGGGCTTGGGGGTTTTTAAAACCTATAACCCTTATGTGCTATAATTTTTATTTTTAAAGAAGCCCTTCGGCAAAAACCCAATTTTTTTATTAATGAAAGAAATTTTCATTTGGGGCAAAGGGCATACGGTTTTTTATAATTAAATTTAAAACCAAAAACAAAACAACATTTATATCCTTTGGGTACTTATACTGTGTATGTTTTTTACTATTTTTATAACTTTTTCCATACCATTTTTAGATAACCCAACTAAAGAAAATGTTTATTAGGATAAATCAAATCGTATGAAAGAAAAACCGTCCAATTAAAAACAATTTCCATTCATAATGACAAGACAGTTTGGAAAAATCTGATTGGACAAAAAGTAATCCAAGGGTTGGGGGTATTTAAAAGGGTGGTGTATACTCTTATCAATATCTTAAAGCGGTATGAGTCGCTGTTCACCAGGAAAAATCATTTAAAAAAGCAGGGAGAATCCCAACGATCCGCAATTTTTGGGTGAACGAATTTTTAAAAAAAAAAAATTAAAAAAATAGAAAAAAAAAAAAAAGACTAATTTCCCTTAATTTACATACCGATATCTCTTAGCGTGGATGGTTTTTAAATTCAGCAATGATGTACAATCCATTTAATTAAAAATTTCTTCTTTTTTTCTCATTTGAGTTTTAAAGGGAAAGGGTGAACCGGCATCATCGACGTCTGTTGAAGGGGGAAACGCTTTAAATCATTGTCAAAACGTTTAAAGGGCCCATATGGTCCCAAAAAAATAAACTACGCAATTTGTGCTATACTCCCCTTTTGGGTATTTTACCCCTTTTAAAAAAAGAAAACAAAAAAGGACTAATTTCGCTTAATTTAAAACCGATATTCTTATGGATGGTTTTTAAAATTCAACAAAAGATGTACAATCCATTTAATTAAAATTCTCTTCTTTTTCTCATTTGAGTATTAAACCGACGGATGAACCGGCGTCATCGACTGTCTGTTGAAGGGAAAGCGCATTGAAATCATTGTCAAAACGTATCTAGGCCTATATGGTCAAAACAACAACTTGTAAAAATATTTCCATGTTTACACAACAAAATATTAAAGCTGAAATTTCTACATTTAGGTTAATTTTACATATCTCTTAAGCGTGGATGCGTTTCGAACATTCAACAATGATGTATAATCCATTTAATTAAAATTCTCTTCTTTGTTCTCATTTGAGTATTAAACCGAAGGATGAACGGCATCATCTACGTCTGTTGAAGGGGAAAGCGCATTGAAATCATTGTCAAAACGTAGCTAGGCCTATAATTATGGTCAAAAACAACAACTTCGGTAAAAATATTTCTCATGTTTACACAACAAAATATTAAAGCTGAAATTTCTACATTTAGGTTAATTTACATATCTTTTAAAAGCGTGGATGCGTTTGAACATTCAACAATGATGATATAATCCATTTAATTACTTGTGAGCTATACAGGTATAATACGACGAAGCACGCCAGTTATTTTGACAATGAAAACGCCGCCTGTTTTAACCACTGTTGACATAATATAATTCCCTGTTTTTTCTCAATCGAGTGATTGAAGGATGAACCGGCATTATCGATCATCTGTGAAAGGAAAGCGCTTTGAAATCATTGTCAAAACATAGAGAATGACTCTTTTCTCTATAGTCGAAATAATTAAGCATGGCATTGTTCATTTGGGAAGGAATACACTGGTATACGAATACACCAGTACGAATACAAATACGAATACTGCAGGTCCATTGCGCGCGCATTGGAATAATGCACAATTCAATTATTATTTTCGACCACTAACACTAAATGTGAAAATTGTATCACAATTGGTGGTCACGTTTTTGAGAAAACAACAACAACTTGTAACATGTTTTTTTTTGTCCAGTTTTATTTTTAATTGATTCAATTTTGCCTAATTCAATTTTAAATTCAACATAATAATTCCTGTTTTCTTTAAAATGAAAGCATTTTAGACAAAATAATTTCAAATAATTTTCAGAAAATTAAATTCATATTTGATAATCTGATAATTACCAATGTTGAAAGCTTCCTTTTAAGGTTAAGGTTCAATATAGTTAACCGATTAACCAAAATTACCGAATCATTCTCCAAAAGCTAACCGGATATGAGTTTGGTAAATGTACCATCTATCCTAAAATGTTTTCTGGTTGAAGTGCTCCCATCTCAGAAAACACGACTGAACCCTTCATGTTGATTTTCAATGTATTTATTTTGATTAAAAGAGAGTAATAATTTCTTAAAACTTATGTAAACGTACTAGCGCGTTACAATTGCAACTTCTCTGATGCTGGTCAAACAACTCCTAGGATTATGCTTATGCAGATAGGCTATTCACAGAGAATTATAAAGTGTTTTTTCTTGGTCAGTGGTTTTCTTTATTATTATGCACGGTTGAAAATATTTGAAACAAGTAAATTTCAAAGGATGATTCAATTCAATGACCTCCCTAACGTTGGCCTGTCAACCATCCACCACAGTGGCACCCAGGATTTGATTGGGCTAACATATTTATTTGAATCAATAATGAGAGACATGGCTGACCAAACCATAACCGCTGGCGCGGCTGCAGCCATGTCTAGTCGTGCTGTCAGGAACCACGGCACTTTAAATGTTTCTGGGGTTTCTAGTCATAAAGAAGACATTATGGCTGATTCGGACTCGTAGGGTTTTACCTTCAATAATTTTCCCTCCTCTTGATGTAAAGAACTTGAGCTTGTTTCGTCTGCAAGATTTCATAGTTAAATACTTTCATTGCGTGGACGTAAAGTTTGTGATCTTTCCCGGCGGAGCTAAATTTTCCACAATTTCGGGAAAACCAAATCCCAAAATTTTCCCAATGGTGTTTCAAAGAGTGTCACATAATCTTTGTAAAAAACCCAATCCTGGGCCCTTTTACAAAAGGAAAAGGGATTATAATGGGGGGGGTTTTAAAATTTTCGAGTAACCCCACTAAAGACCTCAACAAAAAAAGGAAAAAGAAAATGAAAATAAATTTAAATGCCCTTCCCATCAGGGTAGGGGGGTTTAAAAATGCTTTTTATATACGGTGGCCCCTTAAAAAATTTTCCTCAACCCGTAAATATAATAGTGAGTGGGAAAAAATGGAAAAATTTTGGGGGGGCGGTCTCCTGGTCCCCTCCCTTTCCCCGCCTATACCCTTGGAACCCTCTGTAGACAAGACTTGGGCCAGTTTTTCCCCTTTCCTGGTCCTTCAAAAAAAAAAAAAAAAACATCAGCGGGTTGGGGCTAGCCCCGCCCCCCCCCTTGGTGGAGATCCCCGGCACCCATTCGGCAAGACTCAAATAATAATCATTTGGTGTTTGAAAATTACAAATTTTGAAATTTCAAACCATTTTCAACATGTTGCAAAATTCTGATGATTTGTAAATCGTTTTTACGAGTAACCTCAACGACAGTCAACGACCTCAACAAGAGAAACGGACAACAGAAAATGAAAATAAAATTATAAAGCTGCTCCTGATCAGGGTGCACCATGGAGGGGAGAATGTAAAATGTTTATATATACTGGTGGCCTTCAAGCTTACATGCATCATACGCAACGCCGTAAAATATAACAGTGAGTGGAATAAATGGAAAACTTTTGGAGGAGCTTGAGTCTCCTGAGTCCCCATCCCTTGTACCACTGCCCTATACTCCTTGCGAACTCCTCTGTAGACAAGACTTGGGCTCAGATTTTGCTCTCTTTCCTGGCTCCTTCTTTAAAACAAAATTAAACATCAGCGGGCCCTTGGGGGGCTGAGCCCCAGCCCCTGGGTGCCACTGATCCGACCAGGCCCACCCACCTCAAGCAAGACTCAAAATAATAATCATTTGGTTTGAAACATTATTACGAAAATTTTGAGAAATTTCAAACCATTTCAAATAATGTTTGCAAAATCTCTGATGATTTGTGAACGTTTTGGAGATTTGTTGATATAGTTTTAGAAAATAATTAACTCCACTGGTTACAAAGAAAATACACAAGGCTACATGTAAAAAAAGTCGTTCAAAATGAGGGTGGGATCAGGGCATTTTCTAAAGTGGAGTAGCCCCTCCTCCCTCCGCCGCCAGTGCATGCCTGTACAAAAACGGTACGTGTTTTGCATGGTGCGTATTTTGTTGACTGCTACTGAGCCATGCAACGCCAGCCACAAACAGATAACATAACGGATGGACGCCGTGTGCTTCAAATTAAAATAGTAAATGTTTCAATGGGATTTTGGTTTATTTAAAGATTTTTAGGTGACATGCCTGGCATGCCGGGCCTATCATTATTATTTGCACCTTTTCAATTTTTTTAGATTGGCAGATGCCTGGCCTGGCCATGACCCTAGCCATGGCCATGACCCCTGCTACGCCTGTGTTCCTCAGTTGGCGTTATTTGTTTGCAAAAGTCCTCTTGAAAACGCGTACAAATCAAATGGAAGAATACCTTAAAGTTAAACCCAACATCAAAGAGAACAATAGAGCGGATTAGGAGGTCCTCGGTTTCACCATATACATGGTTACCTGGGTGTTGTGTTTGTGTTTGTTTTTTGGGGGGATATGCAGATATATCCATGGCATGTTATATGTCTATATATGCATATAGCATGAAAACCCTATTCTGCTCCTTTCACATATTGTGTCGAATCTGAATCTGACGATTCGTGTTCGTGTTCCAAACCAGGATGCATTGGTGAACTTAATCAAACCATTGGGAAAAAATACGAAAATTACCGAGCGCTGCGTGATGAAATAGTCTTGCGGACTTTTATGCTCCGCAGTACTCGTGTGATAACGTTACATGACTACCTCAATGCGTGAGTCGGGCGTACTGACCAAGTATGTGGTATACGTAATTACATACTAATTATAAAATTGTCCGTTGGTGATGGCAATTGCTTGCCTGCTCGCCCAGTCTGCCTGTTTAGCGGAATTGTTCATTAATTTTATGTTTTGGCAATTGCAGTGTCGTAAATTTGTTTGTTAAGTATAGGAATATGTTTTAATATTGTTGTAGGCTAATTCTGGATTTTGGAGAAGGCCAGTATTATTGTTAATCAGTGTTGGAGAAAAGGCTTTGATCCTCAAGGCCCAAGGCTTGCCCCTCAAGGCCAAGGCTTTGACCCTCGCCTTAAGGCTAAAGGAACCCTCAAGCCAAACGGCCAGCTCAGATTACTACTAATATAAAACATGCATCATAACGAATCGCTCAAATAAGAATAAAAACTTCACGTACAAATATATGATGAGTAAAGTTGGGTTTCGGATCCCAAATAGATTAAGGGCCCGAGTGAAAAAACATTTTTTTGGGTTATATTTAAATTTATTAAATATAACAAAAAGAATTTTTCTTCCTCGTGCATTAATCTAATGGTATAACAAAGGGGATCTAGAACGGCTGTTTTAACTGATGTTACCTCTTTTTATGTAACATGGAAGTAATTTTTTTTTCTGGGCCATCATGGTTGAAATATTAGCATTACCTAAAACAGACCAGACTATATTCACCCAGAATTTGTCAAAATCTTGGACCAAAATCCACTGAATGGCTGAGTTACTTCAGCACCTTTTAAAGTTCAGAAAATCCCAAATATGGAGACATGCTAAAAATGGAATTCTCAAACCGGACAAGGCCGCGAGACCGGGCAGGTACCGCCCAATAAGCCTACTGTGCATAATCTACAAAGGATGGAGAGACTAATATACAATCGTACCCAACCATTGTGGATCCTCAATCCCACCTGAGCAGGCCGGCTTCCATACAGGACGCTGTACAACAGACCAAGTAACACTCCTCACAGAAGACATGAGGACAATTTCCCAAAAAGGTCTCAAGAGTGTTGCTGTCTGGTTGATCTGTCACAGCATATGACACGGTAGCATAAAGGTCTTGCCTAAAACACATAAAATCATACCTGATAAAACCTTATTAAACTTTCTCATGACAATGATCACTTGCGAAGCTTTACAATGACTGTTGGCGAAGAACCAGTAAAAATGCTTCCTGAAAAACGGGTCCGCAGAACTCAATCTCACCGATTTAATTCAACATTCACTGCTGACCTACCAACCACTGTCTCAAAGAAATACATCTACCAGATGACAAGCACTCTAACCTCTGCCAAAACATTAACAACTTGAAACAACCTTGGCCATATTGAATCTTAAGCCGTTACTTAAAAACTGGAGACTCCGACTAACATCAACAAAACTGTTTTAACTAGACTGGCTAACTAAAAAATCAAAGTCGTTTGCATGCACAACCACCCCGTAAAATGTTTCCCCCAAGTATCTTGGTTTACTTTGGACAGATCTCTACACAAAAAGCCATCTCACAGCCCCAACAGAAAGCCAACGCTCAAACTGTCTCATTAGCAACAGAGGCCTTCCAGGGCGCAGACTCAACTTCTTAATCTCAGCAATAGCTTCAGTATACTATGTTGCGAGTACTGTGCACCGGCATGGGCAAGGAGCACCACCAGCAAGATTGACGTGTTAACAACACCATCGCATCATCTCGGATGTATCAGATCAACTCCCTCAATACCTTCCAGCAGGCACGTGTACATAGGTCCCAAGGGTGCTTGAGCCCCTGCCCTTTGCCTAATAAAAGTGGCCTTTTAGCCAAAGGTTTTTTGTTTTTGTTTTTTTGAATGAATTATTAAGTTCCCGTTGCATAGACTGCCCTGCCTAGTTGAAAGATGTCAGGATGAATAAAATTAGAATAAATATTAGGTCAGCAGAGATCCCCCTTACTATTCCTGTGCACGGGGCCCGCATGTGCCTCCCGGAACTAGATTTCACGCATGGCCGCCTTACGTCTTTCAACATAATCTGATCTGATTGAATGTTAAAAACCATATTTTGCGTTTTTATAAATAAACCAAATGTTAGCTCGCGCGCTACCTCGCTCAGATTACACTGCCCTTTTCGGGCTCTGGCCCCCGCCCTCTACAACCCTGTGCCCTCCCTGCCTTATAGTCAGTGGGTTTCTCCTTATGAAGTGAGACGACAGCAGCAATGCCTTGCTCTTGCGCGACGTGCCGCTGGTGTGACTCTAATCTCTTCATCAACTGTTGACAAACCAATCAAAACCCCTACCACAACTGATGCCATCGAAATCCTTTCCATCAACAAGCCCACAACGCAAATTACCGGATCCCCCCAAAGACTTGGGCACTAAACACGTGGCGGAATATGTGGCAAAAATCAGGATCCCGGACGTGGATTTTAACTACATTCCTCACTTACCAACCCACCAGGATGCAATCTCATCGCCACTGCTGGTCCAACTTAACAGACTAAGAACTGGGCCCCTGCCGATTTGGACACAACATGCTCCCATGGGGCTAAGTGACAACGCTAAATGTACCTGTGGTCTGATGACCAGACTGTACATCCATCGTTCCCTGACTGTATTATTTACAGATGTGATGGAATTTACTGAACTCGACCCGTCTGTATAAACGGATCCCTAACTAACCTTGTCATGTTAACTTGTATGAACCACGATAAATAATAAATAAAGCAATCCCCAGCACAAATCAATGTTCTATCATATAACTGTATCAAGTTAATATAATTTTTATCTCCTGGCCCCTAAATACATGTATACAGAAAATTATTATAGCTTTGTTTTGGGAAGAGCAAAATGACTATCATGGTAACAATATGTGATGCTGAAGTGAAAGGGGTCCCAAAACACAAATCTAGGATATTTTCCTACCCATGGTAAAACATGATTAAATTAGATACTGCAGACTTTGCAGACAGCTGACTCAAGTTGTATGTTTGTGAAAAGCAAAATTTCAAACAAAAATTTCAAAAACAAAATCGATGGGCCTTGAAGGCAAGCCTAAAGTTCGGCTTTGACCCTCAAGGCCAAGGCTTTTTTGCCTCAAGCCTTAAGGGTAAGGGCCCGCCTAAAATCAAGCCTTAAGGGCCTTAAGGCCAAGGCTCACATCAAGGCACTACATCACTTTGTTAAAATTGATTTAGAATAATAATATGTAACTTATAGGGCCCCATATCCACCAAACTGGTGCTCAAAGGGGCATTACATTATTTCCCCTGCTCATCAGGCGCATAAAACATTCCTGAAACCCTCTCAACTCCCCGGAATATACAGCTCAATTCTGCCATTTCAGCCATATGGGCTAATCAAACACAACAACCAAATCTGCCTCACATGTACCATTTACTCCTGGGCGGAGACAAGCAATTATGATAAAATGTCTTGCTCAAGGAAAGGAACGGTCGCGGTCGAGATTCGACCACATTCTGACGACTCAGCCATCAGAACCAAATCCGATGCACACCATGATATCATGATAATGAGACGAACATCCTTTTCGTTTATTTTGTATTTGAACGGGTAGATCAGGGCCATATCCATTATTGATAAATCGATATCATGTCAATGTATTAAATTACTGCTTTTTTTACTTTTCTTTTGTGTTAATTTCTCTAACTACTTCTGCTCAGTCTTGTGTTTATGTATGTGTGTATGTATGTATGTGTTTCGTCCCATTTTTCCTTTGAAAGAACCTGCAGGTTCAAGCGTAAGGAAAAAAACCATTTTTTTGCATTTATATTACAGGTCCTTTTTGGTTGGTAAGCAGTTTGCAAACTAATTCTCCATTAATGTATTAAATAATAAATATCTCCTAAATGATAATGAGCATACGTGGAAAGTTATCCTTTGAAGATCCCTTATGTTTTCATCGTCAACTGTGAACGCCTGGTCGTGACCGTTGAGAATAACCCTATATGAATTCCGTTGGTGGCAGTATATTTAATTTGTTAGGACCAAGTCTGCGGCCGATTTAAGTTTCCGCGTAATAGTTGACATTGTACACTAACCAATAGCATTTGTATTCTAAGATTTTGGGCTATTTTCCTTTAAAATCATAAACACCCGAAATTACTATTAGGTCTATACATAAAGGCTTCTAAATTCATTTATAAATTTCCACATACATGGGAAAGGCGAGCGCTTAACACTAGACTAGCATATAACTCCCAAAATTTTTTGGGTGAATAATTATAACAGAACTTTTTAAATTAGCTTTAGTAAGATTATTGAATTCTTTCCCTAAATACATAATGCAGCCATGGATCAGAACATTTTTAGGGGTGTTGAGAATCAAAAACAATTTTTTCATACTACAAAATTACAATGAAAAAATCAAAGGAGAAAAAAAAAAGCCCCTGTGGAATGGGGTGCTTCTCCCCTCCTCCCCTCTCTCTCTCTCTCTTTTCTCTCCCTTTTAAAAAATCTTTTAATTTTTTTTTTTGATTTTGGGGGGTCCCCCCCCCCTGGATCCCCAATGAGCCAACTAGGGAAAAAATCTTTTCAGTTACAGCGAAAAAACAGACTCAGATCTGTTTACGGATGTGTTTAAACCACAAGGGGGGGTTTTTTACAACTTTTAAAATAATGGAAAAGAAAAATGGAAAAAAAGCTAGAGGGAGAATGGGTGATTTTTATAAAGAATCGCCCGACGGGTATATGGTTTTTGTATTTTCACTATCTATGGTTTCTCTGTTTCTTTTTGATTATAAACATCATTTCGTTAAAACCTTTATTTGGTTAATTTTTTTTGGGGTTTTTATTTTTCGACCTGACCTCCATATACTAAAACAAGTCGGAAAAAGGATCTAACTCCCCCCAAAAGAAAAAACCAAAATCTTTAAAAACTGGCTGGGGAACGTCCCCATATTGAAAAAAGACTTCCCTCAAGAAGGGTGATCAATTAGGATCCCTTCTGGAAATTGACCAATACTTTAGGAACTCGTTCATCCTTCATGAGGGGTTTTGAGAACACTTAAGGCCACAAAAAAAAGGGTTGGTTTCTGGTCTCCGCGCGTCGCCTCAGACCCCCCGTCGGGATTTTTTATTTATTTTTTTTTATTTATTTTGTTGTTGTTGTATAAAAAAGAGTCAATTTGGGCAAAGTTCTGGATCGATTGGAATTCTCCTTTTGTTTTAAAACTTTTCTCATAGGGATATGAATGTTTGCCCGATTTGAGCCTTCTCTTATCCACATGCTTTGTATATGGGACATTTGGTCGTTGCGTATACCGTCACGTACACTCACTGGCCATAAGTTTGCAACTTGAAATTCACCCAAAGTTCAGTTTGGAGAACGTGTTACAATAATTTATTTTATTTTTCCACTTAAGACTTCTTGACAGTGCCTGTTTTTTTGAAGTCAATGTTCTTTTTACTGTTCTTGCTATGTAATACGATCGATGAAATCAGTTAAATGATCATCTCCTGTTACTGTAAAGTGAGCATGTTGCAGTACTTTTGGCCAGTGAGTGTAGTACTATTTCCTTTTGAAAAGAAAAAAAACGACTAATGACCAGAAACTGGACTTTTTTGGCCTAACAGTCTCTTGCATTTTCCCCTATTCCGTGTTTTAAACCCCGATCATGATAGGATAACAGCTTGTTTTAATAACGTTTTTTCAATAGTGCTGGGGTTATCGGTTGGTTGTAAACCGTTTACCGAATGTTTTACGGTCGGTTTACCGGGTAACGAAAATCGGCACGTGATGGCCACACAAGCTAGGCCGTGGGCAAAAGGCACAATTTGTCATTTCTGAAAAAACATCAATAAACTTCCGCAATGACTGTTTAATAACCAATGCGGCTCTAGAACAACAAAATGGGCAGCAAATTCTTCCAAAGTTAACTGTTTGCAAATTTAAGCGTTAGTCAGTTTCGATTGGTTAACCGTTTAACAGGTTAACCGTCCAAACACTAGTTACCGACGATACTCTAATGCACATATTACAGATTTTTTCCATTTTTCAAGAGATAAAGTCCTCATAATATTAAATTCTTCAAAGGCCATTTCTTTAACCTCTGTCTTTTTTTTAAATCGAAAACAAACTAATCGAGATTCTGCGTTATGTACACTGTACACGTTTCAATTTATGTACATGTTTTACTGATAGACATCTTTCTTGATTCTTGGTTAATATAGCGAATTTGACCATTCAATGAACGACCCTTTGCAAAGGTTGGGTGATATGTGTGCCGTCGAGTTTGATTTTCGATTCGGTTTGAGTCCCAAAACCCGGGCACGGTGCCCATTATGACTGTCAGTGTTGTTCGGCACCGATCCTCCCCTTTAACAGCCGAATACTGGTTTTTTAACAAAGTTTTCTGAACAATTTGATGCAATTCTTAATAGTTTGACCAGGTGTTATAAATTACAAAGCGGAAATTATAGATTAGCAAAAGATACGCCAAATCTGTACTCCATCCTCTCACCCATGCCGTCCAAATACCGTACCTTTTCCTTTATCCTTGTTGCACTTATCATTGAGTTGAAATTTGTTTCTACCAAAAAAAGTGATTTCGTCGGCCATTTTGAAGAACTCTTCCCTGGTAATCAACAACATAGAATGGAGCACCGCGAACTATTAATCGGTGGTTTAAACATGGACACCATCAGTGCAAACAAAACAAAAACCATTCATGATTTTTTTTTTTTTTTTAATACTATGCAATTATTGAAAACCCAAAA